>VZQC01011136.1:923276-957541 GCA_009823505.1 Rhizomys pruinosus | reverse complement strand
TTTCCTCAGGCAAGGGTGGGGAGGAGGGATCTGCAGGGTGTGGATTCTCTGCTGAGGGTGGGGAGATTAATTCCTCAGATAAAGAAAATCCCTCAGAATCTGAGGGTTCAAAATCCTCATCATCATGGTTCTCCCACACATCTCCATCCCAAGTTTCAGGGTTCCACCCTTTCCCCACCAGTGCTCTCACTTTAACTGCTGACACTTTTCATGGCTGGGAATTAAATTTGCATTGTAAATCAGCCAATCATATAATAAGGGCTCCAGCTTTATTTTCTGCAGCTTTAGCTCTTTGGCTACTGGAGAGAAGATTCTCTTCCAGAGCACACTTGGAAACCTTTAAACTGTTGTTTCGAATCCGGAGCTGGTCATTTTTATGACTGAGCTCCTTATTTTCCTCTATCAGTTTATCGAGACATGCTAGGAGCAACAAGGCAACATCATTATTTTCCTTATTTTTCCACAATTTCTCGAACGTTTTATATATAGAGTCACTAAATTCCTGGCTTCTCACAAGAGGCGAGTCAGGTGAGTCAAATGGATCTATCTTCATAATTACATCAAACAGTCTGCACCAAGGATTATCATTCCTCTTCATGCCACCACAAAAGCCTTCAGTAACTCTAAGCTTCATTGAGTTGGAGAGCTGGCTCCAGAGAGTATCAAGCCCACTAAAGAAATTCATCCTTTCAATTCTGTTTCTCCAGAACCACTTCTGGTACCAAAATCTGTATTAGTCAGGGTTCTCTAAAGAAATAGAAGCAACAGGACAAATATATAGCTATATATAATTTATTGATTTGCTCACGTGACAGAGTTCAAGGAGTCCAACAGTAGCTGCACCGCACTGGAAAGGCTGAGAGAATCCAGGAACTGCTCAGTCCGCAAGGCTGGATGTCTCAGTAGTCCCAATCCAGTGCTGAAGGCCCGAATGGATTCCAGGAGATCTGCCTGTCTCAGTACACACTGGGATCCAAAAGGTTGATCACAGCAGCAAGACAAGATGGCCTCAAGAAAGCCGGGGCAGTGGTGCCATCTGAGACACAGGTAATCTGGTCACAATCACTTCCCTCAAGAACTTAAGCTCAAAAAGGTGAGCTGATAGCTTTAACTCAGGTGCTAACTCTGGGAAAGGGACAGATTGTAAGCATCTATACAGACAGCCTGTATACATTGCCACTGCTCATGTTCATGGGGCTATATATCAGGAGTGGGGATTACTCACCTCAAAAGGAAAAACTATTAAGAACAAAAAGGAGATCTTGGATCTCTTGAGGGCTCTATGGGGACATACTGAAAGGACAGCGATGGCTCTCTGCAGTGAGAAAGGAGATGGTGCTTAATATGCCCAGCTCTGAGAACCTAATTTCTATGTTCGGCCAGGTTCTGCAGACTATGGATTCCTGGGTTTGCAGAAATGGCAAAGCCTTTATATGACATTGCAAAAGAGACTAAGAGCTTTACATGGACAGAGGAATACCAGCAACCCTTTGAGAAAATAAAACAGGCTTTGTTGTCCACACCTGCCCTGGGGCTAGCAGACATCACTAAACCTTTCCACCTTTATGTGGTTGAACATAAGGGAATAGCCAAGGGGGTCCTGACCCAAACCCTTGGGCTATGGAAACAGCCAGTTGCTTATCTATCTAAAAAATTGGAACCAGTGGTGGCAGGATGGCCCCCTTGCTTGAGAATCATTGCAGCTATGGCTCTTCTCCTCAAAGATGCAGACAAACTGACTCTAGGGCAGAACCTGATGGTGACAACCCCACATGCCATTGAAGGGGTGCTCAAACAACCCCCTGATCGATGACTCAGCAACGCTCACATGACCCATTAACAGACAATGCTAATAAACCTGAGCTGAATAAAGTTCAAGCGCCCAGTGTCCCTGAAACCTGTGACTCTCCTGCCTGACCCTGATATGGAACAACCAATTCATCAATGTATGGAAATTTTGGCACAAGTACATAGCATCCTACCTGACCTGCGGGATGATCCCTTCCTGGATGCTAACCAAACTT
Source organism: Rhizomys pruinosus (assembly GCA_009823505.1). Taxonomy (NCBI): domain Eukaryota; kingdom Metazoa; phylum Chordata; class Mammalia; order Rodentia; family Spalacidae; genus Rhizomys; species Rhizomys pruinosus. Next base: position 955,517 of record VZQC01011136.1, on the reverse strand, counting down.
AGTACACTGACAGGAGCAACTTTATACAAGATGGCCTCAGGAAAGCCGGGGCAGCAGTGCCATCTGAGACACAGGTAATCTGGTCACAATCACTTCCCTCAAGAACTTAAGCTCAAAAAGGTGAGCTGATAGCTTTAACTCAGGTGCTAACTCTGGGAAAGGGACAGACTGTAAGCATCTATACAGACAGCCTGTATACATTGCCACTGCTCATGTCCATGGGGCTATATATCAGGAGTGGGGATTACTCACCTCAGAAGGAAAAACTATTAAGAACAAAAAGGAGATCCTGGATCTCTTGAGGGCTACATGGCTGTCACAAAGGGTGGCAATTATGCATTGCCCAGGACATCAGAAGGGTAACCACACCCCCAAAAGATAATAACTTGGCAGACAAAACAGCCAGGAAAATAGCCTACAGGAAACAGACATCCAAGCATTAGCTGTGATCTTGCCAGAACTACCTGATCTAACGCTACCTGAAAAACGTGACTATTCGAAAAAAAAAAAAAAAAAAAAAAAAAAACAGGGCTAAGAATCAGCCTATTAGTCAATATATAGAAGGATGATGGCATTCACTAATTGGAAAAATATTCCTACCCAACTCCCTGGCTAAAATGATACTTGCAAAGATTCATAAATCAACACATATTGGTAGCAGGAGAATGGCTGACATTGTCCAACAATCAGAGGTAACCTTTAAAAGACATACACCCCACCATCGAGGTAAAAAATTGTAAGGTATGCCAACTGACTAATGCACACAATGGCCCTAGGCATCCCAGATCCCAGCAAAGAGGGACCTGTCCTGGGTTGTACTAGATTGACTTTACTGAAATTAAACCAGGAAAATATAAGTATAAATACCTCTAGTCTTTGTAGATACCTTTTCAGGATGGACTGAAACCTTCCATATCAAGACAGAAAATGCAAACTAGTAGCTAAGAGGCTACTAGAAGACATTTTACCCAGGTATGGCTTTCCTACCTTGATTGGTTCAGACAATGGCCTGGGCTTCCTGTCTAAGGGAAGCCAGGATGTGGCAAAATGTATGGGGCAGATTGGAAGTTACCTTGTGCATACAGGCCCCAAAGTTCAGGACAGGTAGAAAGAATGAATAGAAGATTAAAAGAGACCTTGACTTAATAAAAGAAAATATGTGTATATTGAACAACATTGGTTTAAAGGCTTTGATAAAAACCGTAATGCATCTGAGTTAATTGGAAATATAAATTGTTGTTGTCCACTTTTGTTTTACTTAAAATCTGTATAACAATAACTTTGGGATTGGCACATACAAATGTTCTCTATAATTTTTCTGTTGTAGAGTATCATCTTGTAACATTCTCACCTGTAGGATGATTTAACTTAAGGAATTAAGTTTGCTTCCCAAGTTGATGACATACAGTCACCCAGAGCAGCTTGGGTGAATTTGATGAAATCTGTGCCTTGATTCCTGCCTATAGGTATGTGTACTACAACTGCCTTTTTGAGACTCATGGGTCAAAAAAATAAAAACCTATAATAAAAAGGGGGGATACAGATATATATGAAACCTTTTGTCAAAAACTTTGAAATTCAAATCTTAAAACTAACTACGGGAAAAGATTTGTATGTTCCCACAGGTCAAAATGTCACCAACTTAACAGCTGAGAAAGAAAAGATACAGCTTTTAATTGTGTAGGATGTACCAGGAAGAGCCAGCAGAAAGGTTGGCCAATATGAACATTGAAAGGAAGAAAAGCCTCAGACTGCTACACTCATCAAAACCCTCTGTGTATCCTACTTGTAACAACTGTTTATAATGAGTCCTAATGAAACTTACCTTTTAGGTGCCACAAAGTTTTAATATGAGAGAATTTCTTCCCTCCCCTTCATAGAACAAGGAGGAATATGATGATGATGAGGTCGTTCTCTAACTGTAAATTGGAGCCAACTGTTGTAGAGGTAATCTCTTATAAAACCAGTAAAACTGCCTTCTTTAATTGACTAATAGACATAGGAACTGTGAAAAGGATTATTCTCTATTCAGAACCAAATATAATACTAAAGTCTTCTTAAGCTGCACTTAAGCAAAATGTATCAATACAGGAGCTCTGACAGCAGCAATGGATTATTCTACCAAGGAGATGTTGGCCAGGGGATCCAAGCCCCCCCACCCAAAAGGTAAAGGCTTCTTGCCTGTAAACTGGGATACCTGCAAGAAGAGAGCCGATAAGGCCCTGCTGTTGAAGACCTGATGTAAGCATGGGAAAGATGTATGGAGACTGCTCTCGCAAGTGTGCAGTTGGTCTCTGGAATACCAGAGAGTGTTACCAAAGGCCACTAAACCAATAAAGCAAATATAGGTCTCCTTGAGTCAAGCAAGACTCCTCCGTCAGCACCAGCTACACCTCACATGACTGAAAATACTGCGCAGCATTGGCAGCCATATGCCTGTATATCCCAAATCTAATTGGCTATTAGCTCTCTCCTTGGAGGAGTAACCCACAGATGAAGACACAAGCTTGCATCCTATAGTGGTTAGGAGATGTTATAAGCCACAGTAGGACCCTGTCATATTTTACAGAGAAAACATAATTCATGGATTAACATACCATCCAAACATCTGTGTCTACACCAAAGTAACCTAACATAATAATTAGTACTGTTTAAATACCTATATATCTAATTGCTTGTGCTTCATTAGTAGGATTGAAAGGTTATTCCTGGACAAACTGTCAGTCCATGAAAGGAAACAGCCAGAATTGATCAGAGTCCAAAACGATAGCTCCAGAGAAAATAGACTGTTTTGGCTCTCATCTACCTGTGCCCTTTTTCTAAGCCTAAGGAACAATCTGCGGAAGAAGGGGTGTGGTAGAATGTAAGGGCTGCGATTGGGGTGAATGGTGAAACTACAGCAATATAGACTGGACACTTATTTGATCAACTTGATGGTACATACAAGCCCCCCAGATGGATGGTGGGACCCTGGGACTGTGTGTCTGACCTAAACTTTGTGCCCTCTATGAACCAGGTCCAGTTCTGGAACCTCATAGGTTCCATCCAGAAGATTGGGTCTACATAAGAAGATTTCATCAAGGCACTCTCGAACCCAGATGGAAGGGGCCCTATGTCATCCAGCTAACCACACCTATGGCTCTTAAGGTGGACAGGATCGCCACCTGGGTGCATTACTCCCACTCCAAACTGGCAGACTCATTTGCATTGAAGGACTATCTGACTCCCTCAGCACCAGAATGGAGAGTCCACAGAAGTGACAATCTGCTCAAGCACAAACTGTCAGAACTCCTAAACCTAACCTGGGTTGTCAAGGATATCAACACCAGCCGGTCAGGTCCTTAACTCCACCTGTAAGGTAGCACCCCTTAATACCTGGTGGTCTAACCTCACCTTCCCCTTCTGCATCCTGGCTGAGCTGATAACCAGTCAAGACTGCAAGACTGCAATGCCTTTAATTACTTCTACATCTTTGTGGTGGCACTCAGGACTTTTTCTGAAAATTATGGGGATGAAAGACCACTGGATTCACCTGGTGGACAGCTAAAGGGGGGAGATCTTATTTCAATGTCTTTAACTGGTGATAAGAAATTTCTCAAGGAGAGCTCTGAGAGGCTTAAAGATCTTAAAAAGAGACTAGTCATAATCAAATTCAACCTGAAGGACAAAACCAAATAGAGTGGATTTGGGGGAAGGTCTGGGGTTTTATGGGCCATGTGGGTGCTTCTACAACCCAGGAACTTTATGGTACAGCTAATAACACAACCCCTTAGACCTAGGACCCCTGTAGGACTCGACATAGTCCTTAAAGGAAATGGCAACACTATGGATAAACCTCCTACCATATCTTAAATGCTACCAGGTCAGAATTAATCCAGTCTTGCTGGCTTTGTTATGATTCTGCCTCACCCTATTATGAGGGAATAGCTACCTTAGGAAACTACTGAAGGGTCAAAGGCGAATATGTGCAGGAGAGATTCTGGACAGAAGCAAGGGTTGATGCTTCAGCAGGTGACAGGAGCAAGGTTCTGTGATAAAAGTCCCTCTGCCGAGGTACCTGGAAACCTCTGTAAGCAAACTGTGGTTATAGAAAAATCAGGCCAGTACTTGGTACCTTCCTCCCGTGCTTGGTGGGCATGCTCCACAGATTTCACAGCCTTTGCACATACCACAGTTCTCAATAACACCCAGGGGTATTGCATATTAGTGCAATTAGTCCCCAGACTCATTTATCATTCTGTGGAAGAGTTTGCACAAAAATATCAAGTGTCAGGAACAAGTAGGCCAGTGAACTTGTCCTTCTTGTTGCTCTATTCTTAACCCTAGGACCATGTATACTAAATAGGTTAATTGCCTTTATGAGAGAAAGGTTGGAGGCATTTCAGCTAATGACCTTAAGAACACATTATACCCAACTTGATCCACACCACCTAGGTGTCCAATATGATAATGTAGACCAGAAAACTCCCATCTAAGGTAGGCAAGAGAGACCAAGATTGTCCTCTCAAGTAACAAGAGAAAATTGAGGAATAAGGAAATAGAGTTAATTCCAGACCTCTACCCTGTACAAACAAAGATGAAGCATCCACCTTTCCCAGGCTGAAGTCCACCAGATGCATCCAGGGGATTGAGAAACAGGCCCAGTGGAAAAAAAACTCAGAACCAAGAATAACCAGTCTCAGGACATGATGCTCTGAACTGATAAAGAAAAAATTCCCCCAGACCAGGCCAGATGTATACAAATAATAAGAACCCTACAAGCGACCACCTCAGACCCTTACCCAGTGAAAAAATCACCAAGGCTTGGAAACCCCATGCTTGTGGATTTTCCCTTTAAAAGATCCCCCCTCCACCCCCAGCTGCAGGGTTGTTTCTCCCAGCCTGCTTCGTAAGGAGGGTGGTGGTCCAAGCTTGAGTTTGCATAAAACTCTCTTTGCAATTGCATAGGAGTCCTGTCTCCTGGTGGTCTGTGGGACCCCTGCGACTTGGGCATTACAACATCTAGCCTAATTAGACTTATATTAGTCATATCAGTCATTGGTAGTATTACCAAACATCATCCCATTTTTAATCTGAATTACCGTAATTATACATATCACCTTAGTAAAAATACAATTAGGAATAACGTGTTAGTCAAAGGAAGTGCCAAATCCCCAGGAATAATATCATGATATTCTATTTTTATTTTTTAGTTTTGGTCTTTTTGAGATAGGGTCTCCCTGTAGCCCCAGCTGTCCTGGAATTCGCTCTGTAGACCAGGCTGGCCTTGAACTAACAAAGATCTGCCTGCCTCTGCCTCCCAAGTGCTAGGATTAAAGGTGTGCAACACCAGGCCTGGCTATCATGAGAAGTGAGATGGGAAAGTGACCTCTGATTTTACAGGAGAAGCCAGCACCTGAGTGTGCACTTTGAATTTAATTATTAATTTTGAACCTTCAATAGAGGTGGTTATATAACCCCCTGATATTTATAGATCTCCATTTAGGCATAATATCTCCTTCTGATGCAGTTAAACCTTTGACAGAATAGTACTAATGGGATATTCAGAAGCAATGTTATACAATGAACCAAATACTGTAAATAGAAATTATATAAGAAAGCCTGGAATGTCGGGGACTAGCAACAGGTTTGTCAGCTAGAAAAGGATTCTTACTTTTTCCTCTTTTCATTGTTAAACAGTTTCATAATTTTTATCAGGAATTTGTTATTTTCACCCCCCATTCCCCTCCTTCAGTCTTCTCCCACTAGCACCTTTCTTCTCAACAAGACCCCACCCACTTTCAAATCCTCTGTTCAGGTGGTCACTGAGTTTAGAGTTACTTGTCACAGTGTGGGTAAGTTATTCACTGGAGCAAGGACATTTCTTTTTTATTTTCTTTTGTTTTATGCATATGAGTGTATTGTTTGCATGTATGTGAGTTTGCTGGAAGTGTCACTGCTCAGTGTTGAGGAGGTCAGAAAAGGGTGTCAGATTCCCCTGGAACTGGAGTTAACTTAGCTGCCATGTAGATATTGGGAATCAAACCCAGGTCCTCTGCAAGAGCAGTCTGTGCATTTAACAACTGAGACATCACCCCAGGCCCAGCAAAGCAAATTCTAAACATAACTTTCTGCATAGAAACTTTCTCTAAAGTGTCTTGAAAATAAAAAGCAGTCCCATATCCAGGTAAGCAATATTCTAAAAGTCTCATCAGTGAACACTTAGAAGCTTTCAGGTATTTGAAATTTGAAGAAAACTTCAACCTGGAAAAAGATAGTGCCAACAAAAGTATTTAAGTTGAGTTATAGAACCCTCTCAGTAAGTATTGACAGGCAGGAAAGAAGATAACAAATTTAAAATCACGTACATATTGATATTTTGCAGTTCACTTACGTAAACATGGAAAGGAGAATTGATCTAAGAGAAATCAATGAGTTTTAATTGATCACATGCCTAGGTAAGTCAAAACCAAGGTACATTTGCTAAAATAACTTAATGAAATAATAGATACCATGTAATGGAAGGAAACTGGCTAAATCAATTCACCTCTATTGTTGTTTGCAGCATACTTAGGGTTTATCTGTCTTGGTTGCCCATGGTGTTTAGAAAGATAAAATGAAAGAAGAGCAAAATCTGTAATAGGATGATAAAGGGGTTTAGATACAGGTGAGGTAAATAAAAAGTCACAGATGTTGGAGATACTTAACCTGAAAATTAAGATAAATGAAGATAATAATCGATTGACTCATTTATTGTAAAATAAGACAAATAAAATACCATTACTGGTCATGGCAATCATTATTTAAAAAATATTGCACTTATTCTTTGGCAAATACACACACACACACAAACACACACATTCACAGTGTACCTTGATCATCTCTAACCCACCTTTCCTCTCCCACTGATCACAGACATCCTTTAACTCTTGCCCTTCCTACCACCATCATGACTTCTTTTACATACATTTAACCCTTTAACTCCTATTAGTGCTTCCTGATTGAGCAGGAACAACCTGCCAGATGCAACGCCCTCAAAAAAAAAGCATGAATCTGCTATACTGGCAGCCATCACTTGCCTCAGCGGGGGTGGAGCCTATTTGATATCCCAACTATGCTGGAACTATTGGCTAGCTTCATCTTGTATAGGTCTTGTGCAGAGAAGCATAGCTGCTGTGAGTTAATGAGGGCAATAATCACATCACACTCAGCAGAGAGCAATGCAACGTACTTCTCCATATCCTTCACCTCTTATAATAATCCTGTCTCAGTCAACATTTCACAGCACTTCTCCACATCCTCCACTCTTATAATAATCCTGTCACACTCAGCATTTCACAGCACTTCTCCAAATCCTCCACTTTTATAATAATCCTGTCACGCTCAGCATTTCACAGCACTTCTCCACATCCTCCACTCTTATAATAATCCTGTCACTCTCAGCATTTCACAGCACTTCTCCACATCCTCTACTCTTATAATAATCCTGTCTCAGTCAACATTTCACAGCACTTCTCCACATCCTCCACTCTTATAATAATCCTGTCACACTCAGCATTTCACAGCACTTCTCCAAATCCTCCACTATTATAATAATCCTGTCACACTCAGCATTTCACAGCACGTCTCTACATCCTCCACTCTTTTTTTTTTTAAAATTTTTTTTTTTATTAATTTTATTTATTTCTGTATGTGTTTGAATGTACTGTCTGCATGCAAGTTTGTGCACCCGTGTCGTGCAACGCCGCGGAGGTCAGAAGAGGGTATCGGATTCCCCTGGAACTGGAGTTCTCCTGGAATTGGAGTTTCAGACGGTTCTTAGCCGCCATGTGGGTGCTGGGGATCGAACCGGCGTCCTCTGTAAGAGCGGTCGGCGCTCTTAACCGCTAGGCTATCTCTCCAGCCCCCCATCCTCCACTCTTATAACAATCCTGTAACACTCAGTATTTCACAGCACTTCTCCACATTCTCTACTCTTTTTTTTTATTTTATTTATTTTTGTACGTGTATGAATGTACTGTCTGCATGTAGGTTTGTGCACCTGTGTCGTGCAATGCCACGGAGGTCAGAAGAGGGTCTCAGATTCCCCTGGAACTGAAGTTCTCCTGGAATTGGAGTTACAGATGGTTCTTAGCTGTCATGTGGGTGCTGGGGATTGAACCCAGGTCCTCTGCAAGAGCAGTTGGTGCTCTTAACCGCTAGGCTATCTCTCCAGCCCCCCTTGACTCTTATAATAATCCTGTCACACTCAGCATTTCACAGCACGTCTCTACATCCTCCACCTCTCATAATAATCCTGTCACAATCACCATTTCACAGCACGTCTCCACATCCTCCACCTCTCATAATAAAACTGTCACAATCACCATTTCACAGCACGTCTCTATATCCTCCACTCTTACATTCTATTGCCCAGCTCTTTATTTTTTTCACTTATCACTTTCATGCTTTTCAACACAGAACACAGTCAATTCACATGGCTGGAACAGGAATGTTTCTCTTTTCAACGACCATTGGCCTTCTTCTTGTAGAATAAAGAATATGTTCATGGTTTTCTTGTCTCTAGTTCAGCAATATGTTATACATAATATCATCTGATTTTCTTTTCCTTTACTTTGATGCACACTTCACTGTATTTTTGTGCATTTATATAGAACTTCTTAATTATTTTTATGTCACTCTTTCCTCTGCACCCCAATACCTCCTCCCCCATACACATTCCACATTTCATGTCTTCTGTAGTAAAGTAAATGTTAAGCCCTATTAATTGGGTCACATCCACCCAGATGGACCTTGGTGCAAGTTCATGCACTTCTAGTCTAGTCAGTCTCTCCTTAATGAAGATTAACTCTCCCTCACCCAGCAGTACTCAGCTGCCAAGAATTCTATGCTAAGTTTGGGGCCTGTTGCCCATTTCTCCAGTTCTTTTTTTTTTTTTTTTTCTAATTGACTTTGCATGGGTACTGTGCATGCTCTTAGCATGCACAATATAACTATAAGTACATATAAGCAAGTTCCTAGAGCCCTGGAAGACTCCATATTTTATAATGCTTTTATTGATGTTTTGTGTATTTCAGATATCATTTCTCAGTTCAATTTAGACTCTTTTCCTTATGATCATGCACCAACTATGGCTCTTATAATCTTCCTCACCGCTCTTCCATAATGGTCCCTGATCCATGGGTGGGTGAGGTTTAATATAGGAGTCCTATCCAGGGTCACACTCTCTGCACTCTCTTATTCTCTATACTTTGGACAATTGTGACCTTATACATGCATAGTACTCTGTTCCATAAGAAAGTTTTCCCAGTGGGAGCTGAGAGAGCATAAGTATTCATTCTGTCCCTCCCTATTCAGCAATGTTCCATGAGCCTTAGGTGTAGAGGTTCCATTACAGGTGAGACACTTAGTGCTGGGAATCTCTCAGACACTTACTCTCTTTGAGGAAAAAGTTGTGGAACAAATATGAAATAATGAAATTTGCAGGTAAATGGATGGAAATAGAAACTGTTATACTAAATGAAGTCACACAGACTCAGAAAATCAAGTGATATATGCTCTCTCTCATTTGGGAATCTTAGCAATAAATCATTACATGTGAGTATATCCTGATGAAACTGCAAAAACCAGAAGACTGGAAAGGAATCATGAAGGTAAAGGGAAGAAAAGAGCCCCAGACAGGCGATAGTAAGAACATGTGTTAGCAAAGGGTAAACTGGGGAGATGGAGGTATTTAGCTAAGAAGGCGGGGAGGATCTTTAGAAACCATAAGTGGTGAAAAGGGGAAGAAGGAACAGAAGAAATGGTATATAATAGGAGACAGGATTATAGAGGGAAAATGGAGATAAGGGGAAAATGGAGAGAACTGAGGTGAAGGAGATCGAGAGTGAGAGAGAGCGCTTAGGTGTTGTGAAAAAACTGAGTATTTTTTTATTTTTTTTTATTTTTTTTATTTTTGTACGTGTATGAATGTACTGTCTGCATGTAGGTTTGTGCACCCATGTCGTGCAATGCCGCGGAGGTCAGAAGAGGGTCTCAGATTCCCCTGGAACTAGAGTTCTCCTGGAATTGGAGTTACAGATGGTTCTTAGCCGCCATGTGGGTGCTGGGGATGGAACCTGGGTCCTCTGCAAGAGCAGTCGGTGCTCTTAACCGCTAGGCTATCTCTCCAGCCACCCCCCCCCCCAAAAAAAAAAAAAAAAAAAACTGAGTATTTTAAATTGCTTTCAATTGTTATGACAAAACACTCTGACCAAAAACAACATGTGGAGAAATGGGTTTATTCAGCTCCCATATCCTTGTTCACACAGTTCATAACTGAAGGAGTCCAACATAGGAACTCAGAGCTGGAACCAGAAGGCAGAAGCTGAAGCCTGGGCCATGGAGGAAATCTGCTTACTGGCTTGCTCCCCTGGCCCATGTTACCCTGCTTCTAATATAGTACAGAACAACCTACCCATAGTGGGCTGGGCTCTCCCACATCATTTAACAAACAAGACAATACTCCACAGATGTGGTCATAGGCCAGTCCAATGGAGGAAATTCCCCAATTGAGGTTCCCTCAACCCAGGTGTGTCCAGTTGACACTAATGATATCTAGCACATGAGGGAAATGTATTAACTCATAAACCTACTGAAAAATACACCTACAATATCTTTTCATTTTGACTTTTATATAAACAAAATGCATTATCTATGTTCGAGAATTTTATTCCATTATTGTTTTATTTTTATATTTTTATTTTTTGGTCTTTTTGAGGAAAGAATTCCCCATAGCTCTCACTGTCCTGGAACTCACTATGTAGACCAGGCTGGCCTTGAGGGCACAGAGATCCGCCTGCCTTTGCCTCCTGAGTGCTGGTATTAAATAGTGCACCACCATGCCTGGCTAATTGTCTTGTTTGTTAATATTGAAGATGAAATTCATTATAATTTGTTACAATTTATACTTTGATATTTTATAAAGAAGCAAGTCAAAATATAGCAAGCATGCCAGCCATAGATGGAACATCTAAAATACCCACATCAAAGGCCAGGAAACACAGCAGGTAAAAGGGTGGGAGGAAAGAATGCCAAAGGTCTTGAAAGGGTGGTGTGGCCTGGAAGGCTGACCTCAGTGGGTGCAATTGCTGTTGCACTCTTGAACTCAAATGAGTTGTGGTCATTTTCATATGATATCCATGGGATTAGGCCTGATAATAAAAAGAAGGGGACCTCAGGGGGCCACTCCCATGACATATGCAAATAAAGCTTTATTTTTTTTGGTGGTGTTGTCATGGGTAAGGCTCTAATGTGTCCATAAAGAAACTCACCCCCTGTCTCCTGTAGTTCCTGAAGACAATTCTAATGAAAAATATTGAATAACAAAATAAAAGAAAAAAAAAAAAGAAGAAAACTCAGGAAAATAGAAACTAGAAGTTTTCTGGTTTGGAAAAAAACTGGATTAATAGGAGAGGAAGCAAGAGAAGAGAAGAGAAGGGAACAAGGGAGTGCCAATAAATACATCCAAATAGATTATTCCCATGTAAGAAATTTTATATTGAAGTTAATTATTGTATATGGTCGATATATACTGATAAAATTATCAAGGTACAAAATTGATACAAAAACTACAATTTACCTGAATAAATTAATGTGGATTGACACTGAGATACTTTGAGTTCATTGTGTGGAGCAATACTGCTGTGGATTTTCTATTCATAGCTGCTTAGATGTATTTACTGTGTAGACTGAGGAGCAGAAATGTCAAGGCATCTCCAGTTGTGCTTTCAATTATTCTGGTCTAGTGTTTGTGTTTTCTTACCTTGTCTCTTCTTCATTTTATGTTTTGATGATTGCAATATTTTTATGCTACTGGCCCTGTCCCTATTTATTTAATGCACTGTCTAAAATGTAAACATGCATAGGCAGTTTTCATAGGTTTCTAATAATCCATACACCTTTCATTAGAATATCTTTTTAAATTTTTTATTTCAAAGCCAAAAGTTTATAAACTGAATAACTCTAGAAAAGAGAAATATTTTCTCACAATCAACTGCCCCATATATTTAATTACATGAAACAGTAGACGAATATTGTTTATCTTCACTTTGCCAAATTTCTCTCATTTAATTTTTCATACTAATGGTTGAAACCCATTTCAGTGCGTGATGACAATGCCTACTGCATGTTTGTCCAAGAGGTGATAGTTTTCTTGTCACTATACCTGCAACAATGTAGCAGTATACACCAGTTTCCTTTACCATACTCAAAGGATACTCAATACCAGCACCCATATAAAATGCTGGGTCCCATAGGATGCTATTGCAATGCCCAAACTGGGGATGTGGAGACATGCAGATGCCTGGAGCTTGTTGGGCAATAATACTAACCCCAAGCAGACATCTCCAAGTTAATGAGAATACCTGTGTCTAAAAACAAGTTGGGGGTGTCCATCCACCCACCTTCATATGCACATTCCTTTATACACACATATGGAACATACACATAGAAATATGCACACACACACACACACACACACACACACACACACCAAATAATGTTTATAATAAAGAAGACTGAATTTAAGTATCCCATTCTGAAATGGGACTCAAACATTCATTTCAGATCTTTCATTGTGGGTTTGGGAATGGTAAGAGAGGACTGCATCTTCCCATGACTGGAGGTCTTTACTGTTTTCTCCTTATTTTTCCAACTTTCCCTTTTCCTTTGGGTTTTCTGATGTTTCATTATGGGAAAATATAGTTATCTTATGAATCCTTTGCCTTTGCCCGTAGTGTCTCATTCCCAGCTCTTATGGTATCACTCTTGGCTGTATGACTGTGTCTTCTAGAAGAACTCAGACAGATATAAGCAACCTAGATAATGGTGCCTGAAACCTTGTGGGCTCTTTTCTGTTAACACATGTGTATCAGAATCAGATGGCATATGTACCCACTGGTCCTTCAACCTATTCTACAATGAAGACAGTCATGACAAGCAGGTATGTTCTAAATGGCAAACTGAGACTCCCATCAGGTCAAGAAAAATGCAACATAAGCAAACCAACCATGCCAATCTTCAGACAGCAGAGTTAAAAATTAAGGCTTGTTATTGCAATCCACAAAGACACTAAGATGTCCTGTTCTTTAAGCTTTACTTTGTTCTCAAGTCTTATCTCCATTTCACTTTTTTTTAATATTCTGAATTATATCCATAAGCTTCCATAGAATTATTAATACCAAAATATTTTGAAGCCCTCTAGACTGACTAATCCTGACATTTACGGTAGTCAATACCTCACCCTGTTGTCATGACGGCAGTTACCCTCTCCTTACTTTTATTTTTAAAAGCAACATTCATACAGAATATAATCTTGAAGCATTTATTTTCCTTGGATCTCAAGTTCTGTCATAAAAAATTAACTTTATTATAATACAAAGATTCTATGCATATTCTGTGTTTACATGAAATTTTTATATCTTCAAATATATCTATCTGTGAATTTCAGTTTTTATGAAAAGTCAGATTCTAATCAGGGGGCTGGAAAAGGTTATGGGTAAGGTCTAGGCCTATGCTGACAATTGGGTCGGCCACCTAAAATGTTCATATCTTCATCCACCAATGCAACTGAGAATATAGAACTCAGAAATGAAAGTTTGCAGGCCCTAGCAGATGTTCACTGACTCAGGAGCTGTAGGGGAATGGCCCATCTGTGCTGCCACCTGCCCTTTGGCAAATGCAAACCTCTGAGAACCACCACTTTTGAACATTCCCAAGGAAGAACTATAGCTTAATGTCACAGAAGCAATGAGCCAGTCATCAAAGAGGAAAATGCCAAATCCTCCAGCAAGAGCTTGGACCCCAGGTTGGTCAGACATCCAGCCAAGAGCAAGGGATCATACGGTAGGAGGAGCTGGGATGCCAGGAGAACACGGAGCAGGGGCCACAAGTCCCTGGGTTAAATCACTCATTCTCAAGCAGTCATTTCTAGCACCACACCAAGAACAACTGGCTTTAGAGAGTCCTAATAAAGCGCACACATCCTCTGTTCTGAGCCACAGCTACCCAGGCCCCCCTAAAGCTCTTTTTTTGGGGGGGGTCTTTTGGAGACAGGGTCTCCCTGTAGCCCCAGCTGTCCTGGAACTCATGAACTCACTCTGTAGACCAGGCTGGCCTTGAACTCACAAAGATTCGCCTGCCTCTGCCTCGCAAGTGCTAGGATTAAAGGCGTGCCACAATGCCCAGACCTAAAGCTCTTAATGGTAGAAAGCTGACAGAGATTTCTCAAGATTTTGCATGCTTTTGTTTTGTTTCCTATCATCTCCCACCCACCCCGCTGCAAAAACAAAACAAAAAACTATTTAGACAACAGCTGCTGCTGTTGAGTCCAGGTTTAATTCTCACCTTACTGGGAGAGTGAGCGTGTCTCCTTTCTTATGACACTGTCCCAATTGACCAGTAAGATTCTGTCTTCAGCTTTCTGGGGAATCAGTCAAGGAGCACATTAATATTTATTTCCCAGGCCTTTTCTTCTATCTATTCACTTTTTTCTGCCTCGTGCATATGGCTCTGTTGATCATTTTCTATCTCCTATCTTGATATTGTCATCATTTGTAACAACTCCCAAATCTACCAAACTAAAATAATCTTCTTTGGGGCTATAACTCATTACAACTACAATTGGGACCCTAATAGGAGCCTCAAATTTACTAAGTCTTTCTTCATCAACTATGAAGAATATACCATTGTAATAGATGCATTAATCTATGGGAAAATGAGAAACAAAGAGGAACTCTTCATGGTATCCTTTTGTGTACTTATATGATATGCCCCTGAAAATGGGTGCCCATGTGCTTGCAGATACAGGTGTAGGAAACAGATTGGTGTTAGCATGTTTTCTGCAATCTTCACCTATTTTTTTTTCTGAGATTTGGTTTTAAACTAAACTGAACCTAGAGCTTATGGATCCTGCTACTAGATGGACTCCAGAATCTACTTTTCTCTACAAACCCCAACACAGATGGATGACATCATGACCTGCTTTTCCATAGATGTGTGGGATCTGAGCTCAGAGTGCCAATGTTACACAGTAGGCATACTTATTTTCTGAAACATTTCCCCATTTTTACAGCATTCTGTGAATTAAAGAATATTAAAAGATATTCTTTTATTTATTTGAAAGGAATGAGAATACATTTATTGTATTTATAGCATTGCTTAATACTCATAATGTAATTGCATCAATCTGCATGTAAAACAAAAGGAAATTTCACAAATTTATTTTTCTCTTCTAAGCAACCAAATCTGAACATTATAATCCTCAAAATAAGAGCTAAAGAGTAGAAAACAAAAATGCAATCATATCCCTTATTTTTGAATCAGTACAAATTATACAATGCTGCTTCAAGTTGCCAGTTGATACATCTCCTGATTAAAAACATGCAGATTTTTGTATCTTTTAAAAATTATAATTTTCTTCCACAAAATATGCAACTATTTAATATAAAACTGATTACAAAGTGGAAATTACAAAATACTGTTTTCTAGACATTTTCATAATTAAATACTCATTACTGATTGTGCTGTATAGCTTTAGTGTCAACTTGACACACCTGGCTTGAGGGAGCCACAATTGGGGAATTGGCTCCATTGGACTGGCCTGTGGCCACATCTGTGGAGTATTGTCTTGACTGACAAGCAGTGTGGGAGTGCCCAGCCCACTATGGGTGGTGCCACCCTGGGCAGGTTGTTGTGTACTGTATAAGAGGGCAGGCTAGGCATGGGCCAGGGGAGCAAGCCAGTGAACAGCATTCCTCCATGGCCTGTGCTTCAGCTCCTTCCTCCAGGTTACTGCCCTGAGTTCCTGCCTTGGGCTCCCTAAGTGATGAACTGTGACCCAGGAGATGTAAGCTGAGTAAAACCTTTCCTCCCCAAGTTGGTGTCTGTCAGAGTGTTTTGTCACAGCAATGGAAGACAAACTAGAACAGAAATTGGTACCGAGAGTGAGCTGTTGCTGAGATATACCTGACCTTGGTGTTTTGGGGAAGGATTGTGGAAACCTTTGGAACTTTGGGCTATAAAAAATCATTGAATGCCTAAAGATCATTGCTGTGGAAATTGGAACAGTTTTGCTGAAAGAGTTGTAGATGCTGGAGGCCTGGCTTGTGAAGTTTCTAGTTTCAAAGGGAAGCAGAGATCATCACGACTGTTTAATCTGTGGGTTCTGGTCAGCTGGGGCTGAAGAATCAGCTGTAAGTAACAAGAGACCAGAACCTGAAGTGAACACTTTGCTTTACTGAGACAATTGATGCTGGGTAGCTGGGGCTGAAAAATCAGCTGTAAGTAACAAGAGACCAGCATCACTGTGGTGAAATCTTCTGGGAAGAATTTCTTCAGGGTCAGCACACAGAAGCTATGATCCAGAAGGGTCCTGAGCCTCCATCTCAAGCAAGAAGCAGGACTTGGTAGTGTGTAAGAGTCTCCTATATGGTTCTGGTGTTGAAATTTGTGGGGGTCACAGAGAGTAGCCGAGGCTTGGCACTGTGAGAGGTCAGGAAAGACCATTGGTGGAAGTGCACCTCAGTTGCAGTGAAGACCCCAGGATTGCAGGGGTCATGGAGAGAAGCTGAGGCTTTGCACCAGGAGAGGTCAGAAGAGAATATTAGTGAAGGTGCTGTCTCAGTGTCAGTGGCAACCCCAGCTTTTTGAAGATGCCAGGACCTTGGGATAACCACCAAGAGCAGCAGCAGGTGTGGAATGGAGTTGGCCTGGGCCTGCGAGATGAGCTGTGTGTGCCACAGACAGCAGAGTCAGAGAAGGGGAGCTGTAGAAACCCTTTGGAGCCCAGAAGATTGTGAGTGAATCCCAGGTGTCCAGCCTTGAGCTACTTTGCTGGACTTAGGTTTTGTTTGAGTGTGCCTGATTCTTCCCTTTGAAATAAGACAGTACTTGTTTTGGATCTTACAGCAGCCCACAGAAAGAGACTTTTAACAGACTGTGAACTTTTAAGTGTTTGGACATTTTAAGGACTGTGGGGCTTTTATGGTTGTACTGTCTTAGGTTATGATTAATGTTAACATCATACCTTGGGGATGAGAACTGGAAAGTTGGTGGTTTAACAGTGATGTTTTGTGTGTCAAGTTGACAAGTGGTCAATTGTGCTGGATAGCTTTAGTGTCAACTTGACACACCTGGGTCGAGGGAGCCACAATTGGGGAATTTGCTCCATTGGACTGGCCTGTGGCCACATCTGTGGAGTATTGTCTTGATTATCGAGCAATGTGGGTGGCCCCAGCCCACTATGGGTGGTGCCACCTCTGGGCAGGTTGGTGTGTATTGTATAAGAAGGCAGGCTGGGCATGGGCCATGGGAGCAAGTCAGTAAACAGCATTCCTCCATGGCCTGTGCTTCATCTTCTGCCTCCAGGTTCCGGCCCTGAGTTCCTGCCTTGGGCTCCCTAAGTGATGAACTGTGACCCAGGAGATGTAAGCTGAATAAACCCTTTCCTCCCCAAGTTGGTGTAGGTCAGAGTGTTTTGTCACAGCAGTGGAAGACAAACTTGAACGCTATTCTTTTAGCAAATATGTGACAAGATGAATTCTTAAAACTTACTCTCTAAAATGTATTCCCTAAAATTTAATTTCTTAAATATGCCCCAAAAGTACAAATATAAGTCCAATGTATTTATGTATCAAGAATGTTTATGAAATTAGTTATATTATTCTAGAAACAGTCTCTAAAATTTATGATAGGCATTACATATAAGTTTAGCATGAAATCTACACGTTTTCCACATATTCTCATCCAGAGATGTCATTTGAAAATTCCTGCTTACTGCAGTCTCTTCATTCTTTCTTTTCCATCTGCATTTCTAAGACTCCCCTTTATCTCATACATTTTCCTTGACACTAAAGCTATGTATTTTATTCTATTGGCTGCTTTTCCTGAGGATAATTGTAAAATCTGTCTTTTTCCAATTATGAGAGGTGTTCTATAAATTCTTTGGGGTATATTCATTCTAGCAGTGTGCCCATAACTCCCATTAATGTTACCCATTTGAAATAGATCTATCGCTTTCCCTTTTTAAGTGGCTCCAGCCTTTCCTAAATATAGTTTTGTTCATAAGCTGCTCATTCTAACTTACCTATGGAAGTCTTTCACAAATGCTTTGCATCTAAGTCATTCATTAAATTGTAAACTAAAATAAGAAGAGGCCAGCTACATTTTTGGAAAACAGAATATTATTCTTTTTCATATGCTATAGTGTTGCTATATAAAACATAATGTTGGAACATGGTCACCTGAGAAAAAATAACCATCCACTGAAATAAGCCTAGTTTACAAATGACTTTCCTTAGAATGATCAATAGACTGATGATTTATAGGAAATTCTAACTCAGTACTTATGTCCCAGACAATATTAAAAAGTGAAACATTCATCTTTTTACAGTTGAGAATATATTGCCAGTGTGTAAATCTATTTAGTTCTGTGAATATATATGGTAAAAATCTTTTAAATGGATATTTTTTTAAATTTTATTTATTTCTGTATGTGTATCAATGTACTGTCTGCATGCAGGTCTGTGCACCCATGTCCTGCAATGCTGCAGAGGTCAGAAGAGGGTCTTGGATTCCCCTGGAACTGGAGTTCTCCTGGAATTGGAGTTTCAGATGGTTCTCATGTGGGTGCTGGGGATCGAACCCGGGTCCTCTATAAGAGTGGTCGGCACTCTTAACCGCTAGGCCATCTCTCCAGCTAAACATTATGAAAAATTCCTGTTTTTTTTTTTATTTCATCTCATTTTATTTGCTTTTATTTTTCCCACCATGAAAATATCATAGACTATCTCAGTTATCAACTCTATTCAATTCCTGGGCCCAGAATGCTGCTTTGGCCACTTCTCCTGACTGTTAACCATCTCAAAAGATTTCAATTCCATTTCCCTTGAGATATCTGTTGGATATCAGTATGGATTACTAGGCAATATTGTCTGTCTGTAGGATTGACATCATCCAGGAGAAATGCTTTACAAGTAGCTAGCATTGTATTTATAGGCTCTGCACATGTAACAATGATTCTCCAGTGCAGTGCCTCCCAGGGATTTTATTTTGCCATTTTTACCCACTTCAGTTAATTTGGGGTGTAGTTTTTTTTTTTACATTTGACTATTAATTAGAGCACTTCAAGTTAATACTCAACATTTTGTTCTTTCTTAGTCTCCGAGTGCAGGTTATTCTATCGCTTTTTTTTAATATATATATATATATTTTTTTTTTTTTTTTTTTTTTTTTGAGGCAGGGTCTGCCTTAGTCCCCAGCTGGCCTGGTGCTCACCTGTAACCAGGCTGGCCTTGAACTCACAGAGATCTGCCTCCTTTGCTTCCCAAGTGCAGGATAAAGGATATGGCCACAACTATCACATATTTTTAAATAATATTGAATTTTTTTCTCTTTCTTTCTGTCATTTATTTTTTTTAATCTTCATTTTTTTATTTGATGCTTTGTGATTTCAACTCATTTCCCTTTCAGTTCAGGCATATTTCGTTTTCCCTTCCCACCTCCCACCACCCCACCCATCCCGATCTGCATTTTCCATAACTGCCTGCATCTTTCTCTTCAGATTTTTTTAACAATAAGTAATAATTTATGAGTACAACATCCTTCATGTAAAACCAATTTGCAAGCAGTTGTGCGCAAACCCACACAGCCCATGGGTCCCAACATCCAGTGGGGGGGGGGCTTTTATGTTCAATCAAGTTGATCAAATGAGTGTCCAGACTATATTTCTATAGTTTTACCATTCACCCCAATCGCAGCCCTTACATTCTACCATGCCCCCTATTCCACAGATTGTTCCCTAGGCTTAGAAACGGGGCACAGGTGGATGAGAAGCAAAACAGTCTACTTTCTCTGGAGCTGTTGTGTTGAGCTCTGGTCAATTCTGGCTGTTTCCTTTCATGGGCTGACAGCTTGTCCAGGAATAACCTTTCAATCCTACTAATGAAGCTCAAGCAATTAGATATATAGGTATTTAAACAGTACTAATTGTTATGGTAGGTTACTTTGGTATAGACACAGATGTTTGGATGGTATGTTAATCCATGAATTACATTTTTTTCTGTTAAACATGACAGGGTCTTACTGTGGCTTATAACATCTCCTAACCATTAGAGGATGTAAGCTTGTGGCATCAGCCGTGGGTTATTCCTCCAAGGAGAGCGCTAATAGCCAATTATATTTGGGATATACAGGCATGTGGTTGCCATTGCTGCACAGTACTTCCAGATTTAGGGGCTAGAGTGTCTCTTGGGCTGCTCCAAGGGGGTCGCAGCTCTGAGCCCTTTTATGGGAGGGGGCCACCTGGGCTTGGCTTTGTAGCCAGTTGGGGTTGGGTTTGGTGCCTCTGACTTTGTTGGTACCTGCTCAGGCAGGTAGATTTAGGGGCTAGAGTGTCTCTTGGGCTTGGTGCTTGGATTTCTCACCTTAGAAGTGGTGAGAAAGTATCCAAGTGGCCTATTTTTTTGGAGAACTTTCAGAATAGGAAAAGATGAGTCACTTCGGCTTCCAATAGCCAATATATAGACAAAATTGAAAGCCTGAAACCTAGACAAGTCAATACTCCATAAACAAGGAGGAGGAAAGGGAAAAAAAAAAAAGCAAAAAAAAAAAAAAAGCATTGGAAGGAGGCAAGCAAAACCATTTGCTAACATAGTGAAAAGACATTTGTGATTTGAATCACAAAAGGAAACCCACATGCCAGGGACAGGACGAAGGGACAACATGGGAAAGGCACAGGATAATCCCGCACCAGGCTCTACCAAACCTGTAGGAGATAGCTACAATGGGATCCCCTTGGAGGTGACCCAAGGAACATATCTCAGAGGAATATTTGCAGACCTATGCAGAGAAATTAAAAAAAAAAAATAAAGAAGAATTCAGAGAACTAAAGAGCGATAATGAAAAACTCAATCATCAGAAAGAACTAAAGGAACAGCTTGACAAACTCCAGAAAGAACTAGAGGGAGAAAAAAACAAATTCCAAAAGGAAGTAGAAACACCGAAAAAGGAAGCCAACCAATGAAGTAAGGAGCACCAAGAAGAGATTGAGAAGCTCAAAAAGGAAATGGAAATACTAAAGTGTCATTTATTTTTATAATTAGAGATAGTTGTTTTTACTAAAAATGCTAGTTTTCACCTCAATTAACTACAAAGAGTGACATATTTTTGACAATGTGTCTGAAAATTCAGAAGCAAATTCAGCTTTAGTATAAATTGAGTACGTTTGTATAGATTGAACAGAAGTTCCATTTTTGGAGAGAATGATATGTTTATTATACTTTGTATATTTAGAGCTATTTTCAGAAGCACATTGCTTAGGATCAAGCACACTCTGACTGTTTGCTTTTATCCAAATTGTTCAGAAATTTAGTGCAAAATGTGCAGAACCTTTCTTCAATTAATTTTTGACTATCATGATTTAACTCACGCAATACTTGGCAAAGTTTTCAGCTATTCAAGCACAGTAATTTTCCAGATATTGAATTATTCTCTCAGTAATTTTTCTAAGCACTCCTTTTATTAAAATTGAATTATCAAGCACAGCCTGTAGTGTGACCAGTCCTAATCTATGTGCATTTCTTTCTCCTTAGGTTGCATGCTGTGTGATATAGCACTGTAGTATGAGAAGTATTTAAGAAAATGTAAAGTTCTATTTAATAGGCTCTGTGAATAGAAGTAGAGACAAAAATCTTCAGTTAAAAATCCAGGGGGGTCAAAAAACCCAAACAAAGTAGTGTAAAACTGACAATCTGGTCTCACTAAAAGCCTATCAGTCCCTCATAGGCAGATGGTATTCAGAACTCACCTGTGGAGAAGCTTTGATGTACCAGCCTACCTGGCCTGGGAAGTTATCTTTACAAAAGCTTTACTTATGCAAAAATACCAGACATTAAACACATGCCAACTGAGCCAAAAGCAAAATAAAAGGGTCTCACCACCAGGTGGCAGAGGTCACTACCTGGAAGAAATGGCATTTCTTTCCATCCCACTGTATGCTTTAACAGTAAAGTACACATCCCTAACCCATCACAAGGTCTGCATCTGGTTATTTTTCTTAACGTTAAAATCTTTCATTTTCCCTTGATAAAAATCTAACACTATTTTTAAAATCTAGCAAGATGTAATTAAGATTCACAAAGCATTTTAAACACACGATATTTTTCTTTCTTTTTTTTTTTTTTTTTTTTCCAGCCAGGGTCTCCCTGTAGCCCCAGCTGTCCTGGGACTCACTCTCTTGACCAGGCTGGCCTTGAACTCACAGAGATCCGCCTGCCTCTGCCTCCTGAGTGCTAGGATTAGAGCTTAAAGATGATTCTTAGCCGCCACGTGGGTGCTGGGAATCAAACCCAGGTCCTCTGCCAGAGTAGTCGGTGCTCTTAACCTCTGAGCCATCTCTTAAGCCCTATTTTTCTATTTTTAACAAACATATACCTACTGTAGAGGTAAGAGGTCACATCTAAATTGCTTTTAGTTCCTGTTGGTGTAAAAGAAAAAGACTTAACAAGTGTTCACCAAAGCCTCTCTTCATTGGCTTTGAGGTCTACTCCACAGGAAGGAGTTCATATCTGATACTTAACATTGTCAAAACCCAAAGCTGGGGAAGACTTATGCCAAGGGAAATAAAACATTACCTTGTTTTTCTTTCTTACTATACTCATTCTGACATTGGTGATATGCAATGTTAGTATACTTTTAACCCATATTCCTTGGAGAGTTTGTAATTCTGAGAACTTTTTCATCTTTATTGGGCATTTTTACTTCACCTTTTCAGCAGTGTCATTCATACCATTGGTCAATTTTTTTCTTGATTAGTTTTTTTGGTATCTAGTGCTTTTGAGATTATAGATATTTATGATATCAGTTTTCTATCAGATACAGTACCAGCATACTGAAGACTGTCTCTTCATTAAATTATTTTCTTTGTGCTGTAGACACATCCCTTCTATCAATTATTAGTATTATTTTTCTGGATAACCTGAGCCATTTTGTTAGGTTATGGCGGGTACTTCCAAATGAATAAAGAGAGCAAAAGGTTTTAGCCACTCCAGGATAAAGTTTACTTCAGGGTAGCCAGGGCTAAGCTCAAATGAAAATAGAACAAGCCCTGAATGGCTTTTGGCAAGGGCATTTAAAGAAAGTGGGTATGAACTCAGGTTAGAGGTGGGGGAGGGTGTTAACCAGCAAGTCTCCAGCTTTTCAAAGAAAGTGGAAGATTCCTGAGTATTCTGGGATGACCTACTGTTCCCTAACCAAAGTCAGGCTGGTAGAGCAGGTTTCATAGCACCTGCCTGAATTGTCAATTTCTGCATTTCAAATGGATTCCAGGTCTGTGGGGAATTCAAAACCTAAGATTTTCAGCAAGTTGTTGGCTATGCATATATGTTACAGAGCTTTGTTTCTGTATTTACCTGACAGTTTCAGAGTTTCAGGTCAAATGTTAAATATTCTGGTACATTTGGAATTTTTTGTTTTGTACACAGTGAGAGACATTTATTTAGTATCTACTTCATGTAGATATCCAGATTTTCCAGCACCATTTATTAAAATGGATATTTTTTATCTTCTATATTTGTTTCAAAAACTTTTCTCAAATACATTTTGATATTACTGTATGGGTTTAATTCTGGGACCACTATTATGTTACATTTATCTACATGAATATTGTAGCGCTAGTATACCACCATTTTTGTCACTATGGCTCTGTAGAGGAACTTGAAATCAAGTTCATTGATAAAGCCAAAATTGTTCTTTTAATTCAAGATTGTTTTGGACTGTATACCCTGATAAAATTTAGGATTGTTCTTTTCACTTTTTTTTTAAACAATGTAATTGAAATTTTGATGAGGGTTGCGTTAAATTTTCAGAAAGATTTTCACAATGTTAATTCTGGATGAAAAATATTTCATTTTATCAGCATCATTGAATAAGTTTACCCCTAATTCTTTAAAGTGGTTACAATTGGAATCGTGTTCCTGCTTTCTTTCCCTGTATGTTTATTAGTACTATGTAGGAAAGCTCTTCATTTTTCTATGTGGGTTGTGCATCAAGCCACTTTGCTGAATTTTTCTCAGCTCTAATGTGTATTTGTGTAGAAAAAAGCTACCTTTAATTATTTTTCATATTTCGAGAGCAATCTAACACATGATTTAGCTATTTCAACTATTTAGACTTCAAAGATTTTAAGCCTAGCTGATTTAATGCAGAGATCTTAATCTTATAGATGTATAAGATCTTATCTTTAATAAGGTAAAGCAGTGCTACTGTTTATAAGTACATTAACATAGTCATCTATATTAGGATTTAAAAACGAACCTAGTATCAGGGAAGATATGGCTATTAAATACTTTTTTTTTCTATTCAGTCACATTGCAAGATAAATTTTCCTAGGCAGGTATCAATTGCTTTATTTCAATTGGCACATTGGAAACATTTACAACAATATCAAGAGAAAGAGGAAAGCCTTACCCTTTGAGGGATATTATATTGAGCAGATATAAATAAAATAAAAGATATCAAAAGGAGAAAAGTTAATAATGATAATTCTAATAAAATGTGATCTATTAGACAGGAGCAGTATCATCTGGCAAATGGTTGAACTGACAGTACATATGCATATATTAAATAAAATATTTTTAATATTTTTTATCAAATCTAGACCCATGTACCCCACCCTATCCCCCCACCTCACCAGAGCTCATGCATTCTGCCAGACATGCTTTTCATCTATTTCTCAGTGTTTCTCAATATTCTCCATGTGGAAGTTGACTGTTTTGAGCAGAAGTTCACTGTTTCAGTCAGTTCTTTGATGTAGTCCTTTCTGTTGTTGTTGTTGTTTCCAATATGCATCACTCCCAACTGCTTGGACAAAAGCACAAGGGGCTTTGCACAAGAAATACTTACAACTAGGTAATTGGCACTAGCATCCACAGATGAGGGATACCATTTGTTGTTTGTTTTTCTGGGACTGTGTTACTTCACTCAGCATGATGTCCTCTAGCTCCAGCCATTTTCCTGCAAAGCTCATGATGTCATCTTTCTTTACTGCTGCATAGAACTCCATTTTGTAGATGTACCACATTTTCTCTATCCACTCATCAGTTGAGGGGCATTTGGGTTGGTTCCAGCTTCTTGTTATTGTGAAGAGAGCTTAAATAAACATGGCCGTGCATGTATCTCTGTGGTGGACTAAGTATTGAGGGTACATGCCTAGGTGTGTTGGCTGTTTCGGGTGGCAAGTTCATTCCAAGTCTTCCAAGGATTCTCCACACTGCTTTTCATAGTGGCTGTACGAGTTTACATGCCCACCAGCAGTGGATGAGTGTTCCCTTTTCCCCACAACTTCTCCAGCACTTGGAATCATTTGTTTTCTTAATCCTAGCCAGTCTTATTGGAGTAAGATGATATCTTAAAGTGGTTTTGATTTGCATTTCCTTAATGATTAGTGATGTTGAACACTTCTTTAAGGTGTTTCTCAGCCATCTCTAATTCCTCACTCATGAAGTCTCTGTTCAGCTCTTTGCTCCTTCTATTGAGTGGGTCATTTGTTTTCTTTGTTCTTTGTTTTTGAGTAGTTTATATATTCTGGAAAGCAATGCTGTATTAATCACTTTTCTTTTGCTGTGATAAAACACCATGATCAAAAGAACTTATAAAAGGAAGAGTCTATTTGATCTTACAATTGACAGTTCCAGGGAATTAGAGTCCATTGTGGCAGGAGGCATGGCTGCTGTAGCTGGAGCAGCAAGCCGAGGGTCACATCTCACAATGAGAACAGGAAGCAAAGACAGTGACTGGAGACCACAAGGCTTGTTAAACTCACTAAGCCTGCCCCCAGTGACATACTTCCTGTAGCACGACCACACCTTCTAAGACCTCCAAGAACAGTGCCACCAACTGGAGACAAATGTCTGAATACTTAAAGCCTATGGGGGACACTCATTCAAACCACCAGAAATGCTTTGTCAGATGTTTCTGCGGTGAAAGTTTCCTCCCACTCTAAGGAATTTCTCTTCACTTCCTTGACTGTTTCTTTTGACGTACAGAAGCTTTTGAGTTGAATGAGATCCCATTTGTCAGTTGTCAACCTTAATTCTTGCTCAGCTGCTATCTGATTTAGGAAGTCTTTTCCTACACCTATGTCTTGTAGTCTGCTGCCAATTTTTTCTTCTTTTGCCATCAGAGTTTGGGGTTTCACATTGAGGTCTTTGATCCATCTGGAGTTGACTTTTGCACAGGGCGAGAGGTAGGGGTTTAATTTTATTCTTCTACAAGTGGTGATCCAGTTTTGCCAACACCACTTGCTAAAGATGCTGTCTTTTCTCCTTTGTGTCTTCTTGGCCCCCTTGTCAAATATGAGATGGCTGAAATTGTATGTGCTCAGGTTTGGATCTTTGGTTTTGTTCCATTGGTCAACAGGTCTGTTTTGGTGCCAGTAAAAGGCTGTTTTTATGACTATAGTCTATAATCTGGTATAGAGATCACCCCTGTGTAGCTCTTTTCAGTCAGGGTTGTTTTGGCTATTCAGGGTTCTTTGTTTTTCCAAATGAATTTAAGGACTTTTTTCTCCAAGCCTGTGAAGAAACTCTCGGGGATTTTGATTGGAATTGCGTTAAATCTCTACAAGAATTTGGGTAGAATGGACATTTTTACAATGTTAATTTTCCCAATCCATGAGCATGGGAGGTTTTTCCATCTTCTGATGTCTTCTTCAATTTATTTCTTTAAGGGTTTAAAATTTTTGTTGTAGAGATCTTTGGTGTCTTTGGTTAGGTTTGTTCCTAGGTATTTTATTGTTTATGTGGATATTGTGAGTGGGAAGGTCTCCTTGAATTCTTTCCCTAGTTGCTTGTTGGTGGTATAAAGAAAGATCATTGATTTTTTAGGTTAATTTTGTATCCTGCCACTTTGCTGAAGCTGTTAATCATTTCTAGGAGTTTTCTGGTGGAGTTTTTTTAGCATTCCTTAAGTAAACAATCATATCATCAGCAAATAGGGATAGCTTGACTTCCTCTTTTCCAATTAGTACCCTTTAATTTCTTTTTCTTGCCTTATTGCTCTAGCGAGTGTTTCAAGCACTATATTGAAGAGGAGTGGTGACGGGGCAGCCTTGCCGAGTGCCTAGCTTTAAAGGGAATGTTTCTGTCAATTCCCATTTAGGAAGATATTGGCTGTGGGTTTCCTGTATATGGCTTTGATTACATTGAGGAATGATCCCTCCAATCCAATTCCCTCTAAGACTTTAAGCATAAAGGGATGCTGGATTTTGTCAAAGGCTTTTTCAGCATCAATTGAGATGATGGTGTGGTTTTTGTCTTTGATTCCGTTTATGTGTTTGATGATGTTTATTGATTTTCGTATGTTGAACCATCCCTGCATCTCTGGTATGAATCCAACTTGGTCATGATGGATGATCTTCTTGATGTGGGTCTGTATGCGATTTGCCAGTATCCTGTTTAGAATTTTGGCATCTGTGTTCATGAGGGAGATGGGTCTATAATTCTCCTTTTTAGTTGGATCTTTGCCTGGTTTTGGTAATAGAGTGATGTTGGCTTCATAGAAGGAATTTGGGAGAATTCCCTCTGATTGTATACTTCTAAACAGTTTCAGAAATAATGGTTGTAGGTCTTTTTGAAATGTTTTATAGAATTCTGCTGTGAAACCGTCTGGGCCTGGGCTTTTTTTAGTTGGGAGGCTTCTTACTACATCCTCTATTTCTTCATATGTTATGGGTCTGTTTAAGCTGCTGGTCTCCTCTTGGCCAAGCTTTGGTGATTCCCAGGATTTCAGATATTCATCCATTTCTTCTAGATTTTCAAACTTGGTAGAATATAGGTTCTTGTAATATTCCCATATAATTTTCTTGATCTTTTCCTTGTCCGTTGTGATATTTCCCTTTTCATCACAGATTGTATTGATTTGGAGTTGTTCCTTCTTTCTTTTTGTTAACTGGGCTAGAGGTCTGTCTATCTTGTTTATTCTTTCAAAGAACCAACTTTTGGCTTCATTGATTTTTTGTATTGTTTTCTTTGTTTCTATTTCATTGATTTCTGCTCTGATTTTTGTTATTTCTTCCTGTCTGTTGCGTTTAGGGTTCATCTGTTGTTGCCTCTCAAGTGCTTTTAGCTGTAGTGTTAGATCATTCACTTGTGCTCTTTCTGTTTTTCTAATGTAGGCACCCAGGGCTATAAACTTCCCTCTTAGGACTGCTTTTAAGGTATCCCATAGGTTTTGTTGTGTTGTATTGTCATTGTCATTCAGTTCCAGGAATGCTTTTATTTCCTTTTTTATCTCTTCTTTGACCCATTCGTTATACAAGAGTGTGTTGTTTAGTCTCCATGTGTTCTTGTAGGCAGTAGGGCTTATCCTGGTGTTGATGTTGAGCTTTTTGTGCTGTGGTCTGATAGAATGCATGAAATTATTTCAATCTTTTTGTATTTGCAGAGGTTTTTTCTGTGTCCCAGTATGTGGTCGATTTTTGAGAATGTTCCTTGGGGTGCTGAGTAGAAAGTGTATTCCGGTATTAGGATGGAATATTAGGTTGAGGTCTTTGAGGTCTATTTGGTGTATCATATAACTCAGTTCAGATGTCTCTCTGTTTATTCTTTTCATGTTGACCTGTCCAAAGGACTCAGTGGGGTATTGAAGTCCCCTACTATGAGTGTACTGGGGTTAGTGTATGACTTGTGGTCCTGGAGGATTGTCTTTATAAAGTTTAGTGCATATATATTCATAATTGTGAAATCTTCTTGATGAATTGTTCCTTTGATAAAAATGCAATGGCCTTCTTTATCTCTTCTCATTTCTTTTACTTTGAAGTCTATTTTGTCTGATATTAAAATAGCAACACCTGCTTTCTTTTTGGCACCATTTGCTTGGAATAATTTTTTCCATCCTTTCACTTTAAGGTGGTGCCTGTCCTTGAAGGTAAGATGTGTTTCTTGTACACACCATGTCGATGGATTCTGTTTCCTAATCCAATCTTCCAGTCTATGCCTTTTGATTGGGCACTTTAGTCCATTAATACTTTAGGTTATGACTGATAGATTTGTGTTGCTTCCTTTTGCCTTATTATCCATTTGCAGTTTTGGTTTAGGTTTCTACTTCTGCAGTTATGCTTTTATTGATTTCTCTTTCTAGGTGCCTGGGGATAGTTGCTCCTTTCTTCTGTCCTTTGAATTGCTTCAAGTATTCTCTGAAGGGTTGATTTTCCGGACATGTATTCTTTCATCTTGTTTATGTCACAGAAGTATTTTCACTCTCCTTCAACTATAATCAATATTTTTGCTGGGTATAGTAACCTGGGTTGGCATCTCTTGTTCTTTAACACTGGGAATGCTTTGCTCCACGTTCTTCTTGCTTTCATAGTTTGCATTGAGAAGTCAGTTGTAATTCTGATAGGTTTCCCCTTATAGGTCACTTGTTGTTTTTCTCTTGTGGCTTTAAAGATTTTGTCTTTGTTTTGGGTGTCTAGCATTTTAACTATGATGTGGTGTGGAGAGTTTCTTTTCTGATCTTGTCTGCTTGGAGTTCTTTGTGCTTCTTGTATCTGTATTGGTTTGTCTTTTTTTAGTTTGGGGAAGTTTTCATCTATTATTCTGTTGAAGATCTGATCAATACCATTCTTTAGGGATTCTTCTCCTTCCTCTATTCCTAAGATGTGAAGGTTTGATCTTTTCATAGTGTCCCACAGTTCCTGGTTGTTCCACTTTTGTGTATTTTTAAATTTTTCATAATCTTTACTTGAGGTTTTTAGTTGTTCCGTGTTATCTTCCAGGTCTGATACTCTTTGTTCCACTTCTTCCATTCTGCTTCTGAGCCTTTTTCCATTCCTTTCCTCTTGATTGGATGAGTGTTTGATATCCTTTTTCATTTCCTCTTCTGATTTCTTTATTATTTCTACTTCCTTTTGGAGCTTCTCAATCCCTTCCTGTAGCTCTTTCCTTCGCTGGTTGGTTTCCTTATCTTTTTCAGTGTGGGATCTTTTCAGTGTTTCTACTTCCTTCTGGAGTTTGTCTTTCTCTCTCTCTAGGCCCTTCTTGAGTTCTTCATTCTCTTTTCTTAGTTCTTTGATTTGCTCTTTATAATCTTGAAGATCTTTAAGTATGTTCACAATTGTGTTTCTGATATCTGTGTCCTGGGCCATCCCCAGGGGGATCCCACTGTAGGAATCTTCCATAGGGTTGGTGGAGCTTCGTTTGGGATTATCCTGCCCCTTTCCCATGCTGTATCTTCTTCGTGTTCCTGGCATATGGACTTCTCCCTTCCTGTATCCCAAATGCCTCTTCACTGTGTTGAAGGCTTGCTTTGCTTGCCTCCTTCAGATGCCTTCGTAATCCCAGTTGGCAGGGGGGGAGGGTTGGGGGGTGCCTGTACTTCAGCTGGTCTTGGGAGATCTCAGATCTCAAGACTCACACAACCCTACATTTTATACCAGCTGGGAGGATAACTCTGCCCCCACAGCCACAAAAACCAATTAAGCCAAAGAGAACTGGATTAACTAGATTAAGTCAAACAACAATCACATGATTAGCATTTGCTGCAAATTACTTGTAACTCAACTATTAAGGATTTGTTTCACAAGGCTGTTCTATAGCAGAGACCATTGACAGATGCCTTTTCCTAGGCTTTTTTGCACCTGCTTGCCTAAGATCATCACAGCTAAGCTTGTTGAGTATTATGTTCGACAATAAAGTAGGAGTGAGGACAGTCAGTCACACCTCCCAACCATCAGACCCAGTTGCAGAAGAGGAAGGGACTAAGGTTGTATAAACTGATGGAGTCAGGGAGTAGGTGTCTTGCCATTGTTTGGAATTGTTGGGAAGTCAGGATTCACACCTGGATGGAAACTTTCCAGTGCAGCTTTAGCAGAGGGCGTGAGCACTCCTGTAAGTAAACTCATCCATTGCTCTGTAAACCCAATAAACTCACTGGCTTCCCAGACTGCAGTGTGGTGGAATCAGAAAACTATTTGTTGCTGGACATTGTTTTTACCTCCCAGAAGGAATTTTAGCTACAATTAGAGTAGTTAGCCTGATGCAACAAAACCAGTGATGAGTTTGGGAAGAGTGATGGTGTTGTCTCTGATATGGTTAAGGAGACCAACAACTGAAGGGAAGCTGGATGACTGGATAGATTTGGCAGAAGATTTTTTGACATTGTGGGCTATGGACTTGGGGCTGGTTGGGGCAAGCACAGTAGCATGGGAAACACAGTGGGTAGTGAGATGTGTAACTAGGGTGAGGCCACTTAAGAGAAAAAGTGGTATGGATGTTAGTCTGTCATTTTATTTTTTTATGCCTAGGAGGACAGAAAGGGAGGCGATCCCAGATTAAATCAATAATACAAGTATCATCCTTGGACTCCAAAGCCTGGAACCCATAAGAGATGGCAAATAATGATGTGGGAAGGAGTGACCTAGAAAAAGCTGAAGATGCACCTCGGATTCGAACGTTATTATAAACAAAGGGAAAATCCAGGTTTCAGAATTCTGATGGAGGCCTTAAATTTTTTTATGGGGGGAGAGATTAAAGACTATGGGTAATCAGAGAATATGTAGCACTGGAGTTGGAACTAAGGAGGATTTTCAACAAGCAGTGTCTACCTCTCACCACCTGGCTTGTGAGGCTCTGAGACACGGGAGAATATGGAATTAGTTTGATTCAGCAGGAATTTGAGATTGGCATGTAGCTTTAATAGCTTTGTTGAATTTCTTAGTGGGTCTGGATATTTATGAAATAAGAAAAGCTTGGCCAGATCTAAGTCACTTAGAATTGTATGTAAGTTGTGTCTTTATAATGGTAGAACAACCTAGCATAGATAAACAAAAAGCAAACCAATGAAAGACTTCTGTTTATGTTGCTTTAAAGCAAATGTGGAAATGTGGTACTATTCAAGTTCCTAAAGAAAAAAATGATAAAAAATTCAAATTCTATGCTAAGAAAATTGTGGAAGGTTTATAACCCAAAAGGAAATATATATATATATATATATATATATATATATATATATATATCCCCCCTACTCATAGTATGGGTCCATCTGTTGAAGCATGGTTGACCTACCAGGGGCCACAATAGGAAAATGGACCCTCTCCTCCAGAAGTCATCAATTATCAGTAGCTCCTCAACTAGGTGTGGGGGCTTGAGAGCTCCTTCCTGACCCTGCCAGTATGCTGACTGGTTTGATCTTGAGCAGTAACTGCAGCTACTATGAGTTTGTAGTGCA
>VZQC01011136.1:863058-918232 GCA_009823505.1 Rhizomys pruinosus | reverse complement strand
GAGAGCCAATAGCCAATTAGATTTGGGATATACAGGCACATGGCTGCCTCTGCTGCACAGTATTTCCAGGCAGGTGAGGTGTAGCTGGTGCTGACGGTGGAGTCTTGCTTGACTCAGGGAGACCCATATTTGCTTTATTGGTTTAGTGGCCTTTGGTAACACTCTCTGGCATTCCAGAGGCCATCTGTACACTTGCATGTGTGGTCTCAATACATCCCTCCCATGTTAACGTCAGGTCTTCGGCAGCAGGGTCTTATTGCCTCTCCTCCTGTAGGTATCCCAACTTAGAGGCAAGGAGCCCTTACCTTTTGTGGGGCCTTGGATCCCCTGGCCAACATCCACCTGGTAGAACAATCCATTGCTGATGTCAGAGCTCCTGTATTAATATATTTTGCCTGAGTGCATAGCCCTAGGACTTTAGTATTATATTTGGTTCTGAACAGAGAGTAATCCCTTCCACAGTTCCCATGTCTAGTAGTCAATTAAAGAAAGCAGTTTTACCGGTTTTATAAGAGATCACCTCTACAATAGTTGTCTCCAATTTACAGTTGGGGAGCGACCTCATCATTGTCATATTTCTCCTTGTTCTATGGGTGGGAAGGCAAGGAAAGTCCAAACATTCTTTAATGCAAGTTTGGCTTGTGCTCTACTACTCTGACCCACTCAAATAGTTGGAGAGATCCCCAAACTTTCAGAAATGTTAGACATGCTATTTTCCTTGATGAAATGTAGTCATATTAATAGCACGTACTGAAATAAGTACATTGGTAAGGGTATGTTACAAAAATACCTTGACACAAAATCAAACTTACTAAAACCAAAAGTTGTCTAATACACTTATGGGAAATATAAATAAAAAAATATTCCATTGGGGGGGACTTTAAAATACAAAGGTGTTCTCAATTCTCTCAATTGTGTAATCTCCAAGATTTCTGTATAGAGCTTCAGGGGTCCTTTAGGCAGAGGGCATGGCTGTACACCTGTGCCCAACCTCCTTGTTGAACGCAAGTGTAGGGCAGGATTTCAAAGGCTTTTAGTTGTTCGAAAACAATCACCATGACCATCAGAATTTCAGCATCAGCCCTAACCAGATATACCCTTGGGAGAAGATGGAAGCATGTCCATTCAACCCTGTTCTGAATTATTTAGCATCCTCATGTGATAGTAAAATATGTTTTATTACCAGGCATACTGGGGCACACATTTAATCCCAGCACTCAGGAAGCAGAGTCAGGTGGATCTTTGTGAGTTCCAGGACAGCTGGGCCTACAGAGAGACACTGTCTCAAAGAAAGACAAAAATATGTATTAACTTAGAGACTAATTTTGAATGAGAGTTGCATTTGGATACATTACAGATTACCTCTGAGTATACAGACTATATTTAATAATTGGAAATTCAATCAAAGTACTAAATTAAAGAAAATTTGTGGTTCCCCAACCAAAAGTAATTCTTTTTCAGATTGTTTTTTTTTTTTTTTTCAAGTAGCACAATGTTTATTGATCAGGACAAGTATATAAAATCAGGGCATGAACATGACTTGATGAATTAAGTTGACTTAATTTCATTACTATAATAAGAGGGACCAATTCAGATTCTCAGCACTTGTTTCACACCCACAAAAAACACTTCAAGGGAATTAATGATCTCTCAAAACTGATCAGTTTTATGCAAATGAACCATGTTTCTTTCTAAAGACTTGTGCACATGCCCAGCCTCCTGGATATTAAAATCTAGCACATAAAGCTCATTACTAGAGGTAAAAATACAGGCAATATACTATTATGGCAACAACCATCAATATCAATTACAGTTAAGGATTTTGTGTAATAATCAAATGGATAATGGAATATTGCAACAACTCAAGTATTACTGAGCAAAGTGCATTTCTACCGTATTCAGTGTTGCTATTCAGTTTTCTAACTTAAAAGAGCCTATGATAACTGGCAGCAAAGAAGGTCCTTGCAATAGACTGTCTGCTCAAGAACTTATGATGTAATTATTGCACGCTGCTAATATACTTTTTAAACATTAAATATTTGATGGTCGACTATGATTAAGACATTACACTACAAATATTTGATGGTTCACTGTGATTAAGACATTATACTACAAAACACCTTTTGGAGAAGGAAACCCTTACTGACGTGCCTCTGCTTTAAATATTGTGAAAAACATTACAGCGGAATGAATTTTCACTTGAGGCTCAACTAACAGAAAATAATATTATGAAACAGGAACTGTCCTTGCTGGATGGATCAAATGTAGTCTTTAAACTTCTGGGCTCATGCTTGTCAAACAGGAGCTGGGGGAGGCTCGAGCCACAGTGGGGAAGAGGCTAGACTACATCACAGCTGAAATTAAACACTATGAATCCCAACTTCGGAACCTTGAGGAGCAGTCAGAGTAACAGAGGGAAAGCCTGGCTCAGCTGCAGCTGGAGTTCCAGCGGGCCTAGGCAGGGAAGGCAGGGGCTTCTGGGAAGGCCTGGCTCCATGGTGGGGGAGGGGAGGGGAATGAGGCAGCTCTAGGGTCTATACTGCAATAGTTAATAAAATGTACATCCCCCCCCCCCCAAAAAAAAGGTTAGGTCAAATGCAGTTACATCATAGCAACAGCATATTTTGCACAATTTCAGGCTTTGGCTGGTTCTTTAGTCAGATTACTTTTAACATCAATCTGTGTGTTCTTTTAGGCATGGACCCTGCCCACTCCCAGTAGAAAAGTGGATCTTCCCACATCAAGATTACACAAGCTGATGACTTACAATCAATCATAATTTGCTCCACATATGTACTGCTGGTTATATTTCTCTGGAGTACTCTAAATGATATTCCTCACAAGAAGCTCCATGACCCATTGTCAGGTCCTCCCAAGTGGCAAAGAAAAGCAAGGCCTGGAGCCTACTAAAGAATTCTCAGCAGCACACCATTCCTGCCTGGCCATAGTCCTTTGAATGTAGAGGACAGAGAGGCCACTGACATTGAGTCTCCCTTCCTCCAGTCACCTTCGAGGGAAATCCCAAGCAATCCTAGGATTCAGCAAGGTATGATGCTCAAATTAAGGGTCTGGCCTTGTGCCTTTCTTCCTCTACTTTGACTCTCTGTTGGTATTGAGATAATGTCATTTCACATCAATGGTTATGCCACTACTCCTAGCAGAAATGGTCTGAGTAGTTGAATGGTAAGATTACTCTATTAGTATATAAGGCTAGGACTG
Organism: Rhizomys pruinosus; assembly: GCA_009823505.1. Lineage (NCBI taxonomy): Eukaryota > Metazoa > Chordata > Mammalia > Rodentia > Spalacidae > Rhizomys > Rhizomys pruinosus. The sequence goes on along the minus strand of VZQC01011136.1, from coordinate 915,013 downwards.
TGGAAATATGTTGATTTTTTTTTAATTTTATTTATTTCCATATGTGTATGATTGTACTGTCTGCATGCAAGTCTGTGCACCCGTGTCGTGCAATGCCACGGAGGTCAGAAGAGGGCGTCGGATTCCCCTGGAACTGGAGTTCTCCTGGAATTGGAGTTTCAGACGGTTCTTGGCCGCCATGTGGGTGCTGGGGATCGAACCTGGGTCCTCTGTAAGAGCAGTTGGCGCTCTTAACCGCTAGGCCATCTCTCCAGCCCCGATTTTTTTAAATTATAATTCCATAGGGACAGCATATGGAAGATTAGCAAGATGAATGAAAAAATGATTCTATTAAAATTTTTGTTCAAAAAATCCATTATCTAATAATAATAATAATAATCTAATAACTTTGGTATTTAATAAGTAATAATAAATTAGAATAAAATAGATTTTAAAATTAAGTAGAACTCCAGGAATGTCTTAGTGTGTCCTTTATCAGTCTTATCCAAGGAACCATTTTTAAAGTTTTTGAATATCTGCTTGCACTCAAAATTAAATTTGTAAGGCCATTTGGCTCTTGTACAACTCCCATCCATCATGTAAAATACCTGTTCTTCACTTCCAGCAATGCCATATTCCTTTTGATTGTTTCTATTTTTTATTGTTTATAACTTATTTTCCTTAATTATTCTATAATTTTATGCAATATATTTTGATCATATATAAACTTCCCCCATCTCTAACTCTTTGCACCATCTACCCCCACCATGAACAAATTACATGACCTCCATGAATATCTGTCCTTTTTTAAAAAAAAAATCTATCTATCTATCTATCTATCATCTATCTATCTATCTATCTATCTATCTATCTATCTATCTATCTATGTCATTTATCTATCTATTGTTTCATTATTAAAAGTCTGTTGATTCCCAGCAGGTTGATGATGGAGAGCCACAAGTCTGAAACAATGCACAACTGTAGGCTGGAGCTACTGAACTCTGAAACATCTGATGAAGGTTTCTAACCTTACAGAACAACTGGAAACTTTTTTCATGATGGCCCAAACCTGAAAGAAATGCATCTTAATTATCATAAAGAATAGGAAATATTCAAGTTCTAATCTGAAACTATCAGTATCCAAGAAAGCAGTATGTTGCACCCACCCTGAAAGGTCTTACAGAGTGTTTTAGATATAGTCTCCTGATCCCCTCCTCTTCATCAAATTTCAGGTCCACATGCATGTGGAACATTGCTATGGCCAAGAGGTCAATGTACATGTTTTATTCTTCTGCTCACATAGCAGGGTAACTGCCAGTGTTGTGTATGTCTTGGCAATATAAATATAACATGGCAAGATCAAAGCTTAGAATCTGGGGGGGGGGGGACACCAGAAGATAAAGATGAGTGTCTGGGCTTTCTAAATTATGTGAAGACCAAAATTGTGGTTTAGAAGGTTGGAGGTACAGGAAATGGTTCATCATTCTTGAAAATTGATCCATCCAGTCCTTACTTTCTCTGACACTTCAATAGCACATCTCTTATTATAGGCTTCAGAGTTTCGTCCTTTCCAAACAACTCAGGCTAATTCAAACAACATATTCATAGTTATGTACATGATTTATCATAATGTTCCACTCACATCACTTAAACTGGGGAAACATTTCTCCTTGGCAACCAAGAGAATCCTTCCAACAATAATTTTCTCTTTGCTTCTTGAGTTACATCTTTGGTAAGATTTCTATACTATAAATTAAAGTCCCTGTCCTAAGTATTTTCTGTCTCTGTTAGAATTTAAGAATAGCTATTGTATCATGTTTATTTAGCTAAACATTTATTTAGCTCCTTGCTAAGAAAATAAATGTTTAAAGTGCCTCTAAAACAAATTTTTTGTCCCTCACAGGGTACAGAAGAACATTAAATTCTACAGACCTAAAATGGAAAAATTTAAAGAAGAGATCTGCTTTCATTTAAGGGTATATTTTGCATTTGCAAGGCATACTCTGAGCATAAGATGAAATGGGAAAATAAGCTAATCAGATCTACTTTCAGATGAGATTGGGTGCTTTCAGGGTGGTATGGCCATAGACTGGTCTACTTGCAAAACATGCAGGACACCCCTGTGTTCAGTGCAACACCTAAACTGGGAAGCCAGAAATTTTCTTCAATTTAGTCCTTTGCTTGAACTTTCAATTATTGAGTATAATCTGGATACTGAGTTCATCTGTAATCTACTCAAATGCTACTCTCATCCAAAAATAATCTCTAAGATAACACATACTTAACCATCACATGATGATGAACAATAAGTCAAAAAAGAGAAAAATGTGCATGAAAAAGAAATACTTCCCTCAGTGTCTATACTTGAGAAGGTTTAAGCACTGGCAGGGTTTAAAGAAATCAGTAGGGACAATATGGTACCTGTAGACTACTGATTTTGAGTAAGGCTACATATTTACATATAAGAAAGGAAAGTAACGAACCTATCAGGTCATTTGTAAGAAGGATGATACTATCAATGCCATAACTGAATATCATGTGAGGAATACAGCAAATAAACACTCAGCTGATGCCATGCCTATCCTGCAATGTGAGTATCATGTTTCTGGGAATCAGAAATTGAAATTTTGCAAGTCAATCATATGGTTTGTGATTATTCAGAACTATGTACTTAATCTGTTTTTTTTTTTAATTCTACACTCAGGTTTTTGAATTTTAATTGGCCTTTAAGAATAACAATGTAATCATTCTTTCTATAATTTGGACTCCAGATATAATTTGTTCTTACAAGCTAAGCTGGTTGCACAGCTTATACCCTGTTCCTTATTGTGACTGTTATGCCCCTGACTCAGGACAATGTGTGCGTGTGTGTGTGTGTGTGTGTGTGTGTGTGTGTGTGTGTTGTAGCAATTAGACCTTAAACAACAGTTGAGAGCAGAAACAAGGTGAAAATCAAATATCCCACACAAAAGCAACACCTTGGTATAGGTTGATGGCAGCTTTGTATGCTGTTCTGAGCTAAGAGGTTCAGAAAAATAACCCCTTCCCTGGTAACACAAAGTTCCTCATTCCTTCTTCACACCTTGACTGATGTGATGTTCAATAAATATAAGAGGACACTTTGTTCAGCAGGATAAAAGAGGTCTAAGAGAAATCAGAACTCCTCAGACCAGATCAAGTTCCCTCTAGATCAAACAACCCCAAGAAGAAGTTTCATGGTAGTACCATCAGAATGCAATTTTCTCTAACAATTATTCTTGTTGAGAGAAGCCAGAATTTAATGGGAGAAAGGAAGACAGAAGAGAACAATACACTAGTTTAGCTTTCAAGGGCAAAAACTAGTCTATAGATTGGGAAAGAGAAGCTGTGGGTGGTAAATAGGTGAGCTTTTTTGAATTTGAATTTGATTTTTTTTTATAATTTCAAATATGCATACCTTGCATACTAGTCATTCTAATCTCCCATTTCCTCTCTAACCTTGTGCACCCTCCTGCCTTTCTACAAACTTTTTCTCATGGCCATGTTGATTTCGTTCCTTTAGTTTAGTTGATTAACTAGAGCCATCTGTTTGGTCTTGGGTTCATAGCTATCCATTGCAGTATGGTGGGCTCAGCAGAAGAAACATAACTAGAGGTACTGATTGCCTCTCTCTACTTAGGAATCTATTGTTTTCTAATGGTTTCTTTATTCAATATTCTGGTTAACAAGCCCTACTCTCATTCATGCACCCTCATCTCTACGATGTCCTGCCTAACTTTTCAAACCATAGTATTTAGCCTCTTTCTTTTAACCTATTTTCTGCCATCCCACTAGACAATATTTGATTTCTCTTTACCTGGCTTCTGTCCTTTTGGGGGGTGGTGTATATAGAGTAACTCAGGGTCCTCAGAACCTGGGAAGGTGGGGTATACATAGAGTAACTCAGGGTCCTCAGAAGCTTCAGAGGTGGGTATAGATATAATATCCTCAGAACCTGGGGAAGTAGGGTGTATATATAGAAACTCAAGGTCCTCAGAATCTGGGGAGGTGGGGTGTACACATAGTAACTCAGGGTCCTTAGAAGTTTCGTAGGGGATTATACATACACATATCCTGGGGCAGTGCCGCACTTGTGATGATGGCTTTGAAATCTTTATTGGAACATAGTCCACTGCAAAGTTCATGATGCCTGACCTCTGCCTTGACCTATGTTATGCTATTCCAATAAAAGTAAATGTATTATTTCAACATAGAAAATTGTGTCTTTCCTCTCTGTGATACTGAATTCTTAATGGAATCTATTTTCAGAGAAATCTGAAAGTGATAAAAATCTTCCTCTAATGATGAACATATATGTACATGAAAATTCTTATCCTAGGGCAAATTTTCCAATTAGGTTATGAGCCACTGTAAATAGGAGACAGAACTGGAAAGCCTGAAACATTTAGTACTCTTGATTCAATAAGTGTATGGTGATGTTCCAAATTTCATTAGCAGAAAAGGCAATTACAGAAAATGTGTTATGTGTCCAAAATGATATTCACTAAATTCTTGTCAAATCTTATCCACAGAAATATATGCTACTGTTATTTTGATATCATTCTTACCCTGTACAACCACAGAACAAGTGTTTAAAGCTCAGTTTCAATGACAAGGTCCTAGTGAATGATGAGACAATGTTCTCTCAGTTATACGGGAAATAAATTGGCACTTTATTCTGCATATTTGAACATATTCAGTATGGATTTACACTTGACAAAACATCTTTGCATGCTGTTTCTAAAGAGTTATGTATGTATTTATTCATATCTTGACTTGTTCCAGAAGGGATTAAATGTGACCAAAATATATACATGGGAAAATAAAATACAAGTTGGAAAAGATAAGTGTGAATGCAATAGAGGGCATTTATATATATATATAGAAAGAGGGTAGTAGTATTATATAAATATATATATATAATATATAGCATAAGAAAAGATTGTGACATAAGAAATCCGTTTATTCCTAACAGTAGCAAAAGTAAGATGGTGCAGCAGGAGAAAAAATAAACAAAAGTAAATGGGGAGAGAGGAGGGAAGAAGGAAAAAAGGGAGGGGGGAAGGGGTATGGGAGAGAGCGTGTGTGCATAAATATAGTGTAACACAGAGTACGAAGGCGCGTTTATAGGAGAGATGGAGACGTAATAATACTTTTGATATATGTAGGTTTAAAACTAATAATTTAAAATTTCAAAACCAAATACATTTACTTATAAAAATAATATATCTCTACCAGGCATGGTGCCACACGCCTTTAATCTCCAGCACTCTTGTGGCAGTGGCAGGTAGATTCTTGTGAGATCAAGGCTAGCCTGGTCTACATAGTGAGTTCCAGACAGTTGGGGGTGCAGGGGAACATGTCTCAAGTATAATATATATATATATATATATATATATATATATATATATAGATAAATATATATATATCTCACATAGGGAATGGCAGTCTGACTTCTCTCCTGTCTGGTTTCCACACATTTTGCGGAGTACATATGTCTCACTTTCCAGAGAATGAAAGGTACTTATACACGCATTCATTTCATATTTTATAAAACATGAATTACAAGGAAGAGTCAGTATATAAGCTCCTATTAGAGACAGAAATTCAGATTTTACTAATGTCTAGCATTTATCTTATGTCCATGACACACCACAATCTGTTCTGCACTGGTTACAAAGGAATGATGGAGAGAGCTGAACACGCCCTGCCTCTGAGAACTAATGGCTTAGTAGGAGAGGCAGAGACACATCATTAAAATGCAGAAACAGCTATGAAATTGCACCCTCTGGGTAAAGACCGTGCAAGCAAATTGTAGACTATTAATAAAGCTGAGGATACTGAACTATAAGGTGGAACTGAAAGGTGCTCACTGAGAAAACAAAGCTTACAGGGATGACCAGCCTAACTAGATAAGAAGATAGTTAGGAAATATACTATCTTTGATTTTGATAGCAAGAATAATGGGTTGCAAAGTCACTACAGTTTGAAAGAAATAAATGTATGGTCAGACAACTGGACAGAGACTAGTTTAAATCAATCTAAAACATGCCAGTATGTTTAAAGTACTGAGAAGAGTATTGTAAGTAGGGTTGACAGATGTGGGGAATACAAGATAATGTACATAACCCATGGGTATGGGTAAGTTTGGTGTTTGTGTCTCCTTCCCTGAATAATCCATTACAGAAATTCATGTAAATGAAATGAGAATCCAAGATTCTTAATCATATGCAATGATGAAATTTCTGTATTTCTTGTCTCATTCTTCTGCCTTATTATGTCCATACCATTAAAGTCTTGGATGTGTCTCAGTGGAGCTTATAAGAGGTTTTATTGTTTTAAGCCACAGTTTCTCACTGAAAACCTTGTACTTTTTCAATTCAGCTTGCATCAGGCTCAGATCAAGTGCTGAGGTATGGAGTTCTGTGATAACTTGTCTCTGTGTCTACCTACAGGACATAATTACATGCATATAAATTGCAATTTTCTCAATTTATATTTGAGACTATTAGGAAAAGAACATTTCATATTTCCTGGAAAATTTTAGCAAATAATATGAAATTTTAAAATGTAGATATTTATGTTACACTGAGAGGTTTGTCAAATCAACATTTATCCTTGTAATTATTTTTTATCCTTGTAATTATTAAAGGTAAAGAGAAGGTTATTTTAAAATGTTTTGTCTTATATGATGCACTAATATGACCCCACAAGAGATGAAGAGAAAAATTAGTGATTGGAAGGAACTATTTAGTCATATTTTTAATTCAAAATTTGAATATAGCTGAAAACAAACAAAATGTACATTCCCAGTTAATGAAAAAGTCCACTTCATAAGAAAAAGCCTTGATTTTAATTTTTTCCTAAGTTTTTCTGAAAAACGATGTACCTGCAATTCTTGGGATCATCTGTGACACCCAAGTCTTTAAATAAAATATTAATCTAAGCCAACACCCTGAGGAATCTACACATTTGTACTTATCCCCACACAAGTTGCAATAGCCAAGATACAGAACTAGCTTGTATGCTTATCAGAACACATATACATACTTGAATTTTAAAACGATGACAAGACATCATTTGCAGGAAAATGGATGGAATTGCAGTTTAGTAAGGCAAATGAAAAGGGTTTTGGTTTTAAACAGAAATATCTCCCACAGCACCTGTGATCGAACACTTGGTTCCCAAATTGAAGTGCTGTTTGAGGGGGTCCTTGGAACCTTGGAGAGATAGAAAATAGCACGATTTCTGCCAGTAGGCTCTGTGTACCTCTGCATTCACAATGAGAGCTCTGCTTCCTGACCCACCTGATATGAGGAGTTTCTCTGCCATGTGTTTTTGACTCATAAAATCCACCATGCCTTTCATTTTTCTTCTTTTTTTAAATTACTGTTTTGCATATTTTATACATCATTTCTCAGTTCAATTTAGACACATTCACCTTTCCATGCCCCCCACCCCACTCCTGTTCCTGCATTTTGCCATACATGTCTTGCATCTTTCTCTCAGTCCTTTTTTCATTTTTCCCCTTTAATTTTACATTACTTCAAAACATGCATACATATCCTCCACCTATATACCAATATTACAAAATATGAACATAAGTGGTAGGTTAATTCTCAAGCCCATTAAGGGATTCACCTTTTAACCATACTGCAGGAACCTACTCTGGGCTAGCCAGAGGAGTTCCAGGTCCTGACTGAGGAGGGAATGAGTAGGCAACAGAGTCAAAAACACAGACCGTGGGAGTTGGGTGAAAAGCAGGGAAATTGGCAGTTCCTGCAAACTCGTTTAATATAGGAAAAATATGTGATCATTTTCTGCTTCTTCTGCAAATGTATCAGGTGCCCAGACCACTGACTCAGCTGTTGCTTCCAAGCACAGGTTAAGTCTATTCAATAGGTGAGGAGGTAAGCACACCACTGCACAGGTGTATAATAACACTCTACACCATACTGCTGCTTTCATATAAAAAAGAAAAATAAAATAGACGATGCTCATTTTGCTTTAGCAACTAGGGATTGTTGCTAGCATCCACAAATGAGAGACATCATACATCATTTTGTTTTTCTGGGACTGTGCTACTTCACTTAGCATCATGTGTTCTAGTTCCATCCACTTAACCTGCAAAGTTCGTGATATTATCTTTCTTTACTGCTGCTTAGGACTCCATTGTGTAGATGAACCACATTTTCTGTATCTACTCATTGGTTGAGGGACATGTGGGTTGCTTCTAACTTTTGGCTATTGTGAAGAGAGCCGCAATAAACATAGATATGTATGTGTCTTTGCAATAGAATGAGTTTTGTGGGTATATACCCAGGAGTGGTATGACTGGATCAGGTGGTAGACTCATTTTCAGTCTTTTAAGAGTTTTCCACATTGCTTTCCATAGGGGTTGCACAAGTTTGCATTCCCACCAGCAGTGGATGAGTGTTTCCATTTCTCCACAACCTCTCCAGAATTTCTATCATGCCTTTCTTAAACTACTTATGCCATATATTTTGACAAAGTGATGAGAAAAACAATAAATTATGTGTTAAAATGGAATTACCCAAAGCTGAAAACCACCCTCTTTTCTTAAATATGTAACTTTGAGTACCTGAGTAAGCAGATGTCTATGATTGTATTCAAAATAATTTAAAAGAATATGATGATGCTTATGTCACAAACATCATTCAGTTTAGTGATATCCATGTTTATATAGCATATATTGGCTTTATTTTAGTATTTTTCAATGTCTGAAGTCTCTAAAAATTATATATGTATATATGTTGATAAATGTACATATATTCTTTGGTAATATGAGAAAGAAAATTATCTGCTATTCATCTGTAAATGAAGAAACGAGGAAACAAAAAATGAACCAATTGGTCAGCCATTTTAGAGTCACTCCATCAAAGGACATTTGGAGATAAAATGTGGCTTAATAATCCTAAACATGTATGACAGAATGCATGAAATCAATGGGAAGAAGCTAAGGGGAGATTTTGGTCAGGGGAGATGTCTACATATGATCAAAATTTGCACTATAAAATTTCCAAAAATTCAAACTCAATTAAAGAAAAGAGTGAACCCAGAATGTAGCAGGGAGAGTGGTATGAACTTGTGACCTCACAAAATTCATATGATGACTCCAAAGTCCAATGGAATGGTATGGGAGTACTCAGCCTTGACAAATGGTATTAGCACTGCCACTTATAGCCAAAATATATGTGCACACATAATGCTTATGGAATTGTTTGGGACTGTGATTACATGCTTCACAATAGAACTATGATAAATAAATTTCTGTCATTTAAAAAACATTTATTCTATGGTAATTGGTCATAAAATTCCAATAAACTAATATATAAGAGAAGGGCAGAAATATGAGAAAGGAAAGTGTAAGGGAAGGACAAGAGGTCACACATCTAAGAAAAACTGCATTGACTTATAAACTTATCCATGAAGCATTTTTCCATAATTGGTATAGACCCTTTATAGATAAATGCATGCCACAGATGGCTGCCTGCATTATCTTAATTGCCAGCTTTAATGTCCATATCTGACACAGGGGAGAGCAGCAGTGTATGATACAGAGTATGATGCAGTATGTGTGGGATTGGCTGGTGGGAGATGACTTCAGTGTATATAAGTGATGTGCTGTATACAATAAACAGATTCTTAATTGCCTTTACCATCTAACACGTTCATGGTCCATTATTTCACACCTGCATAATTGTCTGTCCATCAGACTTGAGGTGTTTTGCTAAAGGGAGAGACTGGAGGACAGCACATCAGCCACCAGTCTGACATTTGACTATTGGTGACACCCACCCCCTGACTTGTGAAGTTTTTAATTGATGTGAGGACCTTGAGGGAGAGCCATCACCCTTCTGGCCTTAATCTGAGGGGCTACCAGCCATGAGATTTGATTGCAGAGCAGATATTTCTGCAGTCAGCTGGCACCCCCATGAAAGGTTCAAGTTTCCTCAGGGAGAAGATGCTGGTTGTTGTTTGCCTCAGCAGAATCAAGTGACATCTGACTGCAGAAGTGTCTGACATCTCTTGCCTAAACGTGGGACATTGAAACTATTTGGTGAGTCCAAAAATGGGAAATAAACTTTTTAAGGGATCTGTATTTCAGAAGGACCCATTTTGGGATATATTCTTTGATTGTGCTCCCTGGCTTTGTATTTTTTCTACGGTAGTTATTAGTTTGCAAATCTTGGCTTGGAGACAGATTAATATCTCCGAAGCATTACAGGCCCAGACTAAGAATGAAAGCAGAGATTATCCTCTCCCTATTGACTCTGATGCTGTGCTTTGTGGATGGCACTAGCAATGCCTTGGCCTCTGTGCTAGAGCTTACACTGTTGATAGTTCTCGAGGGCCCTCAAGATCCTGCTCCTTCTTGCAAAATTTCTCTCACTTCTCAGGGGGCGCCCCTGTCTAGTCTCTATGTCCTCCTTTAGCGTCCTCCAATGTGAGATGCCTTTCTGATGCTCAGGTCTCCCAAGCTCTGGGCACTCAGCAAAATCACTGGCTGGCATTTTCCCCTCTCTCATCTACCCATTTTTTAGAGGCTTTTCCCATTAACGTGGCACCTATCCCATAGTGTCCACTCATTTGGTACCCTCATGAGAGGGTACTACTGCCCTCAAGGACCTCGTAGAGGACATTTCCAAAGAAGGCCCCTGCTCCCCATATGTGGAGAACCTCATGGATACTATATATATGTTGAATACTACTATATATGTTGTTCTCAATACTTCTTATGACTGGAAACAGATAGCAAGTCCTGTCTTAAAGCACAGTCATTTTTTTTTTTTAATGTGGAAGGCCTTTTTTTTTTAATGAGCAATGTGAACAACATGCTGGGGTTAAGAATACTCTTGTTGTGCAAATTAATAAACATCAGCTCAAGGGAGAAGGCTGATTTTGGAATAACATGATAGAGCAAGTTTGGAGTCCACTGCAAAACTTTGATAAGGTGCTCACTTGCCCTTTGAGAGCTTGGAGACAGCTCCCTCCCTCCAGGTGTCTGCCTCATTCTCCCAACTGTACCAACAGGGTAAGGAAGATTTTACCCAATTCCTTGCTAGGATTACTAAGGCAGTTGAGAGAAAAGTTTCTCATGAGGAAGCCAGTGAAACTTTGATTAAGGACCTAGTTAGTATATGAAGGTGCCAATGTAAACTATAAGGCAGCCATTTGTCCTGTTCTTTCTTTTAATTTTTTTTTTTATTATTTTTTATTTTATGTTTGTACTGTCTGCATGTAGGTTGGTGCACCCGTGTCATGGAATGCTGCAGAGGTCAGAGGAGGGTATTGGAGTCCCCTGGAACTGGTGTTAAAGATGATTCTTAGCTGCCATGTGGGTGCTGGGAATTGAACCCGGGGCCTCTGCAAGAGCAGTTGGCGCTTTTAACCACTGAGCCATCTCTCCAGCCCCTGTTCTATTCTTCCTAAACCCCTCTAGGACTGCATTATTGCTACTCAAGATATTAGAGCAAGAAATTCTGTGATGGTGACGTTGGCACAGGCTTTAGCCTCTGCCTTGCAGCCCTCCAGGAAGGATCTCAGATGTTGGGAGTGTGCCCAGAGGGGTGGGGCCATAAGCCTTTGGCTTGCTCACTTATGTCTGCAGCTCCAGGCATGCATCAGAATGCTAATGGCTGGCATTGTTACAACACCCAGGGCCAAGGCATTGTTGAAAGAATGCATAAAATTTTAAAGGAACACTTACAAAAACAACCAGGAGAGCTAGATACATCTCTCCCCACCATGATCCTGTGTGTATGGCACTTTTTACCATAAACTTTCTATCAGTTTTAAACCAGTTTTGAAAGGTCCAGATACTTTGCTAACAATTGTAAGGAGTTCTGCCTGTGCATTTCCACAGACAAAGCCACACCCAATAAGGGTGCCTGCAAGGAATATCAGTCTTTGGAAGATACATAATGGACCAGGAGACACCAACAGAAAAATTGACACATCTGAATAGCATTTAGAAACAGAACATCAAACTATTTATTTATTTATTTATTTATTTATTTATTTATTTATTTTTGGTCTTTTTTGAGACAGGGTTTCCCTGTAGCCCCAGCTGTCCTGGAACTCACTCTGTAGACCAGGCTGGCCTTGAACTCACAATCACAGGAGCAGTCCTCCTCTCAAATTCTAATTTCAATTGAAACAACTGTTTACAATGTGTCCTAATGAAACTTGCCCTCAGGTGCTGCTAAACTTTGACATGAGAATCCTTCCTGCTTCCTCTGTCAGTGGTAAATTAGGTAAAATTGGTATGGTAGTGAAGTGTTTCCCTAGATGGAAAAAAGTGCCAACTGTTATGCTAATGATTTCTTATGGAACCTGCCTAGATGCTTTCTGTAATTAACTAATGGGCACAAGATCTGTAAAATGAATTTTCTTTTTTCCTTCCCCCAAAATAGAAATTAAAATGTAAAGTTACTTAAAAAGATCACAAAGACACAAAATATATTAATGGAGGAGAGCTTTGGTACCAGTAGTGGTACCAATAGTGTCCAGGGGGGCTCCAAAAGTCCACCCCCCAACACAAAGGCTATTTGCCTGCAATGTTGGGATGCATGTAAGAAATAGTAAAAGACAATATGGCTGAAGACATGGTGTTAACATAAAAAGGATGCTCAGAAACCTTGCCTTGTAAGTGGCCTTCATGATGCAAGATAGTATTATAAGACCATTGAAAAAAGAATGAAAAAAAATGTTCTCCTAAGTCAAACGAAGGCTGTTCAGCTACACCTCACCTGCCTGGAGACTAATGCAGTCAGTAGCAGCCCGATATGTGTGTACCCCAAAAGTTAATTGGCTATAATTCCACTCTTTGTGGGGAATGCACGTGACTGAAACCATAAGCTTACAACCCTCTAGTTACTGAGAGATGTTATAGGCCACAATAAAAACCTGCCATGATTATTGTTGATTAAGAGCCTGTATCTCTCACTATTAATGTATTATTAGTAGAATTAAGAAAAAACCTGGATAAACGGCCTAGCTATGGAAAAAAGAAAAGACTGGACAAACCAGAGAGTCTGAAGTTACAATCCAAAAGCAAATGGACTGTTTTGTCACCCCCCCCACACTCATACCCCTTCCCCAAAGCCTAAGGACCAGTTGCAGAAGAGGTGTGGTCAGAATGTAAGGGCTAAGAGGATGGGGCTAAATCATGAGATCACAGAAATATGGACTGGACTCTTATTTAATCAATATACTTGTGCATACAAGCCTCTCCAATTGGTCTATGAGGACCCTGAGTTATAAAAACTTGGGCATAGATGCCTGCTAATTGGATTTGCATGAATGTTGCCTAAGTGTATTGCCTATGTTTAATAATTGGTTCAAATTATGGTTTATTTAGGGATTAATCAGTTTTAGCCTATAAAATAAAAATCCTCAGGTCTGATTTTCTTACCTGCCCCCCCACTCCTCCCCTGCACTCAAAAAAGGTTTGACTAGCTAGCTATTCAAAGCCCAGGATCTTTTGTGATGCTAACATCTCCCATGGGCTCTTTTGCTATTCCGACAAAATAAAATTAAAAGGGTGGGATGTACTTTAATGCAGGCCACAGGTGGCCTGGGCCACTATCTTAATTGCTGACCTGCATGTCCATATCTGACCCCACCCTGTAGGTGTGAGCAGCAGTGCGTGATGTAGGGAGAGAGCAGCAGCACAGGATACAGTGCGTGATGCAGGGGGTGTGGGATTGGCAGCTGGGTGATGACATCGTTCTATATAAGTCATGTGCTACATACAATAAACAGATTCTTCATTACCCTTAGCACCTAACAAGATTCCTGGTCCCTTATTTCACACATGCTTACATGTAAGTCCATCTTACTTGAGTTGTTTTGATAGTGGGAGAGACTGGAAGATGGCCTATCATCCTCCTGTCTGAAATTCCAAGCTTTGGATCACCCACTTCCTGACTTATGGAGTTATTAATTGATGTGAGGCCTTCAGGGAAGGCCATCAGCCTTACAGCTTAAATCTGAGGGGCTCCCAGCCACCCAGATTTGGCTTCTGAGTAAATATTTCTGTTGCTAGCTGGTACCTGGTGGAAGGTGCCAGTTTTTTCAGGGAGAAGCTGCTGGCAGTCATCTTACTGGGCAGAATCAAGTGATATCTGACTGTAGAAATAGAAAGTATTCACAGTATTAACCAAGTGTTCTACTTTAAATTATGAAAACAGCAAATTTTTTCTTACAATCCAATTTCCAGATGAAAGATTGGTCCACTTATACATACATAACATGCCCCACCTCTGGTACAGCTGTCTTTTTAAATCACTCCTATCTTCAGATTTCTGTGGACATTTGTCACTTGTTCCAGGGTCCCAAACACCATGGCTAAAACTCCTAAATAGCCAGCATTATAAAACTCATCTAGTATCAGTAAGATATTCCTTCAATGTCAGCAAATGCAGATTTCCTACATTCACTCTTCAAGTTCTAGGAAGCTACCTTTATTGTCAAGAGCTTCCTTCTGAAATGTCTGTGTACTTTTTCTGATCTTTGAAAGACGTGGTGACCTTAATTGGCAGGAGACTCAGCAATGAGCTTCTTTGTGCATGATCAGCACCACACTTAATTGAGGAACTCCCACATTTCTTCAATATCCAAGTTAGGGGTCAGTTACCTAGGCGAAGGGCTTTCCTTTACAGATTTTACAAAGATATGCTTTAAGAATTCCTTAGACATTTTAAGCCCATCTCAACCTGTGTTATTTATCCCTATTTGTATATAAGCCTTGTTTTTAATGTAAGACTCAGAATATAATATTTTAGTAAGGGACTTTATGTCTTTAGCTTCTATGCTACTTTTTGTATAAAAATGATTGCACCACATGTCAAATATTGTCAGAAAATACATGTAATTGTTTTAGAGTAAACAAAACTCTCTGAGCATTTATCAGACAGGCTGAAAATACCACACAGCAAGTTGTGCTCTTTTGATCCAAATAGATGCAGGTTCTTGCTGTTTCTGTACTAAACGCTGATAATAGTCCTGCTTGCATACATGTCTGGCTTTTCACCTGATATGGTGTCATGCTGTCTGTCTCTGAAGCCTGCCTGCATACTACTGATTAGCTGATTGTAAATTTTGCTAAGGGGAACTGTGTAACTCTAGTTGTTTAAAATGTAAATCTTTTATGATATTTCATATTATGATGACATAACAAAGACATTTCCATTCATTTGAATTAGCAATAAATGAAAATCTTCAAGCCCTTTTCTATAATGCTCACAAATATTCCATCTTCAATTTCCCAAGAATAAGGTTTCCCCCAATAAAATGAAACCTCTGCAAATCAGTTCCATACTTCATAGGCTAAGTTTTGAAAGTGACTGCTTTCTGATCCTACTGATTGTATACATGATAGCTGTTTCCCCTGGGGCATGGGACCATAAATCATATTTTTACCCTTTGTATTAGTCAGGGTTCTCTAAAGAAACAGAAGCAACAGGATGAGTATATATAACTATATACAATTTATTGATTTGCTCACGTGACGGAGCTCAACAGTAGCGCTGAACTGGAGAGGCCGGGAATCCAGGGAACCGCTCAGTCTGCAAGGCTGGATGTCTCAGGAGTCCCAGTCTAGTGCTGAAGGCCCGAATGGATTCCAGGAGATCTGCCTGTCTCAGTACACGCTGGGATCCGAAAGGTTGATCACAGCAGCAAGACAAACTCACCAGATGAGAGAAGCAAGCCGCAGGAAGAAAAAAAAAGGGACCAGCTCCCGCTGCTGTGGCCTTAAATACTGCCTGCCGGCAGAAGGTAACACCCACATTTGGGGTGGGCCATCCGGGTTGAGGTGGTCCAATCAGAAGACCCTTTTCTCTTATTTGTTCCTTAGTCCAGTCAAGTTGACACCCAGGATTAACCATCACATCCTTGTAGAAAATCAGAACATTGGAATTGTTTTCATTTATTGTGTACCTTCAAAATGTATGAAACATCATTTCTAAATGATTATTTTAAACTTATTTATTTTTGTTTTATGTGTCTAAATGCATGCATGCATGTATGTAAGTCTACCCACACAAGTTGTGCAATGCCTGTGGAGCCCAGAACAAAGAGTTAGAATGCTGGAACTGCAGTTACAGATGATTGGTTGCTACCATATGGGTTCTGGAAACTAAACGTTGGACCTGTGAATGAACAGCCAATGCTATTAAACAGCAAGCCACTGTCCCACCTCCTCCATCTATTCTTTTTTGGGATGTGATTTTTGTCTTCAGATACAGCAAAAGAAAACTTGACTTTGACCAGAAATATGTTTTCCAATTCATTTGTATAACTGGCCAATTTTTTTTTCCCAATTTTCTTTTATGCTTTCATTTTTAGCTAAGTTTAGAGAAATGGAGTTTGATTATCAAGAATGAAACTCGAGGGGCTGGAGAGATGGCTCAGGGGTTAGGAGTGCCCACTGCTCTTGCAGAGGACCCAGGTTCGATTCCCAGCACCCACATGGTGACTAAGAACCATCTTTAACTCCAGTTCCAGGGGAATCTGATGCCCTCTTCTGACCTCCATGGCGGGCGGCATTGCACAACACGGGTACACCAACCTACATGCAGATAGTACACTCATACATACAAAAAAACAATAAATACAAAAATAAATAAAACAATTTAATTAAAAAAAGAATGAAATTCAAAATTAAGAGTACTCATTTCATTAGTTTAGAAAACTAGATTCTGGGGCTGGAGAGATGGCCTAGTGGTTAAGAGTGCCGACTGCTTTTACAGAGGATCCAGGTTCGATCCCCAGCACCCACAGGTTTTTAACTCCAGTTCCGGGGGAATCCGATGCCCTCTTTTGACCTCTGCAGCATTGCATGACACAGGTGCACAAACCTGCATGCAGACAGTACATTCATACACATAGAAGAATAAATTTAGGGGCTGGAGAGACAGCCTAGTGGTTAAGAGCACCGACGCTCTTGCAGAAGACTCGGGTTCGATCCCCAGCACCCACATGGCGGCTAAGAACCGTCTGTAACTCCAATTCCAGGAGTACTCCAGTTCCAGGGGAATCCGAGACCCTCTTCTGACCTCCGCGGCATTGCACGACACGGGTGCACAGACCTGCATGCAGACAGTACATTCATAAACATACAGAAATAAATAAATTAAAAAAATATATCAATAGAGAAAGATGCAGGACAGTTATGATATGGGATGGATTGGGGGTGGGGTGGGGAAAAGGGATAGGGGAATATGCCTGAACAGAAATGAAAAATGATGTATGAAATACATAAAACATCAATAAAATATTAATTAAAAAATAAAATAAAAGAGACTGAGAAAAAGATGAAAAAAAATCAATATACTTAGGGACACTGTCAGCAACAGTAATGAGAGGATATAAGAGAGAAGGGATGGCCACTGGGCACTGCAGACACAGAGAAGCCCTATGGAACTTTACAGGGGGCATCNACGCAAAAAAAAAGGGGGGGGAAGGAAAGCGAGGCTTAATGCAAAAGGGGCCCGGGGGATCTGTGGGGCTTTGGCTACACCATGTGCGCCCATTGGGGCTCGGGTGGCGCTTTATGCCGGACCAAAATACAAATTAAAAAGGGTGCGGAAGGGACCGTGAAGTGGGCAGGGGCCCCCCCACAGGGGGGGGGGGGGTCTGGGGGGGCCCACTATCTTAATTGTGGCTGACCTGGGGGCAGGTCTCCCCGTAAGCTGGGGACCCCCCCCAACCCGGGTAGGGGGGGCACAAGCCAAGGCCGTGACGGGGAGGTAGGGGGAGGAGAAGGGCAATAAGGGCCCAAGCCCACTGGATGGTAAACAGGGCCGCGCGTGAGTTGCAGGGGGCGGGGGACTTGGGCAAAGGTGGGTGGAGTGACAGCGGGGGCGATTGAGACGGGCCAGGCGGGGGCTATAGGCAAGGGGACCAGGGAATACCAGAGTGGTAGGGGGCAGGAACCGGAGCCACCGAAAACCAAAGAGGGCCTGGGGGGCCCGGATAGGGCCACAAACAGGGCTGGCATCAAGGGGCAGGGGTGCCAGGCGGGGACACTGTGCGCGGGGGGCGCGTAGGAGTGTGGGATAGGCTCAGGTGCCGTACCTTCGTTCGGACTCGCTCCGCATTGATGGGGTGCTGGGTTTTCATCTGGCCGCACCTAGGGAGTGGACAAGGAGAAGAGTACGGGCGGAAGACAAGGGAACAGAGAGAGAGAGCAGGGGGTACAGAAAAGAGGAGGAAGGGAAGAGGCGAGCAAAGCAAGGAGAGAGTGCAAGGGCGACAAGAGAGGCCAAGAAGTGAATGCTTATACCGGACTTACAGCTGAACACTCCTATGTGTACCGGAGGCCTGAGGCCCGTTCGGGTACATAGACATCGTCCCTCCCCCTGCGCCTGAAGCATTCCTTTTCGGGAGGCCCGCATGGGAGTCGAAGGTGGGAACTGCACGGGGAAAGAGACTGTGACGCGCGAAAGTAGAGGGGCAGACACGGGATCTCGAAGGGAGATGAACATGCCAAGGAGGAAGGAGAAGGAGAGGCGACGATTGAGAAGGGGGAAGGACGCGAAGTCCGGATACACGGCGATTGCGCAAGGGGGAGTAGACCATACCAAGACGACCCGAGATGGGGATAGCGGAAGAGAGAGCGGGCAGACGCGACGGGTAACGACAAAGGGAATCGGAACACGAGAGAACGGCGAAGAGCCAAAGAAAAACGGGTAGGACACACGAAGGAGCTGCGAACCGAGACCACGAGAAGAAGAAAGGAGCGGTGACAGAGTGGGAAGCGGTGCGGGACGCGGCAACATAGAAGAGGCTGGGATCGTCCGCTGAGAGCCGAGAGAGCCAGAGATAGCGGAACCGGAGGAAAGACCGGAGTACTAGCGGGGGGCCAGACAAATCCCTAAACGGACCTGGGGGAAACGGAGTGCGGGGAGGGAGGGGAAGTGGTACGGGGGGGGAGGGGGGGCCTTGTTACCCAACAACAGGGAAGGACAGGTTTTCAGGGGCCGGGACAGGCGGAAATGTGGGGGGGCGGTAGGGGGCCTCACAGAACCACCAGGATTGGGGGGATGGCGTGGAGTGACTCACTAGATGGGCCGGCGGGCTAAGGGGGGAAGGGGGAAAAGTGGGGGGGGAATGGTGTGGCAGGGAGAAAAAATCCAGGCGGGCGTGCAGACAGCGGGAAAGGGGGCAGGGAACATGCGGCAGAGGGATTGTAAGCGGGTGGGGGGGCGTACCTGGATAGGTAAAGAGAAAAAGGAGCACAGGTGGGAGGTAAACAGGGGGGTGGTCGACGGGGAATTGTTAAGGAGGTTGAATAGACAGCAAAAAAGGGGGTGCAGTACAATGCCAAGGGAAAGGAGGAAACGCAGGGGGCCACGGAGGACATGTGGTGAAACATAAATACCTATGGGTGGGGACCCCACAAAACAGCTGGGTAACAGCGGGGTATTGGGGGAAATCCCACGTGGGTGCCGATCATTAATAGATTTTCTGGTGGGGGACAGGTTTGGAACTTGTTTCTCTCCAGCGGGTTCCCCAAAACCACCACATCGGCGAAAAAAAAAACACCTCCTAAAAGACATTAAGCCCAGTGCCATTATGAAACCAAACTAATTCTTTAGTATTCAGTACGGATTTTTCCGTCAATGTCAGCAAAAATGGCAAGATTTTCCTACATTTTTTTTTTCACTTTCTTTCAAGGTTTCTCAGGAAGTCTTTAACCCTTTATTGTCAAAGAAGCTTCCCTTTCCTGAAAACAAACATGGTCTGTGTCCTTTTTTCTTGATTTCTTTGAAAAGTGGGTACCGCTGGTTGGGACCTTTAACTTTGGCAGGGACGTGGTGACTTGGCAGCAAATGAGCTGTTGTGGTGGGCATTGAGGCAAAGGCAACCCACCCAGACGGTGTAAGGGGAGGGAAAACGGGGCCCCCACAGGGGGTCGGGGGCCAAGATGAGCGGCCAAAGTGAGGCGGTGGGCAGGGGTAAAACCGAGGGGGGGCGACGTGGGGCGGGCCGGGATACATGGGAAGTGGGAAACCCAACAAAAGGGGGTGAATGGGGCTGGAAGTAATTCCCTGAAGGGGGGTGTGTAAAGTGTTGAAGGGGCCCATCTCAACCTGTGTTATTTATCCCTATTTGTATATAAGCCTTGTTTTTAATGTAAGACTCAGAATATAATATTTTAGTAAGGGACTTTATGTCTTTAGCTTCTATGCTACTTTTTGTATAAAAATGATTGCACCACATGTCAAATTATTGGTCAGAAAATTACATGTAATTGTTTTAGAGTAAACAAAACTCTCTGAGCATTTATCAGACAGGCTGAAAATACCACACAGCAAGTTGTGCTCTTTTGATCCAAATAGATGCAGGTTCTTGCTGTTTCTGTACTAAACGCTGATAATAGTCCTGCTTGCATACATGTCTGGCTTTTCACCTGATATGGTGTCATGCTGTCTGTCTCTGAAGCCTGCCTGCATACTACTGATTAGCTGATTGTAAATTTTGCTAAGGGGAACTGTGTAACTCTAGTTGTTTAAAATGTAAATCTTTTATGATATTTCATATTATGATGACATAACAAAGACATTTCCATTCATTTGAATTAGCAATAAATGAAAATCTTCAAGCCCTTTTCTATAATGCTCACAAATATTCCATCTTCAATTTCCCAAGAATAAGGTTTCCCCCAATAAAATGAAACCTCTGCAAATCAGTTCCATACTTCATAGGCTAAGTTTTGAAAGTGACTGCTTTCTGATCCTACTGATTGTATACATGATAGCTGTTTCCCCTGGGGCATGGGACCATAAATCATATTTTTACCCTTTGTATTAGTCAGGGTTCTCAAAGAAACAGAAGCAAACGGATGATATATATACTTATACAAATTTATTGATTTCTCTCATTGAGGGCTCAACAGTAGCGCTGAACCTGGAGAGGGCCGGGAATCCAGGGAACCGCTCAGTCGCAAGGCTGGATGTCTCAGGAGTCCCAGTCTTAGTGCTGAAGGCCCGAATGGATCCAGGAGATCTGCCCGTCTCAGTACACGTCTGGGATCCGAAAGGTTGATCACAGCAGCAAGACAAACTCACAGATGAGAGAAGCAAGCCGCAGGAAAAAAAAAAGGGACCAGTATCCCGCTGCTGTGCCTTAAATCTGCCTGCCGGCAGAAGGTTAACACCCACATTTTGGGTGGGCCATCGGGTTGAGGTGGTCCATCAGAAGACCCTTTTCTCTTATTTGTCCTGTCCAGTCAAGTTGACACCCAGGATTAACCATCACATCCTTTAGAGAATCAGAAAACCATTGGAAATTGTTTATTATTTATTGTTGTTACCTTCATAAATGTATGAACATTCATTTTAAATGTTATTTTAAATTATTTATTTTTGTTTTTGTGTTATGATGATGCATGTTATGTAAGTTCTACCCACCATAGTTGTGCAATGCCTGTGGATGCCAGAAACATACGATTCGATGCTGGAACTGCAGTACAGATGATTGGTTGCTACATATGGGTTCTGGAAACTAACGTTGGACCTGTGAATGAACAGCCAATGCTATTAAACAGCAAGCCACTGTCCCACCTCCTCCATCTATTCTTTTTTGGGATGTGATTTTTGTCTTCAGATACAGCAAAAGAAAACTTGACTTTGACCAGAAATATGTTTTCCAATTCATTTGTATAACTGGCCAATTTTTTTTTCCCAATTTTCTTTTATGCTTTCATTTTTAGCTAAGTTTAGAGAAAGGAGTTTGATTATCAAGAATGAAACTCGGGGGCTGGAGAGATGGCTCAGGGGTAGGAGTGCACTGCTCTTGCGAGGACAGGCGTCGGATCCAGACCCACATGGGGACTAAAGAATACCACTTTAACTCCAGCAGGGGAAGGAGATTCGAGCCCCTCTCTGCCCCTCCATTGGCGGGCTGGCATTGCACAAACACGGGGACACCAACCTACATGCAGATTAGTACCAATCATACATAAAAACAAACACATAAATACAAAAATAAATAAAACAATTTAATTAAAAAAAGAATGAAATTCAAAATTAAGAGTACTCATTTCATTAGTTTAGAAAACTAGATTCTGGGGTGGAGAGATGGCCTGTGGTAAGAGTGCCGACTCTTACAGGGATCCAGGTTCGATCCCCAGCCCCACAGGTTTTTAACTCCAGTTCCTGTGGGAATCCGATTCCCTCTTTTGACCTCTGCAGCATTGCCATGACACAGGTGCACAAACCTGCCATGCAGACAGTACATTTATACACATAGAAGAATAAATTTAGGGCTGGAGAGACAGCCTAGTGGTTAAGAGCACCGACGGCTCTTGCAGAAAGGACTGGGTTCGATACCCAGCACCCACCCATGGCGGCTAAGAAACGTCTGTAACTCCAATTCCAGGAGTACTCCAGTTTCCAGGGGAATCCGAGACCCTCTTCTGACCTCCGCGGCATTGCACGACACGGGTGCACAGACCCTGCTGCAGGGACAGTACATTCATAAACATACAGAAATAAATAAAATTAAAAAAAAAAAGAAAAAAAGAAAAAAATTTAATTGGATTCTTTTTATTTTATTTATTAATTTTATTTAATGTGTATGAGTGTATTGCCTGCATTTAACCCATGTGCATGCAGTGCCCAGGAAGAAGAGGGCATTGGATCCCCTGGAACTGGAGTTATGAAGATGTTAGCCACTCATGGAGGGTGGCTGGGAATCAAACCTTTTGTCCTCTGCAAGAACAGTTAATATTCTTTTTTTTTTTTTTTTTTTTTTGGTCCTCTTTTTCGAGACAGGGTCTCCCTGTAGCCACAGCTGTCCTGGAACTCACTCTGTAGACCAGGCTGGCTTTGAACTCACCAAGGTCCGCCTGCCTCTGCCTCCCAAGTGCTAGGATTAAAGGCGTGAGCCACCACGCCTGGCTAAGAACAGTTAGTATTCTTAACTACTGAGTCATCTCTCCGGTTCCTGAAAACAAAATTCCTTCAACGTCCTTCAGCATGAAAATTAAAAACTGATATTGAATATAATGAATAATATTTATATTATATTATGTTATTGATATTAGTAAAGACAAAATTGCAATAAAGAAGTAAAAGGAAGAGTAATGATTAAAATTTTACAACATTACAATTATAATTTTAGTTCATTAATTCAGTTTTCAATGTGTATGCTCTTGATAATGTCTAAAAATCAATGAGAAATGACTTATCCAAGAGCACCACACTCAATGAGAGATTCTACATCCAAAATATCAAAAATGTCCAAAATTTGGTAGGGAAGAAATTATTATTTTTACTTATTAACTATTGTTAATTATTCGAGACAAAGACTCCCTGTCGTCCCAGCTGGCCTGGAGCTCTCTAAAACGATTAAGCTGGCTTTAAGCTCACAGAATTCTTCATAAATATATGAATTGATAATATGGTATTATGTTTCTGAATGTATAATAGAATAGTACTCAGCAATATAAATGAAATAGTAATATATAAAATATATAAAATGGTTGAACTTTGTCAATTCTCTAAGTGAATGAAACCACTTATAAAAAGCACATGCTTCAATAAGAATACATATTTATGAAGTGTTTTGACTTGACAAAACAATAAGAAATGAAATGATTGCTGAATGAAAGGGATGAGTGAAGACTGACAGTAGGTATTTGATAGGAAGGGTGCTACAAATATTATTTATTTTCTGGTCATGTTTTCACAGTTCTAAAATTATTTTAGTTATTATTTTTATTTTATATGTATGGATGCATTTCCTGATGTATGTAGGTGCACTCCTGCTGTGAAATGCCCATGGAATTTAGAAGATGCCATCGGATTCCCTGGAATAGGGGTTTCAGACAGTTGTTAGCTGCCATGTTGGTATTTGAAACAAATCTGGGTCCTCTGGTAGAGCTACCAGTGTTTTTTTAAGTTATCTCTCTAGCTCAAATTTTAAATACTTCTAGCCTTACTAAAATCACTTACTTATACAATTTAAATGGTTGATGTTATCTCTTGACCTTAAATTATGTCTCAGCAATGATGTCTATTAAAGTATATGAGTTATATTTTTTAAAAAAGATGCATTTCACTTTTAATTATATGTATGTGTATGTATATATGGAGATATGTATACATATATCTAAGAACCTGTTGAAGCCAGAAGAGGGCATTTGGTTCTCTAAAACTGAAGTTACTGGCACTTATAAGCCATCTGATGTGGGTGTTGAAAATCAATATCAGGTTCTCTGAAAGAACAGCAAGTGTTCTTAACTGGGTAGTCTTCTTTTCTGCCCCAAACATAGATACTCTTTACTTTTTATCATCTGCCCATGTTTTGTGAGAAATTATAGGGCTTTAAGTTGTACATAGAGGAACGTTTCGGGGGACAGTTCAGTAAGATATTTTTGCTTAGGATGGAGATGTTAAGAAAATCTTCATGTTAATGCTATAGTATTTGATTAATCAGTTATAAAAGTGAAATGAATAAAGGATTCCAAGTATCATTGATTTTTATGCTGTACAAGAGGCCACAATCATATTGATGGATACACAAATAAGCAAACTCTTTAATTGTGTTTATAAATATATGTTCATATTTACAGTTTCATTTATAAGTATGAAAAAGGAACTACTTTAGAAGTTCAATATTATTTAATAAAGCATATTACTTTTGTTTGGTTAGTTTTTAAAGCAAGGTTCCCACACATAGCTCAATTGAACCAGCCTTGAATTCAGTATCATTTTGACTCTACCTACTACTGCAAAGATAATAGACTGGTAGCACCACACCATGCTAAATTTCATAAAGGAGGTTTAACTTTCATGTGGACAAGAGTTAATGGCATGTGTACTCCCTATAATTTATAGAAAATAAAAACGTCTTTGCAATCATTTTAAAAGAACCCTTATAAAGTTTCTCTACAGTACAGTGTTGGGTCAGCTTTTCCACTTAATAGTATTCTGTGCAAAATGTGCTCAGAAAATTCTACACTGTTCCCATACCAGCAATGCCAACTGTAAGCTGCCGTCTGAGAAGCTTCACAGAAACACTAAAACTCCTTCATTACACTGGTGATGAATCACTCGAAAGGAAGGAGAAGGGGGAACAGAAGCTAACAAATCAAGAGTGGCAAGCACCAGATGCTGCAGAATGCTGCTGAGCACCAGTCAGAGGTATTCATGTTCATGGTCAGAGAGTAAGTGAGTAAATTGTCCAGTCAGAACATCAAAATGACCGCAGATTACACTTCCTCTCCCAGCATTCTCAGTGACTAAAGAGCATGGTCTCATTACCGCCTATTGCAAGGAAATCAGAAAAGTGAGATGCATTTTTTTTTCTTTTCATTCGACATCAAAGTTGTTTATCTTCCTAACTGCAAATGTTTAGCTGTCTAAATCATCAAAACATTTTCAGTATTTTCATGATACATATCCATTCTTTTCTGGTCAGTTAGTATTGTATTCAGGAAGAAAATAAAAGGAGCTAACAAGATTCACTTTGGTGTCAAATTGAGAGTCTGCTAGAAATGCTTCTTCAAATGTAACTTCGTTATTTTTATTACTGTCATTGATGGTACTTTTTGTGCCCACATGTGCCTCTGGCAGAAAAATTTATACTTTAACAATGAAGAACCCAAGATGGAATAAATGATAAGGCTCAAAATAATTTAAGCATGATAATATAATCATAAACCAATGATTAGCTTTTTTGTGTCAAGGGATAGAGAAACTTCTGCATTGAAAACTTACAATACAACAACTACTTAGAAACACTGTCTGGTGAGACATGTGGGAAATCCCAAACAAACAAGTACCTTCTTGTTGAAGTTGTGCTCAGAAAGTTATAGGACAGTTTCTAAGCTTCTCTACTGTCAATAATGATTGTTGTCAGGCCAGGATAATAAACAGCCAATGAATGAAAGGTTCTTAGATCTGAAGGTTTGTGGGAAGGACATCTCTAGAAGTGCAGAGAGTCAGAATCACATTGATGAAACTGTGGTTCATGCAGAGAGGAACTAGAGCCATCCAAAGCCAAACACCAAGCATAAAACCGTGCAGACAGACCATGTGGAACTCCTCAGGAAGTATGAACAGTTATGCAATGAGACCCTAAAATGCCAACTTAACATGATGATCTATATCCTAATGTCTTTGCTGGTTAATATTTAAGTTTTCTTTCAAATTTTCCTTGAATAAATTGAATAATTGCTACTTGCCCCTAATAGTTTTTTGAATGAAGATGCAGGCTGACCAGTACCAAAATACAAAAAATAGAGACCCAAACACCAGAAGACTGAGGATACTGCAAGTGTGATTTCATGAGATAGAAATAACATTTTGACTTCCAATTTCCAAGGTCCAGTCTTTGTAAGGTCTTTTTTGTTCCCTGCTAAACCTAATTTTCTGACACTCTTCTCATTGTTTGTGGCACTCAACTTAAGTCTTAAGGACTCAGGCTACTATTCCTCAGAGCAGAGCATCAGATATTTGAAATCTTTATCCTCTGCAGGACAGTCAACTGTATCAAAAGTTTGTGGGTAAACCACAGAAGTTTTTATTATCTAGGATGTGCATTGAATGAAAGCATGATCTCATTAAAACCCTTTTGCCCAAAATCAGTATACTAATGTGTGGATGAAAGGTGTACTCCACAGTCCACTTTTTAATCCAGAAAACCAAAGTGTTTACTCATTTTTGTAAAACAATTTTCTTGGTCTTTACTCTTTTCAGAAGAAAATCAATATAAATACCACCCACATATCAGTTTCTTTTCTGATACTTAGTATATATTAAATGAAGAGTATAGAATCTTAGTTCAATAGTCTCATAGAATAAAAGCAACCAGTACAAAGTGAATCACCTCAAGTATGCAGAAGAGGACAACAGATGGTTCCTCACCACACTGATATAGAGACAACAGCCACGCACAGAAACCAGATTGCAAATGCAGAAAATCCAATGTTATTTTGTCAACCATTGACTTCTGCTAAAATGTACATTCTCTGTGTCTGTATCTTCTTCAAGGTGTTTTCAAACTTCAAGAAATAGTGATATCTGTATGAAGTGCTTCTGCTCACATTATTTTGATATTTTGTTTTTTAATGAGTATCTAGAAATATCAGAACCCAACAATGTTTTCTGCTTGAATCTCTACCTAGAATCTAATTTACTTGATTAATCAATTGATGATTCATTGCTGTCCTTGACTTTCCAGTCAAGTTCTCATTTCATTTGTGAAGAGAACTTTCCAGTGTTCCAGTTCTCATTTCATTTGTGAAGGACTTTTTTTCTCTCATACAGTATTTGTACTATTAAGCATATTTTGATGGTATACTGTATTACTAACATTGAAAAATGTAAGTGATGATACATCTTTGTAAGCCCACTGAGAACTACCTTGAACATAAGAAAAGCTGACCTTTGCCTGAGGCTGAGAAGATGCTTCCAGAAGGAATTAATTAATCTGGGCAAGAGCTACCATGAATGTAGGGAACTCCATCTTGTAGTCTATAATCCCGCTTAGAATGAAAAAGGAAAATAAAGCCAGAGAGGGTGAGCATTCTTTCTCCCTCTCCTTTCTCTGTCTCTCAGTTGCTCTCACTGCTCTATTTCTCTGTCTTTATCTTCCTGTCCACTGTGAGGTGAGCAGACTGAACCACGTGATCTAGCCACCTTGACGTTTCACTTTGGCATTTGCTGGGTGCTGACAAAGCAAGGCTATGGATGGAGAACTGTGAATACACAAACTGAAATGAATTCTCCCTTAAAGTACATATGTCCTGCATTTTTTCAGTGTGGCAAAAAGACTAACTATGAGTATATTATGATTTATTTTGCATTTTCTTCTGACTTTACAAAAATTTTGTTTATGAGAAAAATACTTACAAGTCATCTGCTTCTAAAATTTCATCCAATCACACTGTCTTTCCTATGCATTTGCCATAGTCCCTCACTCCTCTCCACCAGTCATATGCTCTCTAGGCAGCCATGGTAATATATCATCCTTGCAATCTACAAACCAGTTATCTCCCTCTCTGCATTGAAGTCCTTTACTAGACCACATGTGCACTTGATTCAATTTTTTCCATCTTTTCCTGTGTCCCCTGCCAAATTTCCCCTATTTATTTCACCCTCAACTTCCCTGTCCAAATCAGACAATATCCCTTCCTTAAACCACCAAGTCTACTCTTGATTTATTTCTCTGTACCCAGGCACTATTAACATGATATTTCCAAAGATAAATTCGTGGTTGTCAAATTCTTGTATTTTGATATCATCTTCACTCAACTTTTACCTATTCTCTCTCACTAATTGCTAAGCCCTACAAAGAGGGCCTTTGCTAGCTTTGTTCCAGTTAAATTTCCAGTGTCTCGAACAATGCCTGACAAGGGAGGAAATCAACACGCTATTTTGGTGAATGGAAAGATATTATTCTTTATTCACATAGCAGTCACACATATTGGGCCAAGAATGAATTTGGCCTCATCCTCATAATGTTAACTCACTGAGCATAACTTGGTATGCTGATTTAATAGCTCAAACATTATTCAGATAAAAATATCAGTAAAAACATTGCTTACAAGAGCAAAGAGCAGTATTAGTTTATCTATAGTACCAGTATTTGAAAAGAAAAGTGCCAATACCTTCAAATCTCCCCCCCACACACAGGAATAATCATTTGTAGTTTAGATAGTCTACATTCATAATGTATAAAGTATATGAAAAATGTGTGATTCAATAGTCTAGCTTTGTGTACAGTTAAATGGTATATAAACATTGCAGCCCATTAACATAAGCATACAACTTTTTTGGCAGTTAGTTCAGCAATTTTGATCTAAGTATTTTTATTTCATTTGCTCTTCCCTCTGTCCTTGAGATAGAATTCATTTGGGAAGATGCGAAATAGTATTCAAAGTGAAGTCAGTGACCATAGAATTAAGGAAAAGTATCTGGTTCATACAATGATAAAGTTTATAACATCTATCTGGCAAGGTTGTTTATATAAGCAGGATTGTTATGAAGATTGTAATGCCAGAAAGCCAAGTTTTCACAAAAAAATATGTTTGACAAATATTGTTTCAAGATTGATTATTTGGCAGATGGGTAAATAGCTCCATGGTTAAATTGCTTGTTTTCATGCTTGCTGTGCATGTATAAGGAGCAGAGCTCAGATTTCCAGAATCCTTGGGAAAAGCAGGCATGCAGTGTGGTCACCTGTAATCAGTTGATCAGAAGGGAGAGACCAATTTCCAGATTAAGTTTTTCAGGTAGTCTAGCTGATCAGTGAGCTCTCAATTCAGTTAGAGACCTTGCTTCAATTCTTTAAAAAAGTGGAGAAAAATTGAGGAAAGCCCACAGTGTCAACCTATGTCCTATACACACACACACACACACACACACACACACGCACACACACACATACACACACACACCTACACATGCAAACATGTATATGCCCAAGTACAAACACTGTAAAGAGACACATGCAAAAATAACTATTTTGTTGTTTGTCGCTCAAATAATTTTAAACCTTGTAGTTTACTAAGACTCATGTTGTCACAATATTTTTTATAACCATCTCTCTTAAGGATCTGTTCATTAAAGTCTACAAATTTAAAGTGAAACAATTATATCAAGATAACCGTATATACAATTCTACATTATAAAGGATAATTTAATGATTACACTCAATCCAATTTCATCCTTACTTTCCTATTCCAGCTTTTGTCTCTAAAATTGACTTTTCTTTTTGCTATTGTGCAGGTGAATGGCTCTCATTGGAATTGATATCCAGGAAGCCCCACAATTCTCAGAGGTAATAATGAAAAAATAAATCACTTTAATTCACAAGTTGCCTATGAAGCTTTTGTATTGATGCTTAAATCAATTTAAAGTAAGGTCACAGAGTTACCTGACTCTTCTAGCATTAAAATCAAGTGGAAGTTATATTGAAAGAGACTGCAAATATTTAATAATATTAACACTTCGCAAAATAGACGTAGCTTTTAATGGTAACCCCCAATCGTTTTCTCGCCCTGTAAATAGTCTCTATTGCAATAATGTTGATTGTTCGCTCAAGGAAGTGAGATGATTTCACATTAGTGTCTACTTACTACTGTGATTTATGTCATGTAAATTCAAATTAAGCCCCAGAAAGTTGTGTTGTCTGCATATCACAGCTACAAAAAGAAGTTTCCTTCACTAAAAGAACTATTTGCCTAGAGTACAGTGAAGTAGCTCATTGGATCTGAAAAAAGAAATACTTGAAATCTATTTAGGCTTTTCCATAAGACCATTTTTTTTATTTTATTTATTTTTGTATGTGTATGAATGTACTGTCTGCATGTAGATTTGTGCACCCGTGTCGTGCAATGCCGCAGAGATCAGAAGAGGGTCTCAGATTCCCCTGTTACTGGAGTTCTCCTGGAATTGGAGTTACAGACGGTTCTTAGCCGCCATGTTGGTGCTGGGGATCGAAGCCGGGTCCTCTGCAAGAGCAGTCGGTGCTCTTAACCTCTAGGCCATCTCTCCAGCCCCAAGACCACTTTTTTAAGTACTGATATTCCCCTTCTAGAAACCTAGATTTAGTTCAGGATAATACAGTCTCCTCAGCACAGTTTTGTTCATTGTGTAATCATACAAGTCAAAAGAACTTAAAGTGGAGCAAGAGAAACAGCATCAAAATTCAAATATCTTCCACATAATTGTTAAATTACTAGATTAAAGATATAACTGCTTATCCTGACATGGAAGAGCTCCTGGTTTTAAACAAGAAAAGAATTTCACTTCTGAGAGAGCTACATTTTCTATATGAGAATGTATGTCCACTTTTTGTTTCTTCTCTAAGATAAAAGGATAATTTGAAAGACAACTACCAGAAATCGATCAACCATGTCAGTATTTCTTGAAAAGCTTCTAGAACTAAGTGGTTGATTGGGTATGTTTGCAATGAAAAAAAGTTATGACTTATAATCATGTGACCCCAATACTCACTTGTGCCCCATCTTTTGCTTTCCAAGAAAGACTATGAACTATGAACTTATTTTTATTTAAAAAGGCACAGTAGAATACTGAATCACAGAGGGTAATTTTTCTCTCATTACAGCAGACTGGACATATTCAAAGTAAATATTAATGTAGGTAGTAAAACAAGTACAGCAAAACACAAAACCAATAATACACAGACATGGGGCTCACATCATAATACCAATTACTAAGAGGAAAACAGGATATTATAAGTATTCTAATTTCTAGTTAGATGAGTTCATTTGGCAATCAAATTAAGAAATAGAATGTCCCTCTCATTTTTTTTTTTTTCAGAGAAATACTTTGGCAGTTACCACATCATTTATAGCCTGGGATAGTTTATTCTTCTTCAAAATTATGTTTCTTTTTTCCTTTTTCATTTTTTTTCTTCAAAATTATAAGCTTTAAAAGCTATTCACGGGCTGGAGAGATGGCCTAGTGGTTAAGAGCGCCGACCGCTCTTACAGAGGACCCAGGTTCATTTCCCAGCATCTACATGACGGCCGAGAACCGTCTGAAACTCCAATTCCAGGAGAACTTCAGTTCCAGGGGAATCTGACACCCTCTTCTGAACTCCGCGGCATTGCACGACACAGGCGCACAAACCTGCATGCAGACAGTACATTCATATACATACAGAAATAAATAAATAAAATAAAATAAAATATTCACACATTTAATTTAGTATCATGCACAGTCAGTCATCTAAGAGAAGTAATGAATTCCACTTATTTATATTGTCCATAAGCTGCTATGAATATTTGCCATTTAAATTAACCTAAGAGATAGATCTAACATTTTTAAATAACAAAGTGTCACTGAGAGATAACTTCAAAACAAGAAAACATAAAGACTTTAATTTAAATATTTGTTTTTATTATTTTTCAAATTATATGTATGTATGTATGTGCCTGTGGGTAGGTAATGAGTTTAAGTTCAGGTGCTCGTGGAGGCTAGATCTTTCAGCTCTTCCTTGTAGATGGAGTATAGGTGTTGGTGAGCCACCATGGGACATGGTTGTTGAGAATGAAATTCAGGTCCTCTGAAAGAGCAGCACTCACTCTTAATAATAGAGCCGTCTTTCAGGCCAAAGACTTATTATTTATTTATTTATTTATTTATTTATTTATTTATTTATTTATGGTCTTTTCAAGACAGGGTCTCCTTGTAGCCCCAACTGTCCTGGAAATCACTCTAGACCAAGTGGCCTTGAACTCACAAAGATCCACCTGCCTCTACCTCCCTAGTGCTAGGATTTGTTTTATAAGTGATTACTTTAAAGTTCATTAAGAACAAAACTTTCTAACTTAAAATTCCCAGCTTACATTACATCATCTGATATCACCAATGTGCAATTAAATTTAAGCAAGGGACTTTTACCTCTATTTCTGGATACTTGGCAGCAAAATGAGCAAATAACTATTTTACCCCATGTAAGTAGAGATTAGCATGCAGATAGATTTTAATAATGGTAACTATTGTATTTAGTTGAAGCATATAACATTTTCCAGTATGAAACTAATATGATTTGTTCATCACATATAGCTTTTTATTTGTGAGCTTGTGATACCATTGAGTTGTTAAAACTGCAGAATTTTTTTCCTATGGTTTTGTAAGATGAAAGACCAAGGTGACACTTGTTAATATAGCTTGTAGTAAGAGCTTTCCTCCTGCCATGTAGGTGGCTGCTTTCCTCTGTGTCTTCATATGTGTTTGTGGTGTGTGTTTGTGTGTGTGTGTGTGTGTGTGTGTGTGTGCGTGTGTGTGTGTGTGTGTGTGTGTGTGTGTGTGTGTGTGTGGTTTAGGATGCTATTGTTGAAGACATCACATCTTTTTGTCACAGGACATAAAAAAAACTCAAGTTGGTACTTCCCTGGAATCTTCCTCTCTGCTGACAAGCTTTCATAGTACCAGAAGTAGGTATGCATGCTACTGGAGAAGATCAACAATATCACCCATCTGTGAACCCAGTGATGACTACCATGGGAAGACTATCCAAATGTGCAACAGTGTCACAAATACTGTGGGGTAGCCAACTTGTTTCTGCTTGCATTTAAGGCCTACTTCATAGGAAGAAATACATACTGGGTACTGTAAATTTGATCCATAATCCATGGCTGCAAGTTCATAAGCCTCTCATAGGTGAATCTGCTTAACGAACATACTATCAAAGCAACTTACAAGTCTAAGTAAGGCAAATTTGCTTAGTCTACTAGCACCTTCCTCATCTTGAGCTCTTCTGTTTTTATAGACTAATGACATTTAATGATCCAATGTCTAGACTGACACTTTCTTTTTTTTTAGTGTATATTTTTATTGAGTTTTTATACATTTCATATAATAGATCTTAATCAAATTTAGATTACCTCCACTATCTGCACCCCCATAACACACACCACCAATAGAACAGCCCTAGGAGTGTTATATCTCTAGACAAATGAAGTTTCTTTCCATGTACTATGAAATCTTTTTTTAAATTTTATTTATTTTTGTATGTGTATGAATGTACTGTCTGCGTGTAGGTTTGTGCAACGGTGTTGTGCAAAGCCCTGGAGGTCAGAAGAGGGCGTCAGATTCCCCTGGAACTGGAGTTAAAGACGGTTCTCAGCTGCCATGTGGTGCTGGGGATCAAACCCAGGTCCTCTGCAAGAGCAGTAGGTGCTCTTAATCACTAGTCCATCTTTTCAGCCCTGTAACTATGAAATCTTTTATTTACAGACAAGTTGTATTGTGTGCCACTTATCAAAAAAAGCTACTCTTTACAAAAGATGGAGATCACTGCAGAATCCCACAGCTAGTTAGACACAGAACATAGACATCTGAAAAACCCCCTCTCCTAGGAGACACAGCTACAGTTGAACCTCTACATGCAGAACGAGGGGAGGAAAGGAAGTGAGCTCCAGCAATCTTGAACACGCAGAGAAGCCTTGAGAAAACAATGCAAAGCAGTCCTGCTTCAAAAGGCACAGGCTCAGCTTAGACTGTTAGAAAGAGATTGTAACAGACTTTTTCGGTATAAGCCTGGATGAATAATTTCCATCTTAAAAAAGGAGTTCTTCTGGTGGTGAGCTTTCGGTGATTGATGCTAAGTGGCAAGGCTGTGATTGGTGCAAACAAATGGCTGTGATTAGTTCAAATAATTCCTCTTAGCCTTTATAAACAAACTGTTTAGAATTTCTCTGTGAGTTTGTTTGGAGAAATTTTCTTGTACTAATTCTCGTTATGTTGTAACAACAGGCTCTATAGCCAGTTCTCTGAAGGGAACTTTTGTTACCTATTTATTATATTGTAGGCTGACCTGGTAATTGGAGGAAATAAATGGCAGGGAGTGAACCTACATAGATTTGTAGTGGCCTTGACTGTGTAGCTAGGTAAATACTCAACAGCCAATCCAATACAGAAACACTTTCCTACCTTCATAAGTCCTGACTTCTAATCCCTGATACTCAGTGCAGCTTGCTTATAGTACAGCTTTAGGCCTGAGGCTCTTTTTTTGTGAGTAAATGCACCCTATAAAAATGTTCGCCAATATCTACCAAAATTAAATATCAGAAATTATTTCAATATACAATACCTGGGACAAATACAAGAGAAATAAATGATTATGGGCCCTAAAATTCCATGTATAAGAATGTATAGGGTTTATTTTTAATTTACAACTTTATTAACTATAAGCTGAATATTTAAGTTCCGAATATTCTTAAGCAACAGGTTGCTGTATATGGATGCAAGAGTCAAATTGTACATAAAATAATGTAAAATAATGCAGCTTAAACTGTGAAGTTGAAGTATTAGAAAGAAAGGATAGTGTACTTGGGATAAAATGGGACAAAATAAATGCAGCACATTTGGTATAGTGGGAGGGAGGAGAGTTAGATGTACTAACTGGAAATTAGGATAAGACCACTCATTGGATGTAACAACACACATATTTTGGGCATGGATTACATGAGTGCCTAAACATGTAATAGACTTCTAGGTTTTACTGAGGATTCATGTCTTTTATCATATATAAGTGTGCAAAAATATTGCATACCACCCAAAAGTCAGAGCTCTCTTAAGGCACAGAAATCATTGGTTCTTCTTGTAACATAATTTTACATTACTATTGAAGCCTTCTCTGTCTTCCAGTTAATTATCACAGGTACATGAATTTTTATTGCTCAATTATTCACACTATTATGATTTAGCTACTCCACATTTCAAAATTAATTTGATAAGGAAATATTTTTATGGTGACATTTATCACCAACAAATGAATTATAATTCTAAATTTATTCCTAATGTGCTTAATCAGAATTTTATAATGTATAAACTCAAATCCACTCAAAATAAAGTTTCAAAATGAGGCGGAAAGAAAAGAATTATAAGAGCTTAAGAAGGATGATAACTGTGGTACAGTAAAGAACATCATGCCCAATAAAAGTTAATCAAACACAAAGAATTTTAGATGAAAAATAAAAAGGAGAGCATACATTAAACTTAAACTAGAGGAGTGTGTGTTGCTTACTGTTCTGCTTTGCTTTTCTGTTGCTGTGATAAATCACTGAGCGAAAGCTGCTTGAGGAAAGAAAGGGTATATTTGGCTCACATGTTATAGTCTTTCATTAAGGGAAGTCAAGACAAAAACCTAGAGGCAACAATGGAAGCAGAGACCACAGAGGAAAGCTGTTCACTGGGTTGCATAAGCTGGCTTACTCAGTTACTTTACCCACAAACCAGCCTGCCCAGAGATGGCATCACCCACAGTGGACATAGCCCTCTTTTATCAATTAGTAATTAGGAAATGCCTCACAGACATGGTCACAGGCCAATCTGAAGGAAGAAATTCTTCAACTGAAGTTCCCTCTTCCAAGGTGACTGTAGTTTGTGTCAAGGTGACAAATATTATCAAAGTTGAAAACTCAAACAAGAGAACTGGTTAAAATTTTGGAATTTTAACTAAACTGAGATTCCCCAGTCTGACAAATAACAAAAACCAAAACAAACAAACAAAGAGAAAAAAAAAAGATGTTAAAGCAGTGAAAGAATTGGGAAATGGATCATTTGACTTCCTCTTGAGTCAAATAAAAAGTTTGGGTCAGAGTCTTTGTTTAATGCATCATATTTTTTTTTCTATGCCTGTATCAAGTAAACATAAATTCTGTACCTTATATTCTTGAAATTTATTATTGTGGGATTCTGAAGGGCAGAAAATGAGAGTATCTTACACTGTTTCTTAGCAAGGTGTTAGCAAACTTTCATTTATTTCTAGAAATACCTATGGATTCAATTCCTGTCCAGCTTTTAGAACTAGCTTTCATGCTTTAGCTTACTCTGAGATCCAAGCTTTCAGGAAAGGAGGAGACTTGGATAAGGCATGGACAGGTTAGACACCTTTATAAACACCCTAGATGAAGCAACCACACAATTCACTAGGAATTCAGATACTGAAAAGCACCCAGGCACACAATGCACAAATGGGTTATAGGCAAGTGGGCATACGCACACAAGGAGAAAGCAAAGACGCTCAATTCCAACCTGAAGGCCTTTATTTATGTATAATCACACAAAGTAGTATTCTTTTAGGAATGATTATGAGACAGATTAGATCAGCGTTTATTTTTAGGTTACCTGACAATCAGATATCACAATTTTTTTTCTGTCTTTTTAGGACAGGGTTTCCCTACAGCCCCAACAGACCTGAAACTCACTATGTAGAGCAGGCTGGCCTTGAAATCACAAAGAACTGACTGCCTCTGCCTCCCATGTGCTGGAACTAAAGGTTTGCCCCACCATGCCCAGCAAAAACATCAGTGATAGCCCCCTGATGTCGATTGTTAGCCATTGTGGCCCATGCTGTCTATCTGTAGCAGAGTCATGTTGTCTAAACATAAACTGACCCTTAAAGCTTTCTCTTCACTATTCTTGTGTTTCCTTCTACCTTTAAATCAAGTGATGCTGGATCTTTCTGGTTATTCTTTTATTTATATATTTATTTATTTATTTATTTATTTATTTATTCATTCTAATTTTTGAGATTGCAGCTCACTATATAGCCCAAGCTGACCTTGATCTCAGAAAGACAGGCACCTCCTAAGTGCTAATATTAAAGGTGTGCATCATCAGACATGGCCCTTTTGGTCATTCTTAAACAATAACATCTGCATGGAGCATGGAGTCATGCTATACTTAAATGAAACAAATTCTAGATTAAATAAATACATCAAATGATGTCTCCATTGGGGTCTACCACCTCGACACATCTTTGAAATCTTTCTGTCATGTAATGGAACAGAAATCCTGTCATGTGGAACAGAATCTTTCTGTCATGTGGAGCAGAAATCCTGGACTCAGATGTGTCTAGAGTGTGTTCTAGCTACCAATCTCTTTAGTACACTAAGTGTAGCAAAAGATGCAGGGCACATTCTCTTCTCAGCTAACATGTGCTCAGAATTCACAAGTCACAAGTCGACTTCCCTGTCAGGATGTCCTTGTTCTGAATACACCCCAAAGTTGGGATGATGCATGATGGCGTGGAGGTCTAATATTGGCCACTGGGATGTGATGTCATGTGATGTAGCACCTTTCTGCCATAAACCTATATAAGCTGCCTGTTACATAAATGGATGTCATAGATTTGCACCACCTGATATGGTCCCCAGGTTGTTACTACACATGTGCTTGGTTGTGAAACTCTCTACTTTATATCTGGCTCTTTAGCTAGTTTGGTCTTGGGAGCCAGCAGCTCCATAACCACATGTTTGGCCCTGGGACATCCCATAGCTGCCTGTTTGGCCATAGGACCATCAGGTACATGAAGCCCACAATGAAGAATCTGCCCTTATCTTGTTGGGACCCTCTTCTTCAGACTGAGCAACTTTGGGACATTTTCCACCAATGTGATCCCTGGCTTCCTGCTGTGAGTCTTTCCTTCTCTGGTGTAACTATTCTTCTCCAACAATTGAGTCAAAATCAAGTGAATATCCCTGAGATATTGAAGGTTCAAATAATAAATGAAAGCGAAATACCCCGTCCGTCAGCTCTAGCACCACCACCTCTACTCAGGATAGAAGTCACCCACCCTTTTGGAGCTGCAGTTCCAGCCCCACCCAGGAGCAACAAGCTGCCCACCATGCCTTGTTGAAAAATTTACACAGGGGTTATTCTTTTTAAGTGCTTATTGGATACTGGAGCAAAATAACCATCATTAGGAAGGAGGATGTTCCAAAAGAATGGGAACTAACTGAAGGGCCTTTGGTCGAGGATGTGGAAGGAGATGTAGCATGTAAGACAACTGCCTGTCCTATGATTTGAAGAGACTTAG
Organism: Rhizomys pruinosus; assembly: GCA_009823505.1. Taxonomy (NCBI): domain Eukaryota; kingdom Metazoa; phylum Chordata; class Mammalia; order Rodentia; family Spalacidae; genus Rhizomys; species Rhizomys pruinosus. The sequence continues at coordinate 876,676 of VZQC01011136.1, read as the reverse complement.
ATGGGGGACAGGGGATGATTAAGCCCTTAATTAGCCTTTGCCTGCTGCAAAACTGTTTGGGACACTAGGTAGAGTAAAACATGCAGGACATGCTCTGTTTTCAGCTGGCCTGTGCTCAGAAGTCATGTGTTGGTTTGCTTGTCAGCCTGCCCTCCTCCGAATATGCCACAAGAGCTGGGGTGCTCAGAAGTCATGTGTTGTTTTGCTTGTCAGCCTGCTCTCCTCCAAATATGCCACAAGAGCTGGGGTGCTCAGAAGTCATGTGTTGGTTTGCTTGTCAGCCTGCCCCTCCTCTGAATATGCCACAAGAGCTGGGGTGATGTGTGATGTCTTGTGATGTAGTGGCTCTCTGTCCCAAGCCTATATAAGCTGCCTGTTACATAGAATAAAAGGATTTCACAGACTCACACCACCTGATTTGTTGGCTCTTCAGCTCATTTGGTCAAGGGAGCCAGCAGCTCCACAACCACATGTGTGGCCATGGGACTATCAGTCCCAGAACTGCATGTTTGGTTTTGGGATTATCAGTCTCATAGCTGCATGTTTGGGCATGGGACCATCAGACCTGTGGGAGTGCCCTCTTTAGCCTGTCCAACAGGGAGTCAACAGCCACAAAGAAGATAGAACATGGAAAGGCTGTGGAGCTCAGTAGATTTGTCGACTATCACTCTCCAAAGTTATATGTTAACTTTTAGTTATCTTTTGGTCACCTGATACATAATATACATATGGTAATCATATTAAAACTTCATGATGTTTATGTTGTCCTGATTGTCAAGCATAATAACCACTAAGGGAATCAGAAGTTTAAGTTTTGAAACTCTAAATAAAAACAGAAGTGAAAAACTGCACAATCAGAACATAGAAACAGGACACAGCAGCAGATCCTGGAGTGCTAGAAAGGATGTGCAAGAACATCAGTGAGAGAGATCATAGACTGAACCAAACTGAAGGCAAGACCCTGAGAGCCTTGAGAAAAAAAAATGAACCAGAACAAGGGCTCAGCTGTTTCTCAGGCAAGGAAAATAAATATTCAGAACAAACTGACCATTACATTTAGTGAAGAACATGACATCCTTAAAGGAGCAATTACTATAATTTAAAAGAAAGAAAAAAAAAACCCTGAGTACAAGAGTCAAAGTCAATGAATTTGAACAACTCTTAAGTTTTACTAGAAGAAAGAGTGAAGTACATGAAAGGGAAAGAAAGGCTTATTAGAATGTAAGGGCTGCGATTGGGGTGAATGGTGAAACTACAGCAATGTAGTCTGGACACTCATTTGATCAACTTGATTGAACAAACAACCTGTCACCCCCCACTGGATGGTGGGGCTGTAGGTGTTTGGGCACAACAGCCTGCAGATAGGTTTTGCATGAAGGATGCTTGTACTCAAGGATTATCACTTATAGCTAAAAATGAAAAAAAAAAACTGAGAGAAAGATGCAGGACAGTTATGGCAGAATGCATGATCTGGGATGGGGTGGGGGGGAGGGAAAGGGAAATAAGCTTGAACTGAATTGGAAAAAATGTATGAAATGCACAAAGCATTAATAAAAACTAATTTAAAAAAAAAAAAGAAAGGCTTATTATACATTTTTATTGACATTATATTTTATATGTAAGTGAAGGTGAATGAGTCATGGAAACTAGTTGAGGAAAGCTGGATTGTTCAAGTAATGTCTTGATTATTTGATAATGTTGGTGTGTAACCATATTAAACCCTCTGCTGCAGATGAAACCTAAGGAAGTTCACCTGGGACAATCATAGTTTTAAAATAGGATTTTGATATAGCTGTTGATAACCTGGGTAGTTCTCGCCATCTTTTTTTTCCGATTTAATTTCAAGAAGAGCTCACCCCACGTGAGCATGGTGGGTGAATAATTGGACATTTCAGAGAATGAATGTGGTGTGAAATGGTTGTCAAGATGTGAAGGGATTCTTAATAAGGAATTGGTAATGGTGGATGACATTGTGTCTGCCTAGATGAAATTTAGTAATTTTCTTAGTCATAGAAACATTTATGTCCCATGAGACTCCATGCATTTACATGTACATAGACATTTTACATTGTAATATTTTGATATATGCTTAGAAATTAATGTTCCTTCAAAAGGGTTGACACAACTTAGGCTGTAACATTCATATAGTTCGGCTTTATCCTTTATAAAAGGGAAGCAAATTAATAGCAATAAACACTTGGGTTGGCAGAATACTAGGTGATGTAAAATAGAAGGAATAGCACATCTTCTATCAACCAGGCACTACCTCCCATTCAGTATAGAAATCTTTGCTTATAGAAGAATTCTGGTTTAGAAGGGAATTCTCTCACTCTCTGATCTTTGATTTACCTATTGAGGAGACTCTCTCCACCTCCATATTCTCTTCCCCCAGTAATTAATATTATATATACTGAAGTAAATGAATAAATGAAAAATACTGAGTCACCCTAGGGTATCTTTGTACCTGTCAATTTTTCTCAATTAAAAATTGTTTTATTTATCTGTTTTATCTATCCTGTAGGTGTTATGTATGAAAACCTTGTTAGTATTGTTTGTATTAGAGACAAAAGAGGCTGTTTTTTAGAGAAAATAATAAACATAGGTTCCTATGAACATAGGGACAGAAACAAAGCATTTTCTAGAAATTCCTTTATCATCAGGGATTCCTCATCCTGAAAGCAGGCACCTTATCCTGGTTTTTTACTTATCGGAGTAAGAGAGTCCTTACTAAATGCTTTGTTTTATGTGCACTGCTCTTAGATTCATGTCCCTGAATTGGGTTTCAAACCAATAGTATTGTACAATGGGTTCTTACGTACATGCTCATTCTACATATGTAGTTTTCGTCTGGTGTTTTAATGAAAGGTATGTCCTTTTAAGATTATGTGCATAGGCAGTTGATATATAAGTCTATCTAAATTAAATGGGATCTATAAGAAAAACTAAGAGGGAACATGATAAGAAATGAATTATAGTAAAACAAGATTCCTTATTCTGGAGAAAATAAAGCTCTCCTATCCAAACTTTCACTGTGGTTTATGCTTATCTTGGAATAATGCAAAGACAGCAAGTGGATGCCCCATCTGGTCAGGCTCTCCAGGAAAGGAGACATCCTCCCATACGAGAAAAGAAATCATGTCTCAAGAGTTCTATTGAATCTTTATTGCCTAGGCTCTTAATAAAACTCCTTCCCTGTTCTGTCAAGATGTGCTGACTGAGTCAGAGTAAGACATAAGCAAACCGACAAAACAATCCTGCAATGTAGCAAAAGCGAAAACAGCTTTGCTCATAAATTAGGTACAGTTCCCTGGAATCAATTACACTCCATCATGTGATTATGTCTTGCAAAGCAGTCTTCTACAGGTGAAGTGTCACGTTTATCACATAAGAGTTCAACAGTTTAAATTTGTCATGATGAATAAAATAATTAATTGAACTAAGAATTTATTTTTTTATTAATCTTTATTTTTATTGAACATTTGTATAACTCATTCAATGGTTCCCAATCAAACCCAGTCCCCTTCATGCTCCAACCCCCCCATCGGAACTCATGCACTACCACATCCAAGCTCAGCCCTATCCAATCAAGCTCCCAAACCCAGGCATCCTTCTGTGCAAATAGATCATCTGGAGTCTATTCAGCATATCTAAGAATCCTAGGTAATTCATACCCTTCCTCAACTAACAGTAGTCAGGCTCTTAGAGTTTTCAGTTCAGATTCAGTCCTTCACCCATTTCTCTTGTTCCACTTTGAGACCTTGTCCCCATTGGCATGTGTCCTGTGTCTGATGCCTACATTGCCACAGGTTTACATGGAAAAGCGTACGGTCCATTGTAATTCACTGCTTCTTTATGTTCATGTACCAGCCCTGACTCTTAAACTATTTTTGCCCACTATTCTGCAATGATCCCTGAGCCTGGGAAGGTGAGGTTTAATATTAGGGCCCCATCCTTCTGTTTGCCTCACTGTGCATTGTGTATTGAAGCATTACTGGTGAGTACTGAGGGGCTAAGAAGTTATTTTATCTGCCTATTTTAATATTCAGTTGGACAGTTTTCCCATTATGATCCATTAAATTAAAATATTGCAAAGGGTTGCACAATATCTTGAACTTGCTTAATTTTCTCTGTATCCTTTTAAAAGTTGCTTATTTTACCAATATGTCAAATTTAATCAAACACAGTCACATATAAATTTCATGTTCGATAATGAAAATATATTGATTAAAAATGTAAAATTCTCAAAGAATGAAAAAGATACATAAAAAACAAAACAGATACATATTATAAATAAATTTTAAATGAAGATGTTTGATATCAACATTTAACAAAAAGAATACAGAAATAAAAAGTAATTTGAGAATGTGTGTTTAGAAACATAAGACACATCCAAAATATTTTGTGGAAAGTTGCCTTATTTCAAGGATACTATAAGAACTAATATTCAGTTCTCACTAGTTTGTAGTGACAATTAATAATAGAATAGGATATATAATCAGATGATAATTCATTTTCCTCCCTATATCAAAACATTAATCTGACTTTTTATGTGAAGGTTTATATATGTAGATATGAATGAATGTATGTATGTGTGTATTTGTGTTTGTGTATGTGTGTGTGTGTGTGTGTGTGTGTGCACGCATATGTTTGCTATGTGTGAACAGTGCCTAAGGAATCTAGAAGAGGGTGTTGAGTCTCCTGTAGTTGGAGTTAAATTTGGTTGTAAATCACCTGATGTGAATTCTGGGAATAGAACTCAGTCCTCTGGAGTAACAAGAAGTTCTCTTAATAGCTGTGCCATCTCACCAGCCCCAACCTGATCTTTTATATGTAGATGGATACCTGACTGGAAGCCATTTTTACTTTTAATACACTCTCATCAGTATTTGTTAGAAGTTACACATGTAACATCCTCCTTTGCTTTATACAGTTATAAGTACTTTCAGGTAATTATAACAACAGGAAAATCAGCTTAAATACTAGGAACAAAATTCCAATGACACTTACACATTACTCTTCCTTTCCTAATTAAAACATTTAGATGGGTGAGACTTCTCCTAATTTAGTTCACAACATTGTTTTGCATATTATCTCACAGTTTTGTTAATTGATTTAATTTTTTTTTTTTATCTTTTTGAGACAGGGTCTCTCTGTAGCCCAGCTGTACTGGAACTCACTCTGTAGACCAGGCTGGACTTGAACTCACAAAGATCCGCCTGCTTCTGCCTCCCAAGTGCTAGGATTAAAGGTGTGCGCCACCAAGCCCTGCTTTTAACTTAATTTTAAACATATATGATACCACAATTATTCATGGATTTAAAGAACATGTTTTCATTTAGACATTATTAAAATCCAGAGCTTTAAATTTTATTAATGTTTAGGCTGATTTCTGAAAAAAAATTTAAAAATTTAGGTAGTAATTGCTAAAATCATAGTAATTATTAAAAATTATTGATTAAATGTAGTTTACAATTCCAACTAGATAAAAAAGCAGTTAAAACTTTCTTTATGTTAAGGTGACACGAAGTCTGAATTCAGCAAGTTTCTAAATTCTTTGCAGTTACCTTGTAGTAGAATTTGGATTCCTGCTTCTCAGTAGAGTGTGTATCTGTAATGTGAAATTAGAGGAGGAAAAGAAACCTTGTCTATACAAATCAAAAACTAATAAGATGCTACAATCAATGAGGATACATGAATATTCCAGGACTACAATTACACTGTCCACCAACTAATGTGATTTTTTAAGAAAGAAGTAGCTACATCCATATGACTGTGCTGGATGTAATTAGCTCATTACCAATAACTGTTCCCCTTTTAAATCATCCACTTTGTTTTTTTTTTTTTAAGACTTTTACAATTTATTGTACTTAGTACCACTTCAGTTAGAATTTTCAGAAAATTTCAAGAAAAACATCATTTTTATTTCCAGAGAATGTTAAGAAAATCCTAGAAAGTCTTATAATTCATTGTTAGGTATTTGGTAGTAACATTTGCATTTTAAAATATTTCAGACATTTTTAATTTTCACATATACTGAAGCTATGGATATAAGATTTTTAATTTTTAGAAATCATAAATAATTTACTTAAGATATACTATCCAGATGAGGTCCCCATGACATTTAATGCAAGGGAACAGGCCAGATATTAAAGTCCTAGGCTCCTTCATAAAATGACATGTTTCTGGCCCTGCCCTCTTCCCTTAAATATAATTTATATATTTAGTATTGAATTTCTATATATACAATCAAGAAATAAATAGTCAAAAGAAAATATGTAATAGCAATCACTCATTATTAAGTGGAGAATTTATAATTTCGCTTATAATTTTAATTTGATTATTTTAAAAATCAATTATTTTGTTTAATACTAAGTATAGATTGTGAATACAATAGAAAAACACAATGGAATCAAAGCTGCATCATTTACGGTAGTTACAGAGGTAGAGGATGCTCAAAGAGGGTCTGTGTCATTTGGCCAAGCAACCTCAGAATTGGAGAGGCATTTCCTTCTCCTTAAAGAATTAGATGCTATATTTTCGATGTCTAAATGTATGTGTCAGACCTGCTAAAATGTCAATATTCTAGGAGAACAGTGGGAATGGAGTAGTGAACAATGGAAACTGGTAAGGGCAGGACGCATATGTTCGGTGTCTCATGGAAGTGGGAGGATGGCAAAAATTCAATGAAAAACACCCAAATACCATTAGAGAGGAAGGTCTAATTTTGTTTTGCTTTCTGTAGCATAGTCAAAGATGTATCAGTAAAAATAGTTTGTGATATATTCCAAGGTACCTACAAATAACTCAACATTATTAATATACTAAACAGCTTTTGAGGTGGAAATTCTTGTCACTCTGATTTGATTATCCCCTATTATCAATTTACCATGATATGTCCTGAGATATGCAAATATTTTCCTAATATTTGAAAATACTTCTTTATAGGTATATAAAATCATATATATTATGAACACGTATGGCATGAAAGCTTAAAGTGGATTAAGAGAATGGAAGAGCCCAGTAGATGGAGAGGAGGAAGAGGGGTGTAAAAAGGCAGGGGCTTTAAGCTGGTTAACATGGTCAAAACACATGACACACTTGACAGAAATGGTCTACATGAAGCTCGACATTATGTAAAATGAATACAAACCATTTAAAGTTATTGCAAAGGATATCCCCCCATTCTTTATATTGCCTCCTTCCTCTCCACTCAAATGATAGGGTGTCTTTCACCTTACAGAAGCTTTTTAGATTACTGAAGGACCAAAGTCCTGGCCAGAAAGTGCTTTCCTGTGCCAATAAATTGAACTATAAACCTTACATTTTTTTCTCTAACCCATTTAGGGTTTCATGTTTTAATATGAGGCCCTTGAACTCACAGTGGCTATTACCACAGGCCAAAATACTACACAAGTGATCAAACTAAAATCCGGCAGGGATTATTAATATACTAAACAGCTTTTGAGGTGGAAATTCTTGGCACTCTGATTTGATTATCCCCTATTATCAATTTACCATGATATTTCCCAAAGATATGCAAATTATATATATATATATATATATATATATATATATATATACATATGGAATTATAATGGGGAGAGAATTTTCACACCCTGCAACTAAGGCTAGCAAATAAAAGCCCAATGCCAGGAATGGGAACTCTCTTTTCGAGTTGTTGACCAAGGAGGTCCCACCACCTCCAAAGCGTAATGACTATTTTTATTGCTACTGCTTGCCCTAAGAACTTGACAGCAAGACCATATTGCAGAAGGTACTGCATAAGTGAGTAGAATGAACATAGAGGTATCAAGAAATTGACCCTGATATTTCATGTCTACTTCAACTACATTAACTGGAAAGTGCAATGCCTCCTGATGACAGAGAAAAGTAATCATCAACCTTCAAACTTTGAACCCTGCAAGCTACAATAATGACTGGCCTGGCAAGATATGCTAACTGGTGTAAGAGTACATGAACTAATCGGCCACTTTCTGATTGGATTTAAGGCCCACTTCACCAGATGGAGCCCTACTCTCACACTGTTACTGGGGTCAAGAACCTGGGGCTACACACATCACTGGTCATAGGGAAAAATCTGCAGAATAGACATAGTATTACTCTGACGCTTAATAACTTATTTGCTATATCCATAGATTAGTGCATCTGTGGGTATAAGTCATCCACTCTTAACCAGAGATAATTCTCCTTCCCACATGTGGTGACTGACAGATTCTTGCCAATGATTAAGTCCATAGATGAGAAAATATGGAGTCCTCAACCCTAAATGAGACACCCATATCACAGCCTCTCCTCCTAAAGCTCAGGAGATGGGTGTGGAAAGGCTGTAATAGCCAAAGGAGGTGGATGGATACAGGGAAACCATATAGCCTGGACAAAACAAGGCAGTTGCACAATGAACCCATAGCACTTGTGATGACATGCACACAGTATCTGCCAACCCAAGTCAGAGAGAAATTGAACATGGATAGAGGGAGTAGGTATGAAGCACCAGACCTAGCTGAAGATATATTGCCAATGGATACCTGCTCAGAGAAGGAGTCAGTTTTCTTTAAATGTGTGTGGTGTAGCTTGACTAAGCTCCGTGGTATGGATACACATCCAAGGCCATTTGTGCAATTCATACAAACATCTTTCTTTATTTAAATTTTTTTTATTAATTTTATTTCTTTCTGTACGTGTATGAATGTACTGCCTGCATGCAAATTTGTGCACCCGTGTCGTGCAATGCCGCTGAGGTCAGAAGAGGGTGTCGGATTCCCTTGGAACTGGAGTTCTCCTGGAATTGGAGTTTCAGACGGCTCTCGGCTGCCATGTGGGTGCTGGGGATCGAACCCGGGTCCTCTGTAAGAGCGGTTGGCGCTCTTAACCGCTAGGTCATCTCTCCAGCCCCATACAAAACATCTTAATCATCTTTACACCTCCTCATCTCCACCCTCCCAATAACTCCACAAGATTGCATGCATCCTCTCACATATGTTAATGCATATTGTGTCATTTGTTTACCAGATGTACCTCATTGCATGTTCATCCACTGGAGTCTAGTGAACCCATTTAGCATCTCTCCTTAAAGAAAATAAATTCTCCCTCAGCAGTAATCGGCTGTCACTGATTAGCTAAGCTCACACCGTTATGCTTAAAAAAAAAATAGAGCACATGACTTGAAAGGAGGTGTGAGATATTGGTCTGAAAGAGCTGAGAGAGGGATTCTTAGGGAACAGGACTGACAATGTTAAAACTACATTGTATGAAATTCTCAAAGATACAATAACAGTTATTAAAAAATAAAGAGGGAATACACAAATATGTAAGGGGAAGTGATATGGTGCAGATGTTGAAGTGGAGGTTAGGGAATGGTAGCTGGATTTGATCAGATAACATATATCTATATGAAATTTTCAACAAAAATATTGATAAAAAGAGAATTATTGGCCAGATGTGGTGGCACCTGCCTTTAATCCCAGCACTCAGGAGGCAAAGGCAGGGAGATATCTGTTAGTTCAAGTCCACCCTAGTCTACAGAGTGAGCTCCAGGCCAGCCGGGGATACAGGGAGATCTTGTCTCAAAAACAACAGAGAGAGAGAGAGAGAGAGAGAGTTTTTAAAGTACACTTTCCACAATCACCTAGGGAAAATGAATACTTTTATGCATGAAAATGAGAGCTTTAAGTTATGGAGAGATAAAGTCCCAAGATTTAATTGAAAGATTGATAAACTGGGCTGGAGGGATGGCCTAGCGGTTAAGAGCGCCGACCGCTCTTGCAGAGGACCCGGGTTCGATCCCCAGCACCCACATGGAGGCTGAGAACCGTCTGTAACTCCAATTCCAGGAGAACTCCAGTTCCAGGGGAATCCGAGACCCTCTTCTGAACTCCGCGGCATTGCACGACACGGGTGCACAGACCTACATGCAGACAGTACATTCGTACACATACAGAAATAATAATAAAAAAAAAAGAAAAGAAAGATTGATAAACTTAAAGTAAACAAGTAGAGTGGCAAAGTTCGTATGAGAGATATGTGCCAATAATTGAACTGGCAAATGTATTTCTACAGCAATGGAAATTATAACCCAAGGGACACCTAATAAATGGTAAGACGGATATCAACACTTCTCTAAAGAGACTTCACAAAAAGCAAATAAACACGTTTGTCAACCCTTTGTTAATATACAAATACTTCCAGGAATTAGAAAAGTAAATAAAATCACTTGATTTATATTTCTACTGTGATGGCACAATGCCAGGCTATAAATAGAGGGCTTGAATGCTGCCAATTAGCAGTAAGCCTTAGAAAAGTTTGGATGAAATTTTTTGTCAGCTGTTCTTTTCCCTGGAGAAGAAATTCTGGCACAGGTTTCCATATCTTTTCACTGGGAAGTGTTTGCTAATATGTTGCAAGTGGCTTGCTGGGCAGAGAAAGAAAAACAGCCCTGATTGCTGCCAATGTTTATATAATTATAACTAGCTAGTCTCTCTTTCCAACAGTGAGAACATGCATATCGTGAAATCTTCGCAAGGTCAGGGAAAACAACTACCGAAACTTGCTCTACGTTTTACCAATTATATTTCTCTTCTACACTAACACCCAATAAATGCTATGAATTACTATAATAACAATCCTAAAATATTTATATCTTATGTTATTGATTTTAGTCTGTGAATATATTCCAAGAAACTCTCACTATAGAAAAACAATAGGCCTCGTGAGAAGCCTCAGTGGGTGAATCTCATACCACAAAGCCTGTGGAGATAGTTGGATTTCCAGGTAGAAGTAAGAACAACTCCTCCTGGGCTGGAGAGATAGCCTAGCGGTTAAGAGCACCGACTGCTCTTGCAGAGAACCCAGGTTCGATCTCCAGCACCCACACGGCAGCTAGGAACCGTCTATAACTCCAATTCCAGGAGAACTTCAGTTCCAGGGGAATCTGAGACCCTCTTCTGACCTCCGTGGCATTGCACTACACGGGTGCACAAACCTGCATGCAGACAGTACATTCATACACATACAAAAATAAATAAAATTAAAAAAATTATTTAAAGAAAAGAACAACTCTTTCTGCAAGTTGTCTTGTGAGCTGCACATCTGTTACACTGCATGTGTACATGAATGAATACACACACACACACAATTAAATAAAATTTAAAATCAAATCAAATTGAAAAAGTCTGAGAAAAAGATGCAAGACATGTATGGCAGAATGCGTAAACTCTGGTGCTAACCGGGGGCAAGGAAGGAGGAATGGGTCTAAACTGGATTAAGAAATGTTGTATGAAATTCACTAATAGCAAGTTGCAAATATTTAGTACAAACTGTGACATAATGTTTCCAAGAATGACTGCAGTCTTAGTCTTTTCAATGACCATTGATACAGAGTTTTCACAGCAAGCAAATGAGACAGGCTTTTAGCCAATGGTAATAAGAAAATGCTTCTTTTCTGAAATCTCACATATCACTCTTCTTCAATGAACTTCCCCAGACTGCTAAATATTCTTTATCACAAATACTCTGTATGCTACCTTACCATCTTCTATTATGAATAAGAGATATAATCTATAGTCTCTGAAAACAGATTTCTTTATGAATAGGAATTTAGAAGAAGCAATGCAATGATGACTTGCTTTATTTTAATAATGAGGGATTAGTTAATATACCATGCAAAACAATGGTTTATTACATATAATAACATAATACAGTCTCAAGAGATTTTTTTCAGTCTGCATTTATCTTAAAGTGTTAATTTCATCTTTTCCAATTCAGGGTAGCATATTAGAAGCTATGTTATATTATGTGAGCCTGAGATCAAGTGCTGTATTAATTCAGGAAAATAATTTCATAGCACAATAATGCCAAAATCATGTTATAAAATTATAGTCCAATATGCCGAGGTGTTCTTCATGAAGAAGTGATAAATTAAATGAAGAGATAGTAAGTATAAATTGACAGCAAAATTAGAAGAAACAAAAATTAATCACACACACTACACTGTGCTAAGCACACATAAGGTTGATAAAAGACTAATATTTTTGTCCTTCTAGAAGACTGATTTTTTTAAAGGATATGTAATATATCCAGGTTTGGTGGTTCATGCGCTTTGTAGACTGAAGGAGGAGGCTTCCATGCATTCTATATATGCCTAATCCATGGAGTGAAATCCAATCTCAAAATTATAAACAAAATATTTCTCATTGTAGCAAATTTCCAGAATAAAATAAATTTATGACATTAATTTTTCTGTGTTTCTATTAATGATTTAATTCACTCAGTATAACTACACAAACATATTATAAATTATAAAACTCTGAAATAACTGGACAATTACTTTTTTGGTCAATTTTCAATATATTTTATTGTCTATTTTTGATTACTTGCGATATAACTTTTCATACTGCTTTGTGAAATTGTGCAAACTAGATCAATCACATAGTAGTGCATATTTGAAACAGGGATTCAGACTCCATCACATGAAGTCCTTTCATTAGGGTGATTGATTATTACCATACTTTTATTTTTTTTAATTAATTTTTATTCTTGGGTTCTCAAATTTCATGGACAAATTCTAAGGTTCTAAATTATTTACTTCTTGTAATTGTAAATTTGTAACTGATAATTTTTGAATATCAGTAAAATCAAGGATGGACTGAGACATGCTTTTATTTGGGTCCCACTTAGAACCCAGAGAAACTCAATCTGAGTTCAAATGCAATGTCGAATACACAGAATAAGTGAAATTATTATTATTGACTCATATCATCTAAAAAATATAAACAGAAAATACATATTTTAAAGATGACAAAATAATATTTGTATGAAAATTCAAAAGTAGTTGCTGGACCACATGCTTGAACTCATCTGCACATAGACTTCCACACATATGCCCAAAGACATGTATACCCATGGACATGCATGCACACACAAACACAACAAAGTAATTGCTGGCATTGCTAACACAATTTCTGCTCTATCTGAATGCATTCCTCAACAACTGGATTATATTTACAAAAGCTGCACATCCAAATAAATGCATAATTTTTATAAATACTGAAGTAAATTGAGTAAATGAACATTTGCAAAGTTCATAAAAATAAAACCTTTTTTTTTCGAAGAAAAAAAAAGTTTCAGCTCCTATTGCTAAGTTGTGTTTGTTCTATGCAAAAATGAATTTGCTTACAGTTGAAGATAAATGACTTTCCACAATTCAAAATACATTCTAGTCTTAGAAATTAAGACTATCTGAAATTGTTCATAATGGTGTGAGTCTTAATACTATTGTCTTTTAATTTAGTTTGACTTACAATGTGAAACTTTCTGTCTACACCTTGTTAAAAACTCAGAACATCACCCTCATCATCAACACCACAATGCAATTTCTCCATACAGTTTTATTGTATTGTTATTTCCTTTTGGAAACATTCCCTCTTTTTTATTTTAATTAGTTTTTTATTGATGCTTTGTGCATTTCATACATTTTTTCCAATTCAGTTCAGGCTTATTTCCCTTTCCCTCCCCCCCCACCCCCACCCCATCCCAGATCATGCATTCTGCCATAACTGTCCTGCATCTTTTTCTCAGTTTTTTTTTTTTTTTTCATTTTTAG
>VZQC01011136.1:533778-851357 GCA_009823505.1 Rhizomys pruinosus | reverse complement strand
TTTTTTTTTTTTTTTATGGTGTATTAACTTGGCTAGGTTTCAGGTTTTCAGTTTTGTGTATATATTGGATGTTGGAAGCCTAAGTTAGTCTTCTCTTTCTGTTCTGAAGGTTCTCCAAAAGGAAGACCACTTGGATTCTTAGCAATTCACTTGGCGCGGGGAGGGGGGGTATTGTGTGCCTAATCTAGCCTGCGCCCAGGTCCCTCTGGGCCGGGGACCCTGTAGACGGGTTCAGAGCGAGACCCTCTCCCAGCTGACCCCGCCAGACCACGCCTAGAGCTGTGGAGCTGTGTACCTGGCCTGGCACGTTATGGCGTCTCCCCTGCGACCCCGGTTCCCCAGTATCTCTGATTTCTACCCATTAAATGCACGTAACTTAGTACCCAGTGTGATAATCAAATGTGATGCTAGACAGTGCCAAATATTCCATAGGTAATAAAGACTTTCTCCATTGAAAAACAATGGAATCAAAGAGGCAAGGTTCATCATTCCATTAGACTGACTAGTTGCAACTAAGGCACATAGCCACACTCAGAGAAAAGGGAGTTAGGGAAGGAAGCTGAGAGTCAAACAGTTAAAATAAATGTGTCTGCTCAATCAGATGTCTCTGTGACTGCACACTGAAATCTATTTTTCTCACTTGTTTTTTGTGTTTTCTGGAAAACTAAATGTCTGCTGTATTTCCACCAGATGCATGTTCTTGTCTTTCAGCACTAGGCGGTGTACATTTTTTTCTGTGATTCCATCTTCATTGATGATGTTCAATCCATTTAGTGATTTAGTGTAGTTTAGTTATTTGGTGAATGTAGTTTAGATAGATAGATAGATAGATAGATAGATAGATAGATAGATAGATAGATAGATTGTTTTAGTTGCTGTTTGTTTTTGTTTATTTCAGATAGGGTCCTAACTTTCAACTAAGGCTAACCTGGAACATACTATATAGCTGAAGCTGGTGTCGAACTTCTGAAAATTTTATTCTGTAGTAAAGATAACTGTATGAAAAAGTATAAAAATATTTCCATAATCACCAAGGTTTTCTAAGGGTATTTTTGTTACTTTCTCATTAACATGACAAACTATGCAAGGGAAATAAATTAAGATTAAGGTAAATTTATAACTGTTTTGGAGGCTTCCATCTATGGACATTAGGCCCTGGAGCAGGAAGCAAATGCTCATCCAATGGTGCCCAGGTAGCAAGGAGAAAGAGCATGGGAGAGTCTGGAAACAGGATACACCTTTCAATGGCACACCTCTAGTCACTCGCATCCTTCAACTAGGACTCCTTCTCTAATAGCCAATTTCACTAAGAAGACAACAGTGAATGAAGTCAGTATTTCAGAATCCAATCATCTATCAATAGTTCCGTTTTGCCAGCTTGGATTAAAGCATCCAACAAATAAGCCATTTCAATTTCAGGGTGACTTCATACTAAAATCATGACATTTTCCACCAATGCGATATGAAGTATCATTTCTTATCACTGTCTGAATTTCCTTCTTACCTCTATTTCTTTTCTCCTCGACAGTCATAATATATTTTTGACTGGGTATTGTTTTTCCCTCTTGGATATTTCATATTTAGTAAGCCCCTTGGAGCAGACTCCAGCTATCAGTATATATTTCTCACTGTACTACCTCAAGACATAGTGAAACCATCAATGTATAAAAAGTGCATATTGTGTAACACAAAATTTAGTTTTATACTCTCAGCTGGAAGATTGCTTTAAATAATTTTTCATTCAGTTTACACTAAAACTGAGTTGATTATTTTTATAAAAACAGAATTAAGTTGTTCCCATATGCCTATTATAATTTTAAGCAGAGCAAAACTTTTGGCAAAACAATGGTTCTTCCTAGAATGTTCAATGAACATAAATTATTTGCACTTCATTCTTTTTTTATCAGTTTATGAAGGAACTTTGTCTTCAAACACCTGCCCTTCAAACGGCTGTTGCAGGTGTGCATATTTCTATATTACTGCTCACTTGGATAACATTAGTTTTTAATCATTTTATCTCTCCATTATACAATGATAAATTATGTATGCAATAGTATTTTAATGCAATATTAATATATTTTAGAAATTTTATCGTACATATTGTGGGATAAATTATTTCTTCTCTGAAATGGCTCATGGCCCTGAGCAGCTGAGTATTTGACGGGAGGAGCTAAGCGTATAGCCCAGCTGCACTGAGTTTCCTCTGGGGTGCTGAGAATTGCAATGCTGGCATTCTCATGGCAAGTGGGTGGGTCTATGGCATTCTAGGACTTTGGGGTAGGGTGACATATAAAAAGCCTACTACGTGAGGTTGACTCTCTGTCTTGCCGCATACCAGCTCAGGAGAGGCGGCTCAGGGTGTCCCACTGGAACCTGGGCAGCCATGTTGACCTGGAGATCCAGCTGCAGTGGCAGCTCCCAAACGCCGCTTTGTAGCCAATCTCAAATAAATTCTGTTCTAGTCTGAGATTGGAGAGTTCTCTACTTGCATTGCCTTAATTACCAGGGAAACCTGGAAATTCAAAGGCCTGGTGGGGTTTCAGGGCATGTGTTGGCTGGGCTGTGTGCCCTTCCCTCCACAAAAGGAAATTCCTCTGTGACAAACTGGTGTAATTGGAAGGATAAGGCAGAACAAGTTTGTACCTGAAAGTAGTGGCAGGTTACTTTTTTTTTTTTTTTTGTCTTTTCCAGACAGGGTCGCCCTGTAGCCCCAGCTGTCCTAGAACTCGCTCTGTAGACCAGGCTGGCCTTGAACTCACAATGATCCACCTGTCTCTGCCTCCAGAGTGCTAGGATTAAAGGCATGCGCCACCACAGCCGGCAGCAGGATACATTTTAAGGATTGTTTGCGCAGCATTTGCAGTGGCCAGGTCAGTGTTCATGGCCACAGCTGCATGAATGGTGCAAGTAAGACGTGAAATGAGAGTGAAGCAGGACAGGCAGATGGAGTCATGAGACAGATTACGGGTGGCCACTGGATTCTAAATAGTATGAAGTAGAATGTTCACTTGACTGGTGGGGGTTGCCACGCGGGCTGCTGTGCGAATTTGGAGATGTTTTGGAAACCCCAGAAGGTTTAGAACAAGCTTTTCAAGCCCTGGGAGTAGTGTACCAGGAGCAACATTATCAGTGAGCCATGATGGAGGCAGCTTGGCCACTGCTAGGGGGTGTAAGGAATCTCTCTGAGGTAGAGGCAGTAGCTCACAGGGAAATTAGAGATGTAAGAGAAGAATTAGTCCAAGAGAAAATTAAGAGGTTGGCCAACGACCTTGCCAGTAAGTTACACAAAGGAGAAAAGAAGGTAGAAGTGCCAGCCTGCCACTTTTTCCAGCTAGGAGACCCAGGAGAAAAGGCAGATAATGATGAAAAGGAGAATGGCATAGGAGAAGGACCTGATTACAAACCTCACTACTTGGTTTACAAGGCTATGTATGGGACCTGGGAGTAGGTGGGATTATTTGAAGTGTTACAGTAGCAGGAAAGTTGAGTAATATAACCACCCACCCTGCCTTGAGAGAAGAGCTATATAGCCTGAGTCAGCATAAGGGAAGTAAGTACCTAAGGGGTTGGCTGATAACAGCCATTAGGGGCACATGGCCATCCACAACAGAAATTCTCCTGCATACCAGGGTGTGGAAAGTGATAAAAGAGGGACAAATGTTACTAAGAGAGCTAGAGATGAGGAAAGCCAGATATAGTGCCCTGTATACTGGGCCAGAAAAAGGTGTGTTTATCAGAGATTTAAAAAAAGACACAATTAAACAAGGAGCTACAGAGTGATATGAAACTTTAATGGCTGTGCTGAGCCTCTTAAAAGGACAGAGTGTGTATGAAGTAAGGAAGGCTTTGTTAAATCTAGGTAACTTAAAGCAACAAGTAAAATATGTCTGTAGAGAAGTGAAATAACCTAAAAGAGATATAAAAAGGACTAAACAAAGGGGGAAGTTTGGTTAGTAGGAGGCAAATGTGGCAGGATCTGTGTCAAGCCAAAGATCCTAAAGAAAAATTTGATAAAAAGCCAAATGTTGTGCTGAGAAGCTCGTAGAAGGCTTTAAAGCCTGAGGAACAGTTCACAAGAGAAATACGGACAATAAAAACGGTTTGGGGGGGCTAGGTAAGGAAACTCCCAAGTTGAGCAGAGTACCTTTCTTTGCTGAGAAAAATCTTGCTGTGGGTGGGAGCAGTTTGCCTGGTTGGGGACTCCCCCAGCAGCCAGATGGTGTCAGTAAGAAAAAAAAAAAAGAAAAAAAAAAAAGAAAAAAAAAGAAAAGCAGGTGTTTTCTGCAGTCTTCCAGACCCAGCAAATACAACAGAGGCAAAGGGAGACACAGCACTTCTTGGCCATGTGCAGGGCTAGGAAGCTTGAGCCAGGCTCAATGAGTCTATCAAAATTAGGTAAATAAAGGAAGGCTGCAGGTAAAATCCCCAGGATATGGGTGGATTTGAGCAAATGACTACAGGAGCTGAAAGACTAAATAAATTAATAACCTCTCATTCATGCTATTATAACCAACATGGATCTTTTGAGACAATTGCACAAATATACAAAATCTTCTTGTCCTATGTTGGACCCGGTTTATGTTTAATTTAATACCTAATGTTAACATCTAAGTGTTGTACAGATGTGAGACCAGTTTGAGAAATATCCCATACAGCTGAAGGAACAAAGATAAAGAACCTTTGGGAGCTTTATGGTTAAATTAGACATATTGGTAGATTATGCTTCAGTACCAGGCATAGACTACCCTGCTAGGAGCAGTTGGCTGAAGAGTCTCTAAAATGCCCCCCAAACAAAGACCATTTTGCCTATTATATAACCGCATCTACACCCAAATATTTCCCATAGCCCTTAATGCTGCACTATGTTGGCTTTGTACTTTAACAAGGAATATGGGAGGATGCTGGGAACAGATATATATCTGTAGAATTCTTCATTTTGCCCAAACTAGATATTTTCTTTACCCCAAGGTATATTGACATGTATAACTTGTTTAGACAAATCCTCTACAAGTCAGTATTTATCATGTACAAATTTGTTTCTTAGATGTCAAACTTTTAATGTCTTGACAAGGAGGACATATGAACAGACATTTTCTTCAGGAAGCTTGCAGCAATGACGGATTAAAGCACACCTCAAAGAAGATATTACTACCTTTGTCAAAATGTACTTTATTATTTAAACTTCTTTAGAAACATATATTCTTACATGGAAAAGCAAATGGCAATGAAAATTGCTAGCGATATACCTATATGTTACACCTTCTGTGTCTAAAATGCACAAACCATAAAGCTAAGTTTTAAGTCTTTCTCTGACTCAACTAGAGCCTTTTCTATACCTCTTCTTTAATCCTCATTTAAATATATATCTAACATATGTATTTTAAGAGCTCTGTACCCTTAAGTGTAACTACATTAGATGACTGCATTATTTAATATTACAGCCATTTTCTGCTAAATTAAAAAAAAATCAATACATTTCTGCTAAGCTTCAAAGTTTGTGGAGTGCACCTGAGGTTAATCATAAGACAATGGGACATAGTGCATATACATTTTTCACCAGATATGTATTATAATTAAAGCCCATAGGTTCAATGCTTTAACAGAAATTCATTTACTAAATGAATATGATGATGTCTTCATTCTTATTATCTCATATTATGTATCAGGTTAGTAAATTGGACAAAATGGGTTTATGGCAGGACCATTCGTGAAAGGGTCACTGCTTGACAAATTTCCTTTCACCTGACTCATCTGGTTGATTTCTGCTTTCCAGCTGACCTTGTTTTTTAATAATTCCTTTTATCATATTATTTCTTGTTTTTCTTAATTAATTAATTATATGAATGTACTGTCTGCATGTAGGTTTGTGCACCCGTGTCATGTCGTGCAATGCCGCGGAGATCAGAAGAGGGTGTTGGATTCCACTGGAACTGGAGTTCTCCTGGAACTGGAGTTACAGATGGTTCTCAGCCACCATGTGGGTGCTAGGGATCGATCCCGGGTCCTCTGCAAGGCCATCTCTCCAGCCCAATTCTTGTTTTTTCTAACCTGCTTAACTTTTGACTTTCTAGCAATTAAGGTACCCTCTTCTGCCTTAAGGAATGGAAATGGCACTTTTGCCTTTTCTAGAAATGAGTCCTTTGTGAGCAATAATGAGCAATAATTCAATAGTATGATACAGTAGCAATTAAGAATTCTACAGAAACTGTACCATGCACAGATTGCCCAAGTAAAGAAAGGCATTTAGTTTAATGGTCAGGCTTTAACTGAAAAGAGGTTTGTAGGGCAAAGTGAAACCAAGTCTTGTGAGGCCAAGGATTCTAGTCATCTGATTCAATGATTAATAGCCTTTAGAAAATCAACTCAGCAGGAATTGTAAAAGAGAGAAACTGAGGAAAACAAAAACTGACGAAAGCAATGATCAAAATAAAAACAAGATATGAATTGAAACCACATCAGCTATAAAATGGCTAACAGGTTGAGCAACAAGGAACTAAAGTAAGAAAAATAAAGTTCTCTATTGTTAAAGTTTTAAAGCTCCCTTTTTACTCTGTCTAGCACCTATGTAACTGCAAGGCATAAAGAATGAAGTCCTTAGAGTTAAAGATTAATATTAACTTCACTTTGCTACAAAATTGCTAAATTACTTAGCTGAGTGGCTGTACCATTATTGTTTTACTTTTTTTGATAGCTCAACAAAATGGTTGTATCATTATTGATTGTTTTATTGTTTTGATATTAAGAATATTTGCAGGTATGAATTTTCTGAAAAATATTTACGGGGAAGTTGGGCCATTTATTTTTCATTATTAGCTTAGGCTTATGTAACTTGTATTAGTCTTAGGGTATATAAACAAACATAGGGATCTGTGGGGCAGAGAAGCAAAAGAGAAAGCAGAGTGGCAAACCCCAAAGGCCCTCTGCACTGAAGAAAATAAAGAGAAAGCAAAAAAGTAAAGAGAGAAGCAAAGATAGAAAATAAGCAGAACGATGGCCTAGCGGTTAAGAGCGCCGACCGCTCTTGCAGAGGACCCGGGTTCGATCCCCAGCACCCACATGGCGGCCGAGAGCCGTCTGAAACTCCAATTCCAGGAGAACTCCAGTTCCAGGGGAGTCCGACGCCCTCTTCTGACCTCCGCGGCATTGCACGTCACGGGTGCACAGACTTGCATGCAAACAATACATTCATACACATACGGAAATAAAAAAAAAAAAAAAAGAAAAAAAAAAAAAAAAAAAAAAAGAAAGAAAATAAGCAGAACGGCAAACCCGAAAAGTACTCTGCACAGAGGCAAAGAAGATAGATGCTCTCTGCAACCCTCAGATCATGAAAAGTATGATTGATTTCTTCACTGCATTTAGGATCAACCTCTTCAGGACCTGAACCTGCTGGACGTGGACTCCTGCAGGTGTATTGTCGAAAACATGGTGAGTTAGTGAATAATTAAAGTGATAGATATATATTCCTATGATGACACAATCTTTCATACTATAATGAAGCAGAGATTTGATATTCAATTAATAAATCTTTTTCTTCTTCCTCTAAAAGATAATGTACTTTGAAGACATGTAGTATTGTTTTACCTAATAGTTATTGTAACACACATTATTCTAACATTTTACAAAATTTTTTAAAACAAAGTAGAATAACATCTGTGATGGGCACAGTACATTATTCCAATTAGCTTAACTACGATACTAAGTATGTTTTAATAGAATAATTGAAATTTTTATTCATGGAGATCATGCTACTTTAGGGTTAGGCTAGATCTCCTGGGCATGCTAATTGAATAGTAAAATTATCTCACATCATTTTAGTCAAGTTTTAGTTAAATTGATAATAACCATAACTTAAATCATATAAGCTTATTAAAATAATATTTCTTTCCCTATTCACTCAATATTTCATATGGGAATATATTGTCTGTAAGCCACTATCTAAAAATCAATATAATATGTTGATAACACAGGTTAAATGGTGAAAACATATTCACCTAATATGTGAGAATTAAAATAGGTAATGAGATTATTTATGTTAAGGCCATTCTGAAGTTAAGGACCTATTCATCTGCATTTCTTTTGTAAATTAGAATAAAAATCAGTCACACTCCATGTCTGTATGGGTTCCAAGCATTCTATGCCTGATTTATTCTCCTTGATATTACTGGAAACTGTTCTGAAGGTAAAATCTTTTAGGAGAAGGTAATAAATCAGGAAGCAAATGTCATTTATTTATTTATTTATTTATTTATTTATTTATTTATTTATCATTCTTGTTAGAATATGTGTGTCTGTATGTGTGAGTGTTTGGGTACATGCCGCAGTGTGACATATGAAGAAGGAGGGCAGCTTTAAGATCCCACAAAAGGTAAGGGCTCCTTGCCTCTAAGTTGGGATACCTACAGGAGGAGAGGCAATAAGACCCTGCTGCCGAAGACCTGACGTTAACATGGGAGGGATGTATTGAGACCACACATGCAAGTGTACAGATGGCCTCTGGAATGCCAGAGAGTGTTACCAAAGGCCACTAAACCAATAAAGCAAATATGGGTCTCCCTGAGTCAAGCAAGACTCCACCGTCAGCACCAGCTACACCTCACCTGCCTGGAAATACTGTGCAGCAGAGGCAGCCATGTGCCTGTATATCCCAAATCTAATTGGCTATTGGCTCTCCCCTTGGAGAAATAACCCATGGCTGATGCCACAAGCTTACATCCTCTACAGGTTAGGAGATGTTATAAGCCACAGTAAGACCCTGTCATATTTAACAGGGGGGAAAATTGTAATTCATGGATTAACATATCCAAACATGTGTCTATGCTAAAGTAACCTACCATAACTATTAGTGCTGCTTAAATACCTATATATCTAATTGCTTGTTCTTCATTAGTAGGATCGAAAGGTTATTCCTGGACAAACTGTCAGCCCATGAAAGGAAACAGCCAGAATTGACCAGAGTCCAAGTCAACAGCTCCAGAGAGAGTGGACTGTTTTACCTCTCATCCACCTGTGCCCCTTTTCTAAGCCTAGGGAACAACCTGCGGAAGAGGGGGCGTGGTAGAATGTAAGGGCTGCGATTGGGGTGAATGGTGAAACTACAGCAATGTAGTCTGGACACTCATTTGATCAACTTGATTGAACAAACAACCTGTCACCCCCCACTGGATGGTGGGGCTGTAGGTGTTTGGGCACAACAGCCTGCAGATAGGTTTTGCATGAAGGAAGCTTGTACTCATGGATTATCACTTATAGCTAAAAATGAAAAAAAAAAACTGAGAGAAAGATGCAGGACAGTTATGGCAGAATGCATGATCTGGGATGGGGTGGGGGTGGGGGGGAGGGAAAGGGAAATAAGCCTGAACTGAATTGGAAAAATGTATGAAATGCACAAAGCATCAATAAACCTAATTAAAAAAAAAAAAAAAGAGTCATTTCAAGTTTTCCACCTGTTGAGGCAGGGTCTTTCTTATTTCTTCTATGTTGTACATTCCATGTTAGCTGGCTTGCTGTCTGCAGTTGACTCTTCTCCTCCTTCCATCTTCTCATAGAAGTGATGGGATTACAAATGCCCCTACCACGTCTATATTCAGACCTGGATTCCAGAAATTATAGTCAGATCCTCAGTCTTTGCAGAAAGCACTTTTACCCATGGAGCCATCTCACTCTTTCAACAAAACTTTTTCTTAGATGAGGTCTGTCCGAAGCATACATGAGCAATACTGGTACTCATAGAACTGAGGTGCATGTGCTGGAACACAGACTGCTAAAATATTGGCTTGGATTCAGATTTAAACAAACCTGACGATAGACCCGACTCATTTATTACCTGCATGGCTTTGAAACTTAACATAATCATTTTGTGTTTTCTGCAGTTTAAAGTAATGCCATTGTTAAATATTTTATATGATTACTGTGATAAGTAATATGTGAAAGGGAGAAACATTGCTTAGCGTACTGAGTATGAAAGAATCATTGCTGTTATATTATTGTTTTGCAATTATTGATGACTGTACCCTTTGGTATTACTGATCATTGTTATTTTGACTATGCTGTGACAGTTTTTCATAAAAGTAACTAGCACCAGCAAGCTCAAGCATAATAATTCAATATAAGACACAAAGTAAAACCTCAGAGTATTTGGAAAACCTGATGCACACAATTTGAAAAATGGTAGTCTAGAGTGAAATCCAATTGTTTAGCTCTATTTCCTGTTCTATCAATAACCATAAGTGAGCAATGTTATAGTAAAAATCCATGAAAATCAGACCTGGTAATGTGTGATGTGTGGATTACCATGTTGGCTGCTTTAGCAATTCTAAAAAACACACTTTGGGGAGCCTCTTGGAACCCTGTAGAGTTTTATAATATAGGCTTCTAATTATTTGTGTTTTTATGAATCCCAATCTCCTTAGCATTGGCTCTTCACTGAACCTTAGCTTCTGCATTCCCAGAAAGTTCATCTCCAGATAATATTGTTATGCATTTACTATACTAACCCTCACTCCTCTGTTTCATGAGGGTTCTAATGCTTTGATATCTAGAAAGCAGGTATATTTTACAATATTGAAAACTTAAAAATATAAAATTCTGTGCCTGAAATATTTTGAACAATACAAATATAAACATAGTTTGTACAGTTTTTGAGAAAGTCACTAACTTCTAATAATTTCCTTACAGTTGCATGTCCTGAAATGTTTACTTTCATCGTTTTAATTAAAGTGTTGAGTATTTCTTTTTTTAAAATTTTTTTATTAATTTTATTTATTTCTGTATGTGTATGAATGTACTGTCTGCATGCAAGTTTGTGCACCGGTGTCGTGCAATGCCGCGGAGGTCAGAAGAGGGTGTTGGATTCCCCTGGAACTGGAGTTCTCCTGGGATTGGAGTTTCAGACGGCTCTTGGCCGCCATGTGGGTGCTGGGGATCGAACCCGGGTCCTCTGCAAGAGCATCAGCGCTCCTAACCGCTAGGCCATCTCTCCAGCCCAAAGTGTTGAGTATTTCATATGTTTCTCATTTCCATCTAGACACATCTCCCATTCCATGACCCGCACCCCACATGAGTTCATGCACCCTGCGATTCCTGCCCTGTGTCTTTTTCTGATTCTTTTCAAAGGTTACAAAGCAGAGGATTATCGTTCTTTGGGGAACTTTACGGTTTCAGTCGGTTTCCTGTCCCAGTTCCTCTGTTGCTGTATTTCCTTCCAACCTGTATCGCTTCAACATATGCATATATATATATATATATATATATATATATATAATCACAGCTATACTAATATTTTATCATCTGTACACAAACTGTCATTTTCATATAATAGTTCAGGATTCACATATTTCTTTTTTAATTTTATATTACTCTAAAATATGCCTACATATCCTCCACCCATATACCAAGATTACAAAATCTCAAAATAAGTGGTGGGTTAATTCTCAAGCCTGTTAAGGAATTTACATTATAAGAGCACAGTTGCTTTCAGAGAAAGGGGTATATAACCTTGATGTTGCTAAGTTTGCCTTACAACTCGGTGCTTGGTTCTAGCATCCACAAGTAAGGGATACATTTGTTGTTTGCTTTTCTTTCTAAACAGAAAATGTTCAAAATTATAATTTAAAAGGAAGGGTGGCTTTAAGTCATATATACTACTGTTGGATATATCATAAATAACTAAGCAAAATGAATATACACCTGTTTGCTTACTAACGTACATGCATATATGCATATGCATTACTGCATTACTGAATGCCTTACTAAAAAAAGTGGCATGAAGCAATAAAGGACATTTTGCATTATGTCTCATCTCATTGTAGCCTAAGAAATAAAGATCAGATATAATTTCCCTCCCTGGCTCATAAATTTTAGTTAACTTCTAGAGATCAGTGTGATGCATGCTCAATGGAATGTGGAATACAAGATTATGATATATCTCATTGCTTCACTGGTAATGATTTTGTATAATCATTTTTCAGGAAAAATACATGTTCAACCCTAAAATAGAAATGTAGGGGTTTTGAGTTAAAACTGATTTCTAACCTTAATATAATCAGTATGCATTTTTGGCTTTTCAAAAATATCTTGTCGGGCATGGTGGCGCATGCCTTTAATCCTAGTACTCGGGAGGCAGAGGCAGGCAGATCTTTGTAAGTTCAAGGACAGCCTGGTCTACAGAGTGAGTTCCAGGACAGCTGGGGCTACAGGGAAACCCTGTCTCAAAAAGACCAAAAAAAGAAATATCTTAAATAAATTATCATATTTTTTCCAAAAGCAGTATTGAATATATTACATTTAAAATGTTGTCATTTTGCCATTATTTGTAAACTTAGAGAAATATATATACATTTGAGACATGATCTTATGTAACCCGAAGTTGTCTTCAAATTTGCTGCTACCTGAGGATGACCTTGGACCCATGTGTGCCTAATATTTACACTAGGGATCGAATCTAGGCTTATGTGTACACAGTGCAATTACTCAACAAACTGAACAACTGAACAATATCTCCAGCCTAGCAGCCCAGAAATTCAATAATTTCTTGTAGATTTGTAATTCGATTAGTTGGAATTAGAAGGATGATTTTTTTTTTTACTACAACTTCAACGTTAGTGCATGTTTCAGCCTAGAATGGGGAAAGAAGTTAACTAGAAGTGTTTCCTTTCTAACATTATGGCCTCATAACTTTAATCTGTAAAATCACATACACATTCATGGATAAATAAGTCAAACTACAAACTCTGTAGTGTTATGAAGATATGAATTTCTTTTACCAGGAAAGGAATCACCTAACATTCCTCAAATCGATAGTTCACTGAACCTGAAGAACAATTTTTGAGCACTGGAACATACATAATGTGCTTTATGCAGTGAACTAGAACTAGCTCAGTAGAAAATTGAGCTCAGCTATTAAAAATAAAATGTCTTGGGGCTGGAGAGATGACTCTAGTGAATAACAGTGGCTTCTCTTGCAGGGAACTCTGGTACAGCTACCAACTCTCACACTGCTGCTAACAACCTTCTGTTAACTCCAGATTCAGGGAATGCAACAGATTCTTCTAGACTCCACAGACATTTCACGCACTTACTGATATGTTGGTAGAAACACTCATATATACAAAATAAAAGTAAATAATAATTCAGAATAAAATAAAAGTAAGTAATTAGTATCACATCAATAATTTGGACATCTCCTAGATATTGACTAATTGAGGGTGAAATTAAGAATTTCATTAAGTTTCATTTTTTTTTTTTTTGTCTTTTTGAGATGGGATTTCTCTTGTATCCCCAGCTGGCCTGAAACTCACTACATAGACCAGGCTGGCCTCCATGTCACAGAGATCATCAGATTGCCTCTGCATCCTGAGTACTGGTATTAAAGTTGTAGACCAACAGACCCCAGCATATTAAAATTTTTAACTGCTTAAATAAAATTTTCATTTTACTTAAAACTTAATATGTTACTTACTTAGGTATGCTTGCTTTCCACATATCAGTAAAAGGCACACCGAGTGCATCATATACTGTAAAGACCACTGGTGCAAATCTTGCACACATTAAACATTCTCTTCCAAATTCTAAGTAGAGGTATTTAGCCTTATTAGAGCTCAGATAATTCAAATTTCCTAGTTAGTATTTTTTTCAACTCTATTTACAAACATAGTGCCAAACAAATACTTGCTTGTCGGTCTAAAGTAGAATTGTATCAGTAAGAAGAAACTTCCTATGAAATCCTAACTTTTCTGTAGTTTTACATGAGTTTACTGAAATATTAATTCAGGTTACAAAAGTGGGTTCTTATACATGGTGGTCAGAAGAATTAATTCCATCAGTTTTACATACCCTTTAGGAGGGATGCCATTTCAACCTACTTTTTCTACCTATTAGCTAGCAAGTTAAGAATACTACTACTGACTAAACTTTAGAGAAAACTTTCACATTCCTTACTAAGACATTTCACACAGTTGATCTGTAAACACATAGTTTTTTCTATAAAATTGTAATGAAAGAACTCATACTGTCTTCTATTTTCTATCATTTCCAAACTGTAATGAATTTTTTATTATCTTACATTTAATTCCATGTAGGTTTATTCTTGCTGATAACATGATCTATTGTTCTCTGAGCCATGGTGAGATTGCCATTTCTTAAACCAAGAGCACTTATTGGAAATTAAACCTCTACTAATGTATTATAATTATTACTTGAGGGTAATTTGCTGCTCCAGCAGGGAACCACAGCCAATGTGATGGCAATGTTTCTTCCAGGGAGCTTTTAATATTTCTTCTACACTGAAATTTCACATAATGGATCTTGCCTAAGGCTGATTAATGATTTCAGAGCTAGAACAGTGATTTGTAGCTAAATCAGTCCTCACTGGGGGAGATTCAGGGTTATTTTAGTCAATACTGTTAAATAAGTATAAACACTAACTTCATTTAACACACATGTAATCTAATAGAAAAGAAAGAGCAGCACTGAAACGAAGTAAATAATGGTAATCCTCCTGTCTTTGCATTTCATTTACACTTATAACAGACTCAAGGAAGAAACACACTGCAGTGTCATCAAACCCACAGAATTACTTCAGTGTGACACATTTTTCTGCACTGAAAAAGCAATTTCCCAAACAAGTAAAAGCAAATTGAGCTAAGTGCCTGAAATAAACCAGCACTTTTCCCTCCCTTCTTTACTTTATGTCACCTCTTCACATAGAAAGATTTTGGATGAGTTACTTGGAAAAGAACTTCTGCAAATCAGATTTCAAGAGGGAAAAGGGTTTCATTTAGGATAAGAGCCCACAAGTGTACCCAACCTTGCATATGCTATCTAAGCCCTAGAGATTCTGTGTCTTCCCAAGCTGATGTGCAGCATAGATATTGTAAGAAGTAACACTGAATTTCATTTGCCTTGAGGCTGACATGAGGAATGCATAAAATTAGAACCTTCCAACCACTTAACTAAGTTCTTTGTTAATGTGTAGTCGATACTAATAAAAAGAAAGTGGCATAACTGCAGTTAAGAATGATGCTTAGACATTAATGTGCATCTTTCAACATGAGTTTCACTAATGGTCCTGCCTCCCACTGTTCCATTGATTCCTAAACATTCTGATATGTTTTGTGTTTCTGAAATCTGTTTCTGACTAGTAAAATTAATTAATAAACAGCTTCAAAATAATATTTAAAAGGAAATAAAAAATTATATTAGATAGAATCTGAGCAGAAAATCATACAACGATAATGAACAAAGCCATTAGAATAATTGGGGAAGGAAGAATAAGAACTATCAATACTTCTACTATGTAACCTCATTGCAGACAATCACAAAAGAAACATTCTATTCTCATGTTTTCAAATGCCTAGCAGAATCTGAACTAAAAGAGACACTGAAGAAATAGCAGTGCATTATGGAATATTCAAAAAGAGCTAGAGAAATTAGAGTTAGGCTCTTATAAAGTATATCCAAGTTTCATTTCAATTTAGACTTTTTCATGGTCTGCAGAGTTCTTTCCCTCATAAAAACTTATGTCTCAGTCAATAGAGTTTGTTCCTCAGTCAGAATCTGTATACTAGAATACCTTTACCTTCAATAAAATCAACACAAAACAGTTTTGAACTGAAATTCTTGAGCTTTTCATAATGAGATTCAAAAAGATAAGCTCAAAGTTTCTCCAAGGACCAATAAACCTATTTTATTCTGGTGATTTGAAGCCAAGCTTCTTGGATTCATAGACCATCAGGTCTTTAAGCAGCTTTGCAAAGGTGTAATTCATACAATGGAACATTCACTCATTAATTTGTATAATTATTCAGCATTCACACTTATGAAACCACTGCCTAAATCCAGTTTTAGAACATTTCGTTACCCCAGTGTATACTCATAATCCAAAGCTACACAGTCTCCTTTAATCAGTACTAAACCACCATTAATCTACTTTTTGCTTTGACAAGTTTGTCTCTCCTGGACTTTTCATACACATTTCAATTCATATGATATATAATCTTTTGTAACCAACCAGTTTCTTTCTCTTGCCATGTGTGTAAGGGATTTTCATGTTTAAAAGACATTAAGAGCGCCGACCGCTCTTGCAGGGTACCAGGGTTCGATCCCCAGCACCCACATGGCAGACGAGAACCATCTGAAACTCCAATTCCAGGAGAACTCCAGTTCCAGGGGAATCCGAAACCCTCTTCTGACCTCCGCGGCATTGCATGACACGGGTGCACAAACTTGCATGCAAACGGTACATTCATACACATACAGAAATAAAAAAAAAATGTTTTTAAAGACATATTACTCAACATTTCATCGATTTTTTATTGCTAAATAGTGATTCCATTGTACACATATAATACATTATGTCCATTCATCAGCTGAATGACATGCAGTTTGTTTCTAATATTTTGCTCTTATAAATATATATTCTGGTTTTCTTGTGGACAGTGTTTTCATCTCTCCTGTATAGATGCTGGTGTAGAAATTCTGGTGCATAGAGTATCTAATGTTTATCATTTTGAAGAATATCTAACCTGTATTTTCCAAAGCACAAGAATTATTTTTCATTTCTTAAAGCAAGAACTGAAGTTTCTATTATTTTCACATCCTTTCTAACACTTACCATTCCCCTTCTTTCTTAATACAGCACTCCCAATGAACGTGACATATGCTTACATTGTGGTTGTATTTGTACTTTCTTAATGGTTATCGATAGAAAATATTTTTATGTGCGTATTAGGGATACCCTTCTTTGGACAAAAATTTATTCATGATATTTGACCGTTTTAACTAGCTTTATCTTCATATAATTTAGTTGTAATAAATCTTTTTTTTTTTTTTTTTTTTTTTTTTTTTGGTCTTTTTAAGACATGGTCTCCCATTAGTCCCAGATGGCCTGGAGCTTGCTATGTAACCAGGCTGGCCTTGAACTCACAGAGATCCACCTGCCTTTGGCTCCCAAGTACTGGGATTAAAGGCATGCACCACCACACCTGATGTATAATAAATCTTTTTAGACTACATAATCTTCTTCCTTATTGTATATTTTTAAATTATTTATTTATTTTTTATGTGTAAGAATGTACTGTCTGCATGTAGGTTGGGGCACCAGTGTCGTGCAATGCTGCGGAGGTCAGAAGAGGGTGTCAGATTCTCCTGGAACTGGAATTAAAGATGGTTCCTAGCTGCCATGTGGGTGCTGGAAATCGAACCTGGGTCCTCTGCAAGAGTAGTCGGCACTTTTAACCACTGAGCCATCTCTCCAGGCCCTGTATATTTGGTTTTAAAATATTTTATCTAAGGTTGTGTTTTTATGTTGCTTTTCTTAAAGTCCAATTGGCATAAATTTCCTTTTAGCTTTTATGAAAAATTTTGTATCATATACAAAATATCTTTGCCTTATAAAAATCATCATCATCATATGCTCATAGTTTTTCTTTGAAGAATTTTGTAGTTTTAGCCATTTTGTTTTGGACAAACTTCTACTTTTTTTCAATTATTTGCTTTTCAATTAAATGGAACAAATGTTACATATGGATACACTGCTGTCCCAACCTATGTATTGGAGAGAGCAGATAATTAGTTACTAAGACTGAGCAATCTGCTTGCCTCTTCCCAGTAGCATGAGAATAATGGACAAATATTCCACTGAGTTTTCTTCAGCATTGATTTGAGGAGTACATACTGAATCTCTAACATACATAACATATGCCACTTCAATCTTAGCTTCTATGAGATCTCGATCAGTTAATTAAACATCTTTCTCATGTACTGTCTCCTCATCATATCATCTGCTGTCCTCCTGTAATTCATTATTTCAAATACCTGTTCTTGTTTCCTACCCCCTGAAAATTAGTGTGTCTACATATAACTTGTCATTTAACTGCCATGTAAATATTGAATGAAGCAGCTTATTATTAAAATGAAGATGGGGCAGAAAGGTGGTTTAGTAGTTAGGAGGGCTTCCTGCTCTTCTACAGGACTTGAGTTTCTGGCACCCACATAGTATAGCTGGCAATGCAACCACAGTTCCTAGGGATCTGACACATTCTTCTGGCCTCAGAAGGCACACAAACACATGCACAGCATATATTCATGTAGACATGCATATACATACTCGTAAATAAAAAAAAAACAGATCTTTATACTATACCAATATTGTTTCATGGAAATGCTTGCATTATGTGAAGAAAGATGTGGCATTATAACATCCTGTTCCCTACTGTAAAGTTGCCAGGTTATACTGTATTAATATTTATTGACTTGTGTATTAATGGCCTATAAATGATAATTGTCATTTATACAGAGAGGCACACTATAAAGGTAATAAAATGATGACTGATTAACAAATACAACTTCAATAAAAAAGATATAAACAGCAGCAGCTTCTGCTTCACAGTCTGGAAGTTTCATACCTACTTTAGACATTTTCATATTTATGAAAACTTAAAATTACAGTGTTCCAACTAGGAAAGTCCATGTCAAGACAAAGTACAGAGAATAAATAGCTATTTCCATGTTCTGCTTTTGCAAAGTATCAGCTATGAGATCTGGATTGGAGTATTTTCTTCTCTTTTTATCTTTTCCCCATTTTATTTCATAAGAGTAGCCAAGAGCTCCCATGAGATTTATTACAAATTAAGCCTGAATGAGAAAGTATGAAGAAATACTGTCCTGACATAAAACACTGGATAGAAATGCTTGAGAGGTACAAGTTAATTCCAACCTGAGAGAGAAAAGCTGAAATGTTTTTCACATAAATTGTTATTTAGAGGCTATAGCGATAGCTCAGACAGTAAGCATTTGCCTTGCAAGCATCAGGGCCTGAGTTTGATTGCAAGAAGGCATGAATAAACCTTTGTTGGCATTTGATTGTAACCCATCTCTAAGGAGGCAGAGACAGCCAAGTCTTTGTGCTCATTGGTCACCTAGTGTATTCAGGCAGGTGAGAGACCCTGTCTTGTAAAAGAAGGTGGATTGTTCCTAAGGAATGAAACTGAGGTTGTTCTCTGCCTTCTACACACATGAGCAAAAGCTGCTGTGTATCTTCAGACATACACACACACATGTGTGTGCACATGTGCACACACAAATGAGCTATTTAAAATGTAAAATACATATTTAAATATTTTAAACGTCCAAATAGTACATATATTGTTATAGTACAGAAAAGTGAAATGTAATTACAGAATCATATGTACATTCATATTATTCTTAAAATTTTCCAATAAAAGAATAGTAAATATTTTGAGCTAGAAACTTGGCTCTGCTACCTTTAGTTCATGCAGTACAGAATTTTAGATTCATCGATTGACCAATAGTGGATTCTGCAGTGATGGAACATTTATTCTTACACTCTAGTCTCAGTAACCAATAATACCATCTGGCAACCTGAGCACATTTTTCTCACCCTTAGAAGTCAGAGAAGTGTGTTAATTTTCTCAGTGAAATTGTGTTGCTGAAGACTGGCAAATATAAAAAAAAATCATTTTCTCATTTCAATGTCTGAGAAAAATCGTGTCATAAATGTTGGAGTGTCACATAGTTTATGCAAATATAAAAACACAAGAGTAAATATTAACAGCAAAGGGATAATATTCTAAATTGTTATTAAATGCCCTATTTTTAAAGCTATTTGCATTTGGTTTAGAATTGGCAGATAATTGAGAATCTCATTACTGAACCAATGAAGAAGAGGGTGTTTTGGATGATAACAAACTGTCAGTTAATGTTTATTTACTTTTGAACAGGTGTTAAATGATTTATTTCAAACTGTCGTAGTATAGGCTGCTTTGTAAATAGAACTGTGAATATTATTCACAGCCACAGCCTGAGCTGAAAAAAAAAAAAAAAACAGTGTTAAAAAAGGAAGGGGGAAACTGAATATCAGTTTTAAAAAAATCTGAGTACATTAACACTATAGCTATATAAGAACATTCCAGTCTATATCAGTGATACGTATCTTCTCTCTATACTGTCTATCATTAGCTTCAAAACCTTGTAACATGTCCTGCTTTCAGGCTCTAGTAATTACAGAGTACTGGTACTAGCTAATATACAGAGAACTCTTGGATAAGAAACCCTGCATTGGATGTGCTGAGTGCACACTCTATCTACATCATGGTCACACTTTGTTTGTTTCTCAGGTAACAGTAGAAATGTGTATGCACTATCATGGTACTGATAAGGATATTGTTCTTAGAAGCCTTAAGAAGGTAACATAAGAGCTTTATGTGATTCCTTTGCCAATGCTACAATGGAGTTGTGTAAAAAACCCAAAATCAAAGTGATTATAAGAAGAACATATTTTCCTACACTCTGTAGAAACAGAAGAAAGGATTTATCTTTATCTAATAATTCAGTCTTAAAAGTTATTATTTCTATAACTTAGAAGAACTTTATATTAGAAGAAAAGCCTGGAGCAAGTGGCATGGTGGATAAGGATCTATCAAATGTGCTTCAATCAACATCCCAGTTTGTTTCAAAGTATTCGACTTAGTTAAAACTATATGCATATCAAATTGTGGAAATTTCTGTGACAATTAACATCTTTTCACACAGTCCACTAGAAGAATTTCGGTGACTGATCAGCTTTATTAATGTGCATTTCAAATGAAAAAGCATTAACAGTACTTTAAAGGAGCCAGTGGCATACACAAATTATTAATTTTTGCACACTTTCAATAAATTAATGATTTTGATTATTCACTCAATAATCCTAAATCTTCCTTCTGGAACTAAACAGAATGTTATTAATCTTTAAGTCTGTTGGTAAGTATATAAAAAAGAACAGTATATTATAAACATGCAGTGAGATAATAGAACTGCATTAAGATTCCAATGATACACAACCAGAAGACCTTTTATTTAATTTTTAATTAGAAAAAGCACCTCATCTTTTGCCTGGGAAAATTACTTAGTCTTTCTGTACCTGGTGTCAATCTCATTAATAACAATATGAATATCTAACTTCTGATTTTAAAAACTTAGCTGAACTTTTAATTGGTCATTTTCTGTATTTAAGTGTTCTCTGTTCTCTATGTGAACATTACTCATTAATACTTTGCTTTCCATTTCTGTTGAGAAAGTTCAAGGGTTTTCATTGAAAGTTCCTAGCAAGAACCACACCTTAGCACTTCAATGACTTGGAGACATTTTAATATGTCTCCATGTCATGAGACAATTTATTTTGGTTTATCCTTACTGCTTTAGAAGCTGTGCTAGCAGTTTTTGTGAACTTGATATAAACCTAGTCATACCTTTAAGAGAAAAATCTCAACTGAGGAATTTCCTCCAATAAGGATGGTGTGTAGTCAATGTTTTGTGGAACATTTTTGTAATGGTTAATTTATGTAGGATGCCTAGAACACAATGGACAGTGTCATCCCTGGGCAGGTGTGCCTGGCCTGTTTGATTAAGGAAGATAGCTAAGGAAGTCTGGGGAAGTAAGCCAGTAAACTGCATACCCCCATAGTCTCTGCTTTAATTCCTGCCTCCAGGTTCTGCCTTGACTTCCCTTGATGAGGAACTGTAACCTGTAAACCAAGCAAACCCTTTATTCCCCAGGTTGCTTGTGGTCATGGTGATTATCACAGCACCAGATAGGCAAACAAAGACAGAAGCCATTTATTACCTATCTTTGTATGTGACCTAACATCTTTGTAAAATCCTTTGGAATGTACAAAAAGACCCCTGGATTTTCTTTGTTCTGTTAACATAAAACTTCATGAAATTGTTACCATGTTGAAACATGGAATTTGAGGCAAGCTGAATCTGTGTATCTGGGCCATTGTTACACATACTTGTTTCTAGAATAAACTTATCTCTTTCCCCATTTGAGTGAGAGTTTTGTTCTTTACATCCATAGGATTGTACAAAGCAGTTTTGATCTTGGAACAACATGGGTCATGTGTGAAAGGAGGAGCCCAGCAGGGAACTCAATGCCACAGATGAACTCATCAAGGTAGTGAGTTTCAGTTACTTGAGCTAAATTTTTTATGCTGTAAATTGACTTAAGATTATATTATTTTTCTGGGCTGGAGAGATGGCTTAGCAGTTAAGAGTACCAACCGCTCTTACAGAGGACCCGGGTTAGATCCCCAGCACCCACATGGCAGCTGAGAACCGTCTGTAACTCCAATTCCAGGAGAACTCCAGTTCCAGGGGAATCCGATACCCTCTTCTGACCTCCGCGGCATTGCACAACAAGGATGCACAAACATACATGCAGACAGTACATTCACACACATAAATAAATAAATTTAAAAAAGATTATATTGTTTTTCTTTTACAAACTTCATATATATTTTGTAGGTACTTAAAGTCAAGGTCACAGAGGTAAACATGTAATATTCAAATGGAAATGCAAGACACTACATGCATTTTATACGTAGAGCAGAGGAAAGCCTTTGTTCAGATGGACATTCAGGTTCATTTCTGGTTAAGCCCAGCAGAACTCAAGTAAAGTGTCAATGACAATCTAGCTTTCTGCTCTCTATCTGGAGCAAGATATAGTGGAAAGCGATGTCTCTTTCTAATTACAGAAGAACTTTTCAGAGCACTGGGATTTCAACCATTGAGAGCTATCAGAATACCTAATTTGAAAGATTTGTAAATCATGTAAAAGGTTTTGTTCATGTAAAGGTTTGCTTTCCATTAAGCACTATAGGGTTTCACAAATACTTTCTTAGATAAGTTCTGCCCTTTCCTGGTTTTGGAGCTTTGGTCAGTATCATTAACTGCATGTAGACTGCCTCTAGCAGAGTCATTTGCAATCTTTTATGATAGAGTGCTTCCTTTAAGGTAACTCTCCATAGGTCTTTGCTACCCCAGGCAGTAACTGTAATCTTTTTTCTTTAAAACAAGCACAATTCCCAATCCACTACAAATTGTCATTAAATGTTATGCAAAAGTGCAATTGGAATGTTGATAATGGGCATGGTAAGGTATAAAGTTAGGAAGAATCTCTCTACACTCATTTCACTTTCTCATACATAGTACCATCACAGTCCTTTAATGGTCTCTTAGCAAACAGCTTCCGCAGCTTTTTCATCTAACTTAGACCTTAAGAGGTGAGACCTTTCAATTCAAAGTGATCTCTCAAGTTACTGCCAAGGTAAAAGGAATCCTTAGTTGTCTGATATTTTAGTGGTTCAGTGGGAAAATTAAATATCAATTAAAGAAGACATATTTTAATTTATATGCAACCTCAAAAAGAAAAACAAACAAATAAACCAGGAACTGGAGCCATGGGTCCATTGAAACGCATTGGCTGCTCTTGCAGAACCCCTTGGGTTCCATTCCCAGTACTCACATGACAAGGGTCAGAAAAAATCCAGTTTCAGGCTATCTGTTGGCCTCTTCTGGCCTCCAGAGTAATTGCATATGATGAGCACATGTACATAGAAGACCACACATTCATGTAAAATAAAAAATAAAACAAAAGAAGAAAATAATATCCCCAACTAAACCAAACCAACAAACATCCAAAGAAAGGTTCAAATGTAACATGACTCCCTCTACAATATTGTTTCCTTTCAAATGGGTTATATAACAGCCTGAAGCCAAACTGTTAGCAACAGCTACAAGAAAGTGAGAACTAACTCTCTCTCTCTCTCTCATTATTTATATTTCCCGAGACTTTTGTACACAGCATATTTGTGTTATTTCCACCCCTGGCATATCCATTTTTGCAGTGGCTCTTTTCAAAATAGCTAGGAAATAGAAACAACATAAGTGTCCCTCAACTGGGGAGTGGATAATGAATGTGTGGTACATTCACACAATATAATTCTACTCTCTGGGAATGTTTGTTCAATAAGAAATTCTAATAGTTTTATGCAACACCTTGTAGATTTATTTAAAACACATCCTTGGGTAATTCTATCAACGGCTTGATTCTTTTTTTCCTGAATATTTGTAGTAAGTCATAGAATATGATCAAAACAATGATTAAACTTATTTTTCATGAATATATCACTGCACAGTGTCTTTCCTCTTTTCTGACAATTATTGTTCTTTGATCCCCAAGACTAATAATAGATATTCAACATCAGGTTTTCAGTGAACATGAGCTTGAGGTTTGAATTTATATAAAATACTCTCTCAATTTTGAGTTAACTCCATAACTTGTTTTCTTTACATTGTGCTGCTATTTATAATTATTTTATTTATTTGGAAGAGAAACACTTAGTGTTTATTCATGTATTTTTTAAAATTATTATTTTTTAATTTTACTTATTTCTGTATATGTATGAATGTACTGTCTGCATGCAGGTCTGTGCACCCGTGTCATGCAATGCCGTGGAGGTCAGAAGAGGGTGGCAGACTCCCCCGGTGCTGGGGATTAAACCCGGGTCCTCTGTAAGAGCGGTCGGCGCTCTTAACTGCTAGGCCATCTCTCCAGCCCTTAAAATTATTACATAGCATCTTACTCATAGCCAGAAACAGGGTGCAGTGACAGTATCGAGCAAAACAAACAACTACCCTGTGAATGTGGTGATGGCTATCTTACCTCAAGGAGAATGGTCATATAATTATAGAAAGTAAAAAAAAGGATATTTAGCTGGCCAGGATGTCATACACCTTTGATCCTGGCAGAAGGAGATATTTGTCTATGATATCTAGGCCAACGTGGTCTACATAGCCAGCACTAGGCCAACTATGGCTACAGGGAGACACTTTATCAAAAACAAACATACAAAAACAAACAAACAAACAAACAAACAAAACAACTAACAACAAATAGGAAATTTAATTTTGTCTTTCTACATATTTGTTAGAAAAGTGTAGAAAAGTAAAAAAATGGCTTATTTTCTGTGCCTTCCTTTTAGAACACTTTTTGAGTAAATAAATTGAAATAAAAAAACAGTAAAAACAGTAAGCTGAAAGGCGAGCCGGAACTATGCTCATCAATACATTCGGACTATAATCCTATCTTTATAATATTATATATATATATATATATTCAGGTTCATAAATTCAGTCAGGGAGCTAGGTTTTGGAAATATCTGATTGACGCTCCCCAAGGTAATTGCCTGTAACTCTTCATCTTGACATGGGACCCCCATATCCACCCTAGAATGTCAACTTGTGGGTTGGAGAGATGGCCTAGAGGTTAAGAGCACTGACCGCTCTTACAGAGGACCCGGGTTCGATCCCTAGCACCCACATGGCGGCCGAGAGCCGTCTGAAACTCCAATTCCAGGAGAACTCCAGTTCCAAGGGAATCCGACACCCTCTTCTGACCTCCGCGGCATTGCATGACACGGGTGCACAGACCTCCATGCAGACAGTACATTGATACACATACAGAAATAAATAAAATTAAAAAATAAATATATACATATGCTAGCACCAATAAATGCTCTAAGTTCATTATATACATATATGGACTTCCTTACGTATGTCAATCACAGAGATTTTAGTGGATGATTTCTCACTTACAATATATGCTATTAAACACAAACACTTGCATGTGCTTCCTAGCAGTAAAGTGTGTATGTGTGTATAATATTTTATGTAAATGATTCTACAGACATATGCATAGAGAAGACAGAGAGAGTTTTGAGAGAAAAAGAAAGAACAGAAGCACACATGCCGGAGAAATGAAGGAAAAGGAAGGCTGGGAGAGGAGTAGATTTTACCATCATAAGTGTAAGAAACTAAACTCATACACTTGTTGGGAGAAATAAAATGAAAATTTACAATTTATAATTGATGTATTGTTTTCATTTTGGACAAATAAAAAGCACAGATGAAATTATTGTGAGAGGAAAAGAAAATTTGTCCATATATCCCAGGTTTCTTGAGTCATGATACCTGTATTTATTCCTGTTTGATGTACACTTTTTATCCAGTTAAGAAAGGGAAGCTGTGCTATTCTGCCAACAGAATTCAGGAATGTACTTATCTGAAAAATAATTTGCTGAATTTCCTCCAAAGCAGTGATGTGAAGCAAAAATAAAAGCACTTATGGAATTTTCCTGTGCATAAAAACTTAACACAACAAAAATGATTCATATTTACCCATGTGAGTGTTGTTTTCATTAACAAAAAAGGATCTGAAATCACACTATAATTTCTTTGCTAGATATTATCATACATTTATTGTTTGATGGTTGAATATGTATCCTTAAAGTTCTGGTTAAACTAAAGCCATAGAGTCATGTAGAGTAAAGTGTAGAATTATTATTTATAAATGATGCAAACAAATAGATGTTACAATAATTCATTACACACACTTCTAAGTCTTGTATCAGTGTCACACCTGTTTGCTAAGATGCACAAACATGATCATTTAAAGGAGAATCAATGATACTCACAGGTGGACATACAACTGAAGTCAGGTGTCTACATGAGTTAAAAGAATGTACCTGCTAATTTACTATTTTTCACTTTTGAGTTTCTACTGACATGCTAAATAAATTTGTCAGAGATCACCTGCATCATGCCCCGACTAACAAATGTATTTCTCTGTTCTTCAGATACTGAATTCGCAAATGATTTTTTTTGCCCACTGATTTTCTGATTGCATATTCTTATTTCTTCATAGAACTCTGTTTAGAACTCTCAGTTACACAACAAAAGATTGTTATTATATTACTGTATTCTTTTAGATATAGTAAAAATATGGTTATGATTTTAAACTGTGGCCCAATCAAGTACAGGCTGAAGTATGTTGAGAGACTTTCTATAAACTGTCTTGCTTTCTGAGTAGGAGATACACACAGGAGTTTTCTTATTACTGAAACTGCATATCATTGGCAGAGCTGAATTAAACATTGTCTTAACTGTTATGATTTAACTAGTATAATGATTAAACATATGTGAAAACAAATATTTATCGCTGTGTTTATATATGTGTATAGTGTGTTCATACAT
The DNA here is from genome assembly GCA_009823505.1 of Rhizomys pruinosus. Lineage (NCBI taxonomy): Eukaryota > Metazoa > Chordata > Mammalia > Rodentia > Spalacidae > Rhizomys > Rhizomys pruinosus. Next base: position 824,486 of record VZQC01011136.1, on the reverse strand, counting down.
GTGTATAGATTTCCATATGTGATTAAATGGTGTACAGGTATAGTTTAGGTATGTGTTATTGTCTCACATCCTGTTTGATACAAGATTGCTCTTTTCACACTGTGTGAGTTAGGCTAGCCAGCTCAGGAGCATCCAGCTATCCTTCTGCCCCTGGTTCCTATCTTGCTATAATAATAATGGGATTACAGACATGAATGAGCATACCTAGATTTTCTAGAGTCCTGGGGATAGTAATTCAATTCCTAATGCTTCTGCAGCAAGCATTTTACGAACTGAACTGTCTCCATCCCAGAACCAATATGGATAAAAAGAACAAGAGGTAGGAAAATGCCCAAGATTATTCATGAGGATGCTCAATAAGTATATCTTCTAGTCCATATAGTGTCTCTGTATATGAATGTAGAAGTATATGAGACATGTAATCCCTTAGCTATGAGTTAACTTAAAGAACTTATAAAATAAAATTGCAGTTCTACATCTTAAAACATGTTTTATACTTATTTATTTGTTTTTGGTGGCATGATGGGAGTTTGTGCTATGGCATGTATATAGGGCAGGACAAATCCTGCAAGAATTATTTCTTTCTGTCCATAATGTGGGTTCTGGGAAATATACTCAGGTCATCGGACTTGGCACCAGTGCTTTTGCTCACTGAGCTATGTCACCAACCCCCAAAGCTTAAAACTTTAATGACTCTTTAATCCTCTATAAAGCTTTGTCACACACTTCAAATTTTAAAGGTTGGTAGAGGTGATGTTTTGAAAAAGTCTTCTCCATAAGTTCCAAGTATTTTGACACTGGTTCCCAGTCATTACACTGTTTGGGGGGGGGGGGTGTATTAACAAATAGTATTGGGACTGAAAGGCTATTGGTACTTTTAAGTCTGGACTGAATGTATTTTGAATTTTATATGGTTTGAGCTTTGTGAGCCAGGGAAGGAAATGTGGTGGTTTGAACAAATGTCCTTCATAGGCTCCAAGTATTTGATCACTTGGTCCTCGATTCTTGGAATTGTTTGGGGAGGAGGGCCATGATCACTTTAGGAAGTGTGTTCATGTGGAAGGAAGCATGTAATTGTGGGTGGACTTAGAGTTCTTAAACACTGTTGGATTTCTAGTTTCTCTCTGTTTTCTGTGCCTACTTGAAAATGTGAACCCTTAGCTTTCTACTCTAGCCACCTCTGTTTCCATACCTTTCTGCCATGATAGACATTTTTCCTCTGAAACCAAAATATACTCTTCCTTCTATTAGACTCCTTGGTCATAGTGTTTTTTTAATTTTTTAATTTTTATTTATTTCTGTATGTGTATGAATGTACTGTTCACATCCAAGTTTGTGCACCGGTGTCGTGCAATGCCGCGGAGGTCAGAAGAGGGTGTCAGATTCCCCTGGAACTGGAGTTCTCCTGGAATTGTAGTTTCAGACAGTTCTCGGCCGCCATGTGGGTGCTGGGGATCGAACCCGGGTCCTCTGTAAGTGTGGTCGGCGCTCTTAACCGCTAGGCCATCTCTCCAGCCCCGGTCATAGTGTTTTATTACAACAACAGATAAGTAATTACTACAGTAAATAAATGGTATATTTTCATTACAATATTATAAAATTATGTGGTTTATATTATCAGCCTAACTACTAAGTTACATTTCCTAAAATTTCTGCTTTATTATTCCTTATGTGATTAGTGACATTTATGTCATAGGTAATTCTTTTTCATTGTATACCATCAAACATGTGACTTCAGCTGAGTACTATGTTTGTTATTGTTTCATTTACTGTCATCTTAAAATGATCCAGGAGGTATCCATAAGAGCAGCAAATGATTAAAATTATATCTATTGTATGAAGTGTTTAAGGACTGGACGAATTACCAGTAGATCAGTTGCTTCAGGTACACTGAATATTATTCACAAGTCTTTCTATGTCAAGTCTATTTGAAACACTCTCAATTCATTTCTCAAAGTAGAAAGAAGCTTACACTATGGGTGATTCAAAGAAAGACAGTTACTAAGTCCCCTTTTCTCATAATCATGTCTTCCTTAGTATTCAAAAGACCAAATATTATGAAAATATTTGGTAAAAACCAAATATTATGCTTATAGGAACATCTGATTCAGGCCAAAGTCTAAACAGCTTATGACATTCTAAAGTTGAGATTTTTTGCTACAAACTAGATCTTTCTTTGCTCTTCCACCATTTTATCTGGTGCTTTCTATTTTCTATATGTTAGTGCTATGACTCTGTAAATTGTACTAAAGCCCAAGGAATCTCTCTGTCTCTCTGTCTTCCTCTCTTTCTCTGTCTGCCTCAATCTTTCCATGTCCCATCTCTTCAATTAATATTGACTCTTTTAGCTGGTAAGAATCCAATATTTTCCATAACACTCCGAGGAAGAGACAGGCAGATCTTGAGTTCAAAGCCAACATGGTCTATGTACTGAATTCCAGTTCAGCCAAGGTTACATAGTGAGGTGTTGTATCAACAAATTTTTTTTCCTTTCATCTAAAAATGGATTAAGTAGATTAGAAAAGTTTTCTGCAAAAAAATAAACTTTTGGCCCTTGATTTCTTTTTACTTTAAATCTAATTTTTAAGTACCTTGATAAATTTTATGCTTCATTTATTTGCTGTTTTTCATTCTTTTGTTTACAAATATTCTGTGACTCTACATTTCCTATAAGCTTGTCTCCAACATTTCCAGATTTGACACTTAAAAAAACTGTTTCTCTTCACCCACAAATCCATACTTCCAATTATAACTGAATCTCCCCAAGTATGTGAAATTAGTTGTCATGGTTTAAAGCATCTTTCTGCTACAAACAATTGACTTTTGGCTACTTTTCTGTTTATATCCAGGAATCTTTTTTCTCCAAATATGTATCACACTGCCATTATTTATCTGAAGTTCTAGCTGAAATGCCATCTGTCTCCTGCTGAGCAATGCAGCAATATACGATTTCCATTTTCTTCGAATCTGATTTGTGCTAACTTCCTGTGCCTCTGTATGGGATTTCACTTTTTCTGTGATCATATGAGTTTTATTTCTTTACAGCTAGTCATGGGAAACTACTTTAAGATACTATTTTACAATAATTAGTACATTTTTTTCACCATATAGTGTGTATTAAAAATAGTATTTGATGGCATGTCAAAGTGAAAATTTCTATCAGTCTTTGGTAATGTTGCAACAACATGCCAAAAAGTCAGCTCTAAGTATGCTCAGCATACTTTCAATTCCATCTCTCCTAATAAGGTTACACTGATATTCTTGAAGCATATCAATGAGTCAAAATGAAAGAGAGAGAACAGACATGAGACTCATAGAAAAATCTAATTTTAAATAATATATGGTTCTAATGGAAATTATTGGAGCTCTTTTCCCACACCAAATATACTCTCTGTATTGCCTGTGGCCTTCATAATGAAAAAGATACTCCATGTATTTTAAATACATGTATTAAAAACTATAAAACAGGTGCTAAGTACATATTTGGTAGTAGTGCTGTGGCATAAAGTAGCCTGTTTCCCTAAGAGATACTCTCACAACAAAACAGGGAGGTCTGATTGGTCTGCAAATATTTTTCTATTTTATCTTGTTCTTTGTGCTTTCATAACATGGATTTTAAGTTAGGATATTTACATCCCCTTCCCCAGAAATTTAGGTATATTTTTCAAGATTTTTTTTCCCCAAATTGTTACAGAAGAGGGACTTAAGCCTCAGGGATATTACTACAGTCATCATCTCTCACATACCTAGAAATGCAGAGACAGCAACAGAAAGATGAGGTGCTGAGAGGGAACATTAAGGAGCTGTGCCATGTTAGGTGGAAAGATTAAGTGGACAAGTGTCTGCACTCTCCTCCAGACTTCATGAACAATAGCTGTAGGGTTATGATAATACCAATTTGTTAAATATGGTTCAACTGTTCCTCACAATAAAATGTGTTTTCAGATAAGCCAGACATGATTGACAATACTCCTCATAAAAGATAGTATGGATATACCACAGCAGTCTCAGAAGCTCAGCTAGATTTTTATGAATAAGAAACTGGGGATGTGTAAAGCTTAATTCAGGGATTTACTTTTTATAAAACTCAGTATTGCAATATAAGACAGTGTATTAAATATCCACGGGGCTTTAACATACAAATAATAGTTGCCTGGCATGGTGGTGCACACCTTTAATTCTAGCACTTGGGAGGCAGAGGCAGGTGGAACTTTGTGAGTTCAAGGCCCGCCCATCTACATAGTGAGCGACAGGCCAGATGACTAAAGATTGACCCTGACTCAAAAGAAAAAAAAGAAAAGACAAAAAAATCTAAAAAATAATAGTTATAGATAATCTCCATAACTCATGGGTTTATATTTCTAATTACAGAAAAACAATTAAGAAAAATGAAGGTCACCTATGTATTGATGTTCTTTAGGTTGACATAAGCTAAAATAATTTTAATCAGTTGCTAAATCTACATTATCATATGAATTAATAATTTATAAAATAATTTAAATAATATTGTAACAAATTACTCCTTTTATTTTATTACTCTGAGTAGCTGCATACTTAAAAGTGATTGTGTGTGCCTATGTGTGTATGTGTGTGTGTGTGTGTGTTTCTGTTGAGTCAGTGTCTAAGAATGCAAACAGAAAATAAGGTGAAAGGAATAAGCACATATCTCTCAATAATAACCTTAAATATTAATGGTCTAAATTCCTCAATCAAAAGACATAGATTGGGAGAATGGATTAGGAAATAGAACCCATATATATGCTGTCTACAAGAAACCCATCTCACCCTCAAGGATAGGCATCAACTTAAGGTGAAAGGATGGAAAAAAATATTACAAGCAAATGGTACCAAAAAGCAAGCAGGAGTTGCTAGTCTAATATCAGACAAAATACTTCAAAGTAAATACAATTAGAAGAGACAAAGAGGGTCATTACATCCATATCAAAGGAACAATTAACCTTGAATATTTCACAATCATGAATATATATGCACCAAATCCTGGTGCAACAAACTCTGTAAACACAATTCTGCAGGACCTAAAGACACAGATTAATTTCAGCACCCTAATAGTAGGAGACTTCAGTACTCTACTGAAACCTTTGGACAGGTCAACTAGACAAAGAATAAATATAGAGATATCTGAATTGAACAATACAATACTCCAAACAGACTGCACAGATATCTACCGAATATTCCACCCAAACACCAGAGAATATGCTTTCTACTCATCACCCTCTGGAACTTTCTCCAAAATTGACCACATACTGGAATACAGAAAAAAAAATCCCAGCAAATAAAATAGGATAGAAATAATCCCATGCATTCTATCAGACTACAGTTCAATAAAGCTCAATATCAACACCAGAATAAGCCCTATGGTCTATAGGAACACATGAAGACTAAACAACACACTCCAAAACAATGAATGGGTCAAGGAAGAAATATGGAAAGAAACAAAGGTATTCTTGGAACTAAATAAAAAAGACAATACAACACAACAAAGCCTATGGGATACTTTAAATGTAGTCCTAAGATAGAAATTTATATCACCAAGTGCCTATGTTAAAAATAATAATAAAAGGGCTGGAGAGATGGCCTAGCGTTTAAGAGTGCTGACCGCTCTTGCAGAGGACCTGGGTTCGATCCCCAGCACCCACATGGCGGCCGAGAACTGTCCGACACTCCAGTTCCAGGAGAACTCCAGTTCCAGGGGAATCTGACACCCTCTTCTGACCTCCGCGGCATTGCACGACACGGGTGCACAAACTTGCATTCAGACAGTACATTCATACACATATAAAAATAAATAAAATTAAAAAAATAATAAAAAAAAAACAGAAAGAGCACAACTAAATGATCTTAAACCCAAAAGACAAGAGGAAATAACAAAAATTAGAGCAGAGATCAATGAAATAGAAACAAAGAAAACAATAAAAAAAACAAAACAAAACAAAAAAAACCAATGAATCTAAAAGCTGGTTCTTCGAAAGGATGAAAAAAGATAGATAGACCTCTAGTCCAGTTAACCAAAAGAAAGAGCAGCCCCAAGTTGATAGAATTCAAGATGAAAAGGGAAACATCACAAGAGACATCAAAGGATTCAGACAATAATACAAGAATATTAAAAAGAACTATATTGTACTATATTTGAAAACCTAGGAGGGGTGCTGGAGAGATGGCCTAATGGTTAAGAGCGCTGACTGCTCTTACAGAAGACCCGGGTTCTGTATTCCTGATTAGGTGTATTACCATTTCCACCAAAACCTACACCTAAATTTAATTAATGTAAACAATTCACTAAGCCAGTGGCAGCCAAGTGCCTATATTATATCCCAAAACTATTTGGCTATTAGCTCTCTCCTTGGAGTAATAACTCACAGCGGATGCCACAAGCTTATGTCCTCTAGTGGTTAGGCGATGTTATAAGCCACAATAAGAACTTGTCACCCTTTATAGAGAAACCACAGTTTGTGGATTAGCATACCATCCAAGCATCTGTGTCTATGCTCACAGCTTAGCTTGACATAATAAGTGGTACTGCTTAAATGCCTGTACATCCAATAGCTTGAGCATTGTTAGTATGACTAAAAAGGGTAGCACTGGGAAAGCTGTCAACCCATGAAGGGAAATGACCTGAACAGACTGGAGTCCAAAATGACAACTCCAAAGAAATTAGACTGTTTTCCTCTCACCCACTTGTTCCCCTTTCCCAAAGCCCAGGGAACAAACTGCGGAAGAGGAGGCGTGGTAGATTGTAAGGGCTGCAGAGAGATAGGGATGAATCGTGAGACTACAGGAATATAGTCTTGACTCCTAACTGATCAACATGCCCGTGCATACAAGCTTCTCCAACTGGACTATGGGAACCTTGGGTTGTTCAAAATTTGGACATAGATAGTTGCAAAATGCACCAATTACTTAATTGTATGACACACTGAGTAACATCAATGTTATCTGCAAACAACTGTGTCATTGTATTGTAGAATCCCTTAAAAATAAAAATTAAAAAACAAAAAAACAAAAAAACAAACAAACAAAAAAGAAGACCCGGGTTCGATCCCCAGCACCCACATGGCGGCCGAGAAGCATCTGAAAATCCAATTCCAGGAGAACTCCAGTTCCAGGGGAATCCGACGCCCTCTTCTGACCTCCGCGGCATTGCATGACAGGGGTGCACAGACCTACATGCAGACAGTACATTTATACACATACAGAAATAAATAATAAAAAAATTTAAAAAAAAGCCTAGGAGAAATGGATGAATACCTGAAATTCTGGAATTCAACAAAGCTTACTCAAGAAGATGTTGACAGCTTAAACATGTATAACATATATGTTATATGTTTCCTCCTATAACATATGAGGAAATCAAAATATTAATTCAAAACCTCCCAAGGGGGGTGGGGGAGGACAGGCCCAGATGGATTTACCACAGAGTTCTGTAAAACCTTTAAAGAAGAGATACAGCCACTATTGCTCAAATTGTTCAAAAAAATAGGAACAGGGAAATCTCTCAAGTTCTTTCTAGGAAGCTAGTATCACTCTATTACCAAAACCAGGCAAAGATGCAAACAAAAAAGAAAGCTATAGACCCATCTCACTAATGAACATAGATGCAAAAATTCTCAACAAAATACTTGCATACAGGCTCACATCAAAAAGATCATTCACCATTACCAAGTCAGATTTATACCAGAGATTCAGGGATGGATCAACATATGCAAATCATTAAATGTCATAAAACACATAAATGGCCTGAATGAAAAAATCACATGGTTATCTCAATTGCAGCAGAAAAAGCCTTCAACAAAATCAAGCATGACTTCATGTTTAAAGTCCTAGAGGGAATTGGACTGGAGGGAAAATTCCTCAACATAATCAAAGCCACATACAACAAATCCACAACTGACATCATCCTAAATGGGGAAAATTAGAAGCATTTCCCTTAAAATCAGGAACCCGGCAAGGCTGCCCCCCCATCTACACTCCTCTTCAATATAGTGCTTGAAATGCTTGCTAAAGCAATAAGACAAGAAAAAGAAAATAAAAGAGTACAAACTGTAAAAGAGGAGGTCAAACTATCGCTTTCTGCTGATGATATAATAGTGTAATTAAGGGAGGCAGAAAGTTCCACCAAGAAACTCCTAGAAACAATCAAGAGGTTCAGTAAAGTGGCTGAATACAAAATTAACCTAGAAATATCAATAGCCTTTCTTTACACCACCAACCAACAAACAGAGAAAGAATACAAGGAGACTCTCCCATTCATAATAGCCTCAAAAAAATATCTTGCAACAAACTTAACCAAAGACAACAAAGTTCTCTACAATGAAAATTTTAAATCATTGAATAAAGAGATCAAAGTAAATTCCAGAAGATGGAAAGACCTTCACTGCTCATGGATTGGAAAAATTAATATATTACAAATGGCCATCCTACCCAAACTAATATGCAGATTTAATGCCATACCAGTCAAACTCTTCATAAGTTTCTTCTCAGACTTAAGAAAAAAACATCCTTAAATTCATAGAGAAAACAAAACAAAACAAAACAAACAAACAAACAAACAAAAAAACCCAGGTAACCAAAGCAACCCTGAGCAAAGAGAGAAACACAGGTGGATGACCATACCTGACTTCAAACTATAATACAGGGCTATAGTAATAAAAACATCCTGTTTTTATTAAAACTGGAAGAAAAACAGACAAGCAGATCAATGGAACAAAATTTAAGTTCAAAACCTGAGCACATGCAATTTCAGCCATCTTATATTTGACAAGTGGGGCAAGAAGACCCAATGGAGGAAAGACAACATCTTCAGCAAATGGTGCTGAACCCCTACCTTCAACCGTGCACAAAAATCAACTCCAAATGGATCAAGGACCTCATGTGAAACTAGAAACCTCAAAAATGATAGAAGAAAACATTAGCAGTCAACTACAAGACATGATCTTATGAAAAAACTTTCTAAATCAGAGAGCCAGTTCGTTGGAAACAAGGTCAACAATAGACAAATGGGACCTCATTAAACTAAAAAAACTTCTGTACAGTGAAATAAACAACAAAGTAAAGAGAAAACCTACAGAGTGGGAAGAAACCTTCACCAGTGATACATCAGATAGAACATTAACATCCACAAGACATAATTTACTCAAAAACCAATGGATCAAGAAAACAAATAACATTATCAAAAGATGGAGTTAAGAGCTGAATACAGAGTTCACAAATGAAGAAGTGAAGGTGGGTGAGAACATTTTCAGAAAGTATTCAAAGTCCTAATAATTAAGGAGATACAAATTAAAGCCAGCTTAACATTTCACCTTACCTGGGCAAAACTGGCCAAGATTAGGAAAACAAATGACAGCAAATGCTAGAGAGGTTGTGGGGAAAGGGGGACACTCATCCACTGCTGGTGGGAATGCAAACCCCTGCAACCACTATGGAAAGCAGTGTGGAGAAATGAAAATGAGCCTACCGCCTGACCCAGTCATACAACTCCTGGGTATATAACCACAAGACTCATCCTATCTCTGAGACACTTGCACATCTATGTTTAATGCAGCTCTCTTCATAATAGCAAAAAGCTGGAAGCAACCCAAATGTCCCTCAACCAATGAGTGGATACAGAAACTGTGGTACATCTACACAATGGAATTCTATGCAACAGTAAAGAAAAACAATATCATGAACTTTGCAGGTAAATGGAACTAGAAGACATGCTAAGTGAAGTAACACAGTCCCAGAAAAACAAATGATATATGGTGTCCCTCATTTGTGGATGCTAGCACCAAATTCCTAGTTGCAAAACAAACTAAGCATCATCTATATTATATTTCTTTTTTATATATGAAAGTAGCAGTATGGTTAAAAGATGAATCCATTAAAATGCTTGAGAACTAACATACCATTTATGTTCATATTTTATAATATTGTGATATGGGTGGAGGATAAGTATGCATATTATGAAGTAATATAAAATTAAAGGGAAAAATGTGAAAAAAAGACTGAGAAAAAAATGCAAGACATGTATGGCAGAATGCATAAACAGGGGTGTGGTGGGGGAATGGAAAGGGGAATGTGTCTAAATTGGACTGAGAAATGATGAATGAAATATGCAAAACATCATTAAAATATTATATAATAAAAATGACCATCATTTTCTTCTGATCAATGAACAAATTACACAAACTATATGACCATAATGAACATATATGCATGGCATTCTAGTATACTCACTTTCATAAAAGGAGTACTACTATAAGACTTCAAAACACAGATTAACCCCAACTCAGTTATAGTAGGCAACTTTAGTACCCTACTATCTCCATTGTACAGTTCAACTGGGCAATAAATTAGTAGACATCTGAAGTATACGGCATCTTACATCAAATGGACCAAACACAAATCTACAGAATATTCCACACAAGCACTAAAGAATATACTTCCTACTCAGCAGTCCATGGAGTGTTCTCTAAAATTGACCAAAGGCTTGGCCCAAAACATACTTAAATAAATACAAAAATTGAAATCATTCAATGTATAGTATCAGATCACAATGAAGCAATGGTTATAAAAAACAGCAAAAGAAGCTCTAGAAATTGCCTGAACTCATGGAGATTAAGCAACAGACTCCTGAAAGATGAATGCATCAAAGAAGAAATTAAGAAAGGAAGAAATGTATTACTAGAAATAAATTAAATTGATAATAAAACACAACCAAATTTCTGTGACACTTTAAAAGCAGTTCTAAGAGGGAAGTTTATAGTTCTATCTCCCTACATTAAAAACCAAAAACAGATACCAATGACTTAACAATACAACTCAAGCCTCTTTAATGGTAAAAACCAATCAAACCCAATCTTAGTGGATAAGAAGAAGTAACAAAAATCAGAGAAGAAATTAATAAATTAGAAACAAAATTTTAAAAATGCAAAGAACTAATGAATCTAAGAGCTGGTTCTTTGAAAAGTTAAACAAGGTAGAAAAACACCCCATTTAACCAAAAGAAGGAAACAGCAAATCCAAATTAACAAAATCACAAATGAATGGGTAAATATCATGACAAATGTGGATGCCATCCAGAACATTATATGGGAATTTTTAAAAAACATATACACTATGAAATTTGAAAAATATAAAGGAAATGGGTGAACTTCTAAATTCCTGGAAACTACTAAAGCTAAACCAAGTAGAAATTAACAACATAAAGAGACCCATAAAAATAAGGAAATTGATGCCCAGCGTGGTGGCACATGCCTTTAATCCTAACACTCAGGAGGCAGAGGCAGGCAGATCTTTGTGAGTTCAAGGCCAGCCTGGTCTATAGAATGAGTTCCAGGACAGCTGGGGCTATAGGGAGACCCTGTCTCGAAAAGACCAAAAAAAAAAAAAAAAAAAAAAAAAAAAAAAAAAGGAAATTGAAACAGACATACAAAATCACACAACTAAAAAAAAAAAATTGTATCAGACATTTAAGGAAGATCTACAAATGATACTTCAATTATTCAAACAGACATTAACAAAGTGTGATGGTTAATCCTGATAATCCTGGGTGTCAATTTGACTGGATCCTGGATCAACTAAAATGAGAAATAAATCTTCATTTCTTTCTGGATCATTTATAGGTAGAAGATCACCCCCCCAAATGTGGACATTACAATTCCAATACCAGGTAAGTCCCAATGCCTTAGTGAACAGAGACACAAAAATTCACAAAAAATACTTGCAAACCACATACAGACACTCATAAATAAAGACCGTCCACCATGATCATGTCAGTTTGATTCCAGAGGTGCCAGAATGGTACAATATTTGTAAGACAATATGGAAAACATATCATATAAATGGGTTTATAGGTAAAGATAACATGGTAACCTTGATATACATAGAAAAGGCCTTGATCAAAACCAACATCCTTTCATGATAAAAGTTCTAGAAGAATTTGGACTGGAGTGAACATACCTCAACCTAATTAAAGCAATATAGAACAAATCCACAGCCATCAACGTTCAAAATTGAGTGAAACTGAAAGCATTCCCATTAATAAAAAATGGGCTGTGTATTATCTCCTTTTTGATGCAGTGCTGGAAACTCTTTTTTAGAGAAATAAGACAAAAGATGGTAACTAAAGGATCATTAATTAGAAAAAGAAAAGTTCCATTTATCACTACTTATAGATAATATTACAGATAAGAGATCCTCAAAATTCTACCAAAAATGATCAATAATTTCAGCAAAGTATCAGTTTACAAAATCAACTTAGAAAAATCAACAAGGAATAGACAAAGTGTACATGGAAACCCTCCCGTGCACAAATGGCTTAAAAAATATCTAAGAATAAAACAAACCAAAGACATTAAAATTCCCTGCAAAGAAAATAAAATTAAATGTTTAAAAGAGAAAGCAAGACAGCAAGAGATGGAAGGAGATACTGTGCTGACGGATTGGTAGAAATAATATTCTGAAAATGGAGATCCAGACAAAAAATAACAATCTAAAGTTTCAAGGCAATGCCAATCAAAATCCCCATAACATTCTTCACCAGCTCAAAAAAATACTAAAATTTATAAGGAATCACAAAGCACTCTACACAGGCAAAGCAATCCTGGACGAAAAGAGCAATGTTGGGTGAATACAGTACTATATCTCAAACTACAGTACAGATATATCATCATAAAAGTGGGATAGTGGTTGCACAAAAACAGACAAGTAAGTGAGTAGGACATAATAGAAGCCCTAAACATGAGTGTATGCGTTTTCAGCCACCTGATATTTGTAAAAGTTCCACAGAACAAACAATACATGAAAGACAGCATCTTCAGGAAATGGTGCTGGGAAAAATAGATCTCCACCTTCACCTGTAGAAGAAAGAAATTGGCTAAGATCTAGAGAACAAAAGACATTAAATGCTGGTGAGTATATGGAGAAAGGGGAACACTCATTCACTGCTAGTGAGAATGGAAACTCATGCAAGCACTATGGAGAGCACGGTGGAGAACTCTTAAAAAACTAAAAGTAAATCTACTATATGATCCAATTTTACTACTTCTTGGCATATACCTAAAGAACTCATCCTATTGTAGAGATAATTGTACCTCCATGTTTATTGCTGCACATTTCTCAATAGCTAAATAACCTAAATGTCCCTCAAATGGTGTGTGGATAATAAACATGTGGCACATTCATACAATGGAGTTTTACTCAGTAATAAGGAAAAATGAAATTTGCAAGCAAATGGATGAAACTATAAAATGTTATTCTATATGAATTAACACAGACTCAATAAAGCAGGTTATCCCTAATTTCCAAATATTAGCACCAGTCCCTTTTATGTTAGTATATATCCTCATGTAACTGAAGGAGCCAGAAAAATGGAAAGAAGCAGGGAGATAACAGGAAAGAAACAGCCCCTAAGAGGGGGATAGTAGAAAACAGATGTTATAAATGTGTAACTTGATAAATGAGGGTATTCAGATTGGAAGGTAGAAAGGAAGATCATACAAGGAGCCATGGGGTGGTAAAGGGAAGAAGGAACTCAAGAGAGGGGGATACTAAGAGACAGGTATTATCAAGTGGAAAATAGGGGCATTTAACCTGGGGAGGCTAGGTTGGAAATTAGACAGACAAGAGCAAGCTAATAAAGCTTAGGTGGTATAAAAAGCCAGAGGGAAATTTATTAACTCAAAAACTTACTGAAAAACACACATACAATATCTGAACACCAGTGGATGTGTATATCTAGATGTTACATAATAAGGTACACAAGTTCATTCGGGAGAACTGACCTTTGAGTTGTTGGTCAGTGTAGTCCAAGAGACTCCCAAACTACCACAGGATGATTGCTCAGCACTTAGAACTTGAAGATAAGACCCAATTGCTGATGACAGGACATAATTTGGACACTGGGCATAGAGCAATGGATGTAGTATTGACCTGGAGGATATCTCCCAGACTTACTTGCATATTTCTCAAGAATAGGATGCCAGCAGCTAATGGCGAAAACTCAGTCAGTGATCCAACCCAGCTGTAAAGCCTAATAATTACAAGCACAGTAAAGTATCTTTATTGGTGCAGTAGTGGCACTATTAACTACACCTATCTAATTGGACATAAAAACACTCTCAATGATAGGGATCTCATGAGTGGCACTGTAACTACAGCCAAATATACATGGCTGGAGAATTCAGAGATCCTAGAGAAAACCTTATCTCTTTCATCTCTCTAGAGAAATGAATTCTTTTTGTCTAAATATGCATCCTTATATTTTACAGAGAAGTATATTTTATACCACTTATCATAGAAGCTTCTTTTTGCAAGAGATGAAGGCTATTACAGAATTCCATGACTGGTAAGATACAGAGAATATATATCTGAGAGATGCCCAGTCTGAAATGATACATCTACTGTGGAAACTTTACACATAACACTCATGGAACTGAGTGGAACAAAGTGTGGAGATAATATCAATATTTTATCCTTTAACTCTCACCATTGAGTCTTCCTTATACAACAGAGAGTGATGCACACAGATGGCCACAGTAAGCTAAATTTTAGAGAATAATACTACAGAGTACATTCCCCTGGATAAAATATTTAACTTCACCCATTCATGACTCAGGGAACATTGAGGAAGTGCATCTGGGAGATTGTAAGAGCCAGGGTTGGTCCATGAACATGGAGAATCGCAGGCTTTCAGGCCACTGGGAATTTGTTCATATGAATTCGCAACAAAAGTAATAGCGTGAGCAAAGCAAATATGTACTCAGGCAGATGAAAATCCAGCATAGAAAGAGGGAAATGGGCAGCAGGTCCCAGAACTACCTAAAGAACTATTGACAAATGATTAATGCTAGGTGAAATAGAGTAGACATTCATTAAGGAGGTTACTCTAGACAGACTGACTAGAGTCTAGTGGATGAACTTCCTCAAAGGGACATCTGGGTACAAATGCTTGGCTGAATGGGACTTAGCATATAAAATAGAATGCTTGCAATCTGGTGGTAGGGGGAATGGGGAGGCATAGTGTCCAAATTTGATTAAGATCTGTTATATGAAATGCACAAAATGAAATAAAAGTATTCAAAAAAGAAAACAGTTTATGCATATGTACAGCATTTATGCACATAAACAGCTCAGTTATTACAATTCACTTAAAATTTATATTGTCAACACACTAGTTCTCCTTAAAAAACTTTTTCTGTAAATAGTGTCCTAGCAGTGCTTAATTCAGCTGAGGTTTTCCTTTTGTCTGCTAAACTTCCTCTAAGACCTTCTAGAGGCCAGTCTTCTGTGATGCAAATTGAGCTTGCAAATTCCAGGCTTGTAGAGCTGGACCTTGTGGCTCACACCTTTAATCCTAGCACTTGGGAGGCAGAGGCAGGTGGATCTTTGTGGGTTCAAGGCCAGCCTGGTACAGAGTGCACTCCAGGCCAAGTCGGACTACAGGGAGACCCTGCCTTGAAAAGACCAAAAGCAAAATATGAAGCTATTACACTTTTCTGTTTGCAGCTGTTTGTAAATACTCTAGTTAATCTAGTCCAATGTTTACTGTTCTGTGCCCCTCTCCTGCTCCAGAAACAGCGGGTGGCTGGTGGGGGAAGGGCTGGCTTTTACAGTATTCTGTGTGTGACTGGGAAGCATAAAGCCACTCTGGGGCACTCTTGCCCTGGAACAGTGGTTCATCTTTCATTGTGTATTGAAGGTGCAGCTTTGATTCCAATACTCAGGAGACAGACAGTGGACTTCTGTGAAGACTTAAACCCAACCTTAATTATGGAAATTACCTTTTCTCATTGAGTATAAGACAATAATGTAGCTTCCTTCCCACAGATTGGTCTCACAACATTTTTTCCTTTGTACATATGTTTGTGTATGCTTGTATGTATGTGTGCATACGCACATGTGTTTTGTGTATATATGAGTACCTGTTTTATTCCCTATAACTTTCTAAACTCCTGTGTTTAAAAAGGTCGACTATAAATCACTGTTAACAGATTCAACCTATATAAAACTTGGTTTATACTTTTTGGTGTTAACAATCTTTAATTGGGTTTATGTAAATGGTAATATGCATTTATACAATTCTAAAAAGCCTCTGAGCTGAAACTCGCCCCTTCAGCTTAGATGCAGCTCTATTAATTAGTTAAACTTCTATGGTCATTTGTGTAATTTACTTATCTTGGTTAAAAAATTACTAATAAATTGTACAAGTGCTGTGACAGTTAACTGCTTTATGGGTTTATGCTACCACCTACTGGCTACAGTCCTTCAACGCCCAAGACAAAAACAATTTCTTAAAGTGGTGTAGGAAATAAATTGGTTTTAGGAAATAATCCTATTTTGCCGGGTGTTGTGGAGCACGCCTTTAATCCTAGCACCCAGGAGGCAGAGGCAGACTGATCTTTGTGAGTTTAAGGCCAGCCTGGTCTACAGAGTGACTTCTAAGACAGCTGGGGCTACAGGGAGATGCTGTCTTGAAAAGACAAAAAAATAAATCTTATTTTATTTTAGATATAATTTGAAGTATAGTTAAATGTCTATTATAAAACATTTAACAACTAGGTAAAACATTTTTAAAACAGGGTTTTGTGCCAGGCCTGGAAAAACCACCTCCAAGGACTGAAAGAAAAATGATTGTTATAAACCCACTTTATAATATTTATAGTGATATGTTTAAAATAAATATTATACATTTATATGGAGTACTGTTTAAATATCTGTATTTCTAATTGCTCATGCTTCATTAGTAGATTTAAAAGGTTCTTCCTGGATAAACTACCAATCTATGAAAGGAAACAGCCTGAACTGATCAGAGTCCAAAATGACATCTCCAGAGAAAGTAGACTATATTGCTACTCACCCACTTGTGCCCCTTTTCTAAAGCCTAGGGGGAACAATCTGCAGAAGAAGGGGCATGGTAGAATGAAAGGACTGCGATTGGGGTGAATTGTGAAACTACAGCAATATAGACTGTACTATTATTTGATCAACATGCTTGTATATACAAGCCCCTCCAGATGGACAATGGAGACCTTGGGCTGTATAAGTTTGGGCTTAGCTGCTTGCAAATTGATTTTACATGAAGGATGCTTGTATTCATTACTTATTACTTATTATTACCTAATGATTAGTTTTATGAGCACAAATTGGTTTTAGTGTAAAAAATAAAATCTTAGGTCTGGCCTGCCTCCACCCAACACTCAAGATAGGTTTAAGCAATCATGTATTTAAGAACAGGATCCTTTATAGATGCCAATCTCTCCCATGGGCTTGTCTGCCTCTCAAAAAAAGAAAACGGGGAGATGTGGGAAAACCCAGCTTAAATTTCAGGCTAGCTTCCAACTAGCATACCTCAGGGCACCTCCTGGCCTAGGATCTGACCTCACCCCAAGGAGGAGCAAGCAACGTGGCCTAGGTGCATGATGTTGGGTATGGCAAATGTGTACAGTGGCTCGGGGTTGGGGGACTTATGATTGGCTCTGGGAACCAACGTCATTTGGTTTATAAAAGCAAGCTATAGCATGGAGTAAATTTGAATTTCATATTAATACCATCACAGAATTCCCAGCCATTATTTTTAATTAATTATTGTGTTCATACAGGCTAAGGTAGGCCTGCATTTCGTTTGGGTGGCCAGTGGGTTGGAAAAAGGTTCCCCTTGTGGACCACCATTCTGGGTAGTGGTGTTATGAGTGGACATTGGCTGAAGGGAGGCCAACAGCTATCAGACTGAAATTCCTATCCAGGGTTCAGCAGTCTCTGGGCAGGTGGGAAGTCACAGCCAGAGTGGAGCATGTGTCTCATGCGTCCAGGATAAAGGCCTGAGTTGGAAGTACCACTCAGACTGGGCTAAAGGAAGTAGCCTGCTGGCCTCTGAGCCGAGCGGTCAGCTCCCCACAGTGTCCACAAAGCACGCACTTTGTTCCCCTTCCCTTAGCAGGGCCATGTGGTCCTGTTCAGCATAAAAAGAAACCTTCCTACATTATGGTATGAACCAACTGCCTATTGAAATTAAGCCCCACTCCATGAGATTGAATCTGTGCCTGACAATGTTATTTGAGCCAAGAATCTGTAGCTAGTTTAAAAGATCATAACTCTTAGTGTATAATGAATCATAATATTCTCCTTAATTCTCATAGTATTTAAATGACTCCTAATGGTTTATTCCTATACATACATATAGAGGGGTACATCTTTCATTCCCCTCAGAGAAACTTCTTCTTACACTAGAAGGAAATTAACAAAGCCACCCTAAAGTGGTGAACATGCAGGAAAAAAAATTGAAGAGAGGTCCACCCTAACTGGGATATGTATGTTATACCCCTGCCCCAAGCCTAAGAGGTATGTGGAGGAGACTATAAGAGAAAGAGGTGGTGGATATATACAAAGATAATGTATTTTTCTAGCCATGAAGGCACTGAAGCATTTGGACTCACAGGAATTATTTGAGGATGCAGAAGACCCTTTAAAGCTTATGCCAAAACAAATCCCACCATAGGATGGGAGATACATGGACATGGAGTCCCACATGTAGACATGATGCTATTGACATTCAATATCTGCTTAGAGAGGATGACATAGATTTCTTTTACAGTCTAACCCCTAGTATAGAGATCATACACTAGGATAGACCTCATACCCAAGAACATTTTAGCAACACAAATGGGACATCCTAAGTTAAAACAAAAAGTAGAGCACAGTGTGGGTGGGGTAATAAGGTAGATTTGGAGGTTGGCTTAATATTATCAAAATACATTGTATGAAATTCTTAAAGTATTAATATAAATATTTTTTTAAGAAAACACTTTCATAGTGCAGTATTTTGAGGAGAAAAAAGTGTTTTTCAAGTTCAAAAAGTGGTTCAGCAAAACACACACACATATATATATATATATATATATATTATTCTATATATGCCACCAAGGGAGAAGATAATTACTTTTTTGCCTTTTAGTATGCACAGAGGGATAAGGGAATATAATAAAACAAAAACCTCACATTACCACTTTCTTTGGTATTTAGTCATTACTTTTATGTGTTTGTTAATAAGACTAAAAATGATGGCAGTTTTTTTCAGGGTTTTTTTTCCTTGTTATAATGGTATAGTTAATCAAAATGCTATAATAAGGTAAACAGAAAACTATTTCTATTGTATTAGGTTTACTTGCATTTTTCTTTGCATAATTGTAACAAAATATCACTTGACATATTATTTATATAATTTAATTTGGAGGAGGTTTCAGATAACTGGTAAATGTATTTTGCTAAGTAGTTATTTGAAAAACATTAGTGCTTTGGGCAAGAAATTACATTACTTTTGGGATGTGAAATTTCCTTTTGGTATTAAAATTTCATCTACCCCATATGTACTCACCGTCAGGTGCAGCTATACCTATGTTATTTATGTCCAACAGTTTATAACTATTTTAATATATCATAGCAAAATACACTCAAAAGTATTCTTAAATTTTGCCACTTATTCCTTTCTTTAGCATTAACTAGAGAACAAATATTCTAAATTTCAAGTATTTTAAGTAACAGAATCAATTTAGTAATTTTTGTCTTATATTTCAAATTATAAATTTATGTTACCATTTTTTAATAGATACACATATTAAAGAGTTCAGGAAAATAAAGCAAATTATATGCAAAGAATTGTACATTGATAAAGAATACAAAGGTTTTGTTATGTTTCATTCATGATTCAAATGATTCAAGCTTTTTGTTATTTGGCTTTATGTTTCAAATACAATTTAATGTTTTATCTCTTCCCTTAATGATTTTCTGTGAAATAATATAATGCAGTATAGCTCAATTTGAGATTATATAAGTAACTGTTTTAATACATCACTGTTAGTTAGCTTTCATTCATAAATGCTTTTTAATAAATTTCTATCATTCTATTATAAACGTTAGTAAGTATAGCATCTTTTTTTTTTTTTTTTTTTTTTTTTAGAAAGGGTCTCCCTTTAGTCCAAGCTGGCCTGGAGCTCACTATGTAGACCAGGTGACCAACCAGGCTGACCTTGAACCCCAGCCTTGATCCACCTGCCTCTGCCTCCCAAGTTATGAGATTAAAGGCCTGTGCCACCATGCCTGGCATCTTTATAACCTTTCTCTTATGCTAAATTATCATATATGAAATACTGAGCCAAACATGGTTAGCATTTTCAGTGTTGTCTATAGATGACACAAAGAGAGAATTTATTTGTTTATCATATATGGTCTCAGAATCTCTTTTTATTTTTCACCACTATCCTGAAAAGGTAAGAAAATCATAGGGTTTTCTTATTTAATATGTCATTTTTTGGTATGTAGTAAACACAAACAATAAGATGGAAAGTTTTGGGTATACATTTGTATTTTTGAACTACCTCTGCCTGCTTCCTTAACCAGGACACAAACATCTATCTGCACTCTCAGAAAGATTCTGCAACAGCCATGTTTAGAGTGTTTAATGCCTCACCTGCCTAACAGACTGAACCTGTTCCCACACCTTTAACCCTAACACTTGGGAGGCAGGAGGTTCTCTGTGAGTTCTAGGCCAGCAGTGGTGGCACACACCTTTAATCCCAGTCCTTGGGAAGCAGAGGGAGTCCCAGAACCTAACCATGGCAACAGCTGAGTCAGTGACCTGGGCCAATGAGAATTTGCCCAATTATCAGCATGTCCGATACATCCACTGAAGGAGCAGAGTGGACCGCATAAATACCCCTACCTTCCACTAAATAAATGAGTCTGCAGCTCACTATCTGCTTGCCTTCACCTGACTCCTTGTGTCTGTGTGTTCACTCTGGCATTTCTTACCCCTACTTCTCAGTCATGACTTGAACCCCTCTGGCTGGACCAGAGAAGGTTACAAAAGCCACGGACATTTTTGTGGAACTCAGCACCAAAAATAACAGTAACAAGATAAATAAAGGAATAAATAATAAATAAATAAATAAATAAATAAATAAATAAATAAGGACTTTTCCACCACTACAGCATTGCTATTCAGTGGGTCCCATTCCAACTATCCATGTAGTCTCACTGTGCATGCACCTCTGAGACTTGGCCTTATTTCAACCTAATAACATTCTGCTTCCATTACACAGCAGAGTGATTCAAGAAGACACCACTTTAAGCCTACTAAATATGAATAAATCCCTTCAAATAAAACTATGCAGAATTGTTTTTCATGTTGAATATACATTTTAACTATTAATGTCCCTTAACTGTGATAATGAAATCACATGTGCAAATTAAATTCTTCTTTGAAATTTTTACTGTGTAATAACTAACTTTAAAGAAGTTTTTAATTTTTAACTATGCTTTCAGCTTTATTTCACCATTTAACATGCTAATTTCAGTCTTTTATTTTTGGACAATATTCCATGTACATTGCAGGCCATAAGGTTGTTCAAGACAGCAATGGAACATTTAGACTTTTCAACTATCATCCATGACATTCAGCATAAAAGAAACACTGTCAACAACAAAGTTATCACATTGACAAACCCCTCAGAAATGCAATGATTTGGTGAAGAAAGCAGTCTCTTTCCTCATTTTACTAAAACAGATGGTTTCTCTCATTGAAACAGAAAGTGAATGGCTTACTTGCTTTAATCTCAGGTCAGAGATTAAACTAAGCCATTCTTTTAAAACGATCAATTAAACAGTTCATTTGAATTTTTTTATTTTCTGCTTCTATGTGCTTGAGATTAGGGCACAGTATCTCACAAGTTATAATTAGTAAGCAAGTGATTTGGGGAGTATTTTTAGATCATATTAGGATGTCAGGCATGAAAAACACAGTCTAAGAAACTTTATTATATCTTTCAGTTTTTAACTGTCTCAGTAACAGAATAAAGTCAATACATCATCAATGAGGATTTGAGATTTGAGAGACTGAAGGTAGGCTGATGTGTCAGTGATATCTTAGGCATCATATCACATAGTATCTTATAAATTAACATATCTCTACCTTAGAAAAAGCTTTAAAGTGAAATAAAAAATATCAAGACGTAGTCCAAAATTTTCCCATCCAAGTAGATAATTCATACAATAGTTTTTTGTGTGTGAAACTAATATATATTTAGCATTCTCTTTGTGCTTGGCACTATGGTCTACCTTGGACATAGGAAGTAAGTTGTCCAACAGAGTGCCCATGCATTTGTAACCCATTCAACACTATGCATATAGAAACATGGCCTCATCTAGACCTACATAAATCTAAAAAATATTCTAATCTCAGATGATAGAAGAAAAGCTTGGCAGCAACCTACAAAACATAGGCATAGGAGAATACTTCTTAAACCCTACAGCTGTTGCATGGGAGTGAGGTTGACAACTGACAAGAAGGACCTCATTAAATTCAAAAACTTCTGTATAGCAAAAAAAAAAAAAAAATCAGTGAAGACAAAACCCACAGAGCAGGAGGAAAGTTTCACCAGTGACACATATACCAGAGCATTGACTTCCAGAATATATAAACTACTCAAAAAGCAAAGAAGAAAACAAATGACTTACTCAAAAGATGGAGTAAAGAACTGAACAGAGACTTCAAAAATGAGGAAATAAAGATGGCTGAGAAACATCTTAAAAAAGTTCAACATCACTAATAATTAAGGAAATGCAAATTAAAACAACTTTAAGATATCTCACTCTCATAAGACTGGCTAGGATCAAGAAAACAAATAATACCAAATGCCGGTTGGAATGTAAACTTGTACAACCACTATGGAAAGCAGTATGAGAACTTCAAAGAGACTCAATATGAGCTTACCACCTGACCCAGCCCTACCACACTTGGGTATATACCCACAAGACTCATCCTACTGAAGAGATATATGTACAGCTATGTTCATTGCTGCTCTCTTCACAGTACCAAAGAGCTGGAACCAACCCAAATGCCCCTCAACCAATGAGTGGATAGAGAAAATGTGGTACGTGTACACGATGGAATTCTGTGGAGCAGTAAAGAAAGATGACATCATGAACTTTGCAGGTAAATGGATCAACTAGAGGATATTATGCTAAGTAAAGTAACACAGTCCCAGAAAAGCAAATGACAAATGGTAGCCCTCATTTGTGGATGGTAGAACCAAGCACAGAGTTGTAAGGCAATTTGAGCAACATCAAAGTTATATACCCCTTTCCTTGAAAGCAATTATGCTCTGATAATGTAAATCCCATAACAGGCTCTAGAATTAACCCACCACTTATTTTTAGACATTGGAATCTTGGTATATGGGTGAAGGATATATAGGCATATTTAGAGTAATATAAATTTAAAAAGGAAAAAATGTGAATACTGAAATTTGATATGGAAATGTCAGTTTGTGTTCAGGTGATATAATTTTAGTATAGGTGTGACATATATATATATATATATATATATATATATGCATATGTTGAAGTGATACAGATTGGAGGGAACAACAGCAGAGGATCAGGGACAGGGAACCAACAGTAAAGTTCCCCCAAGGATAATAATCCTCTGCTTTGAAAAAATACTTTGAAAAGAATCAGAATAAGATACAGGGCAGGGATGGCACGGTGCATAAACTCAGGTTGGGTGGGGAGCATGGAAGACAAGATGAGTCTAGATTGGACTGAGAATGTGTGAAATGCCCATAACTTCAATAAAATTGTTGAAAAATATTTTAATCTCTAATGAAATTCTAGTAAGAAATTCATAAGGCAAAGGAAGTATGGAAAGGTAGCTTGAGAAAATATTGAATACTTTTAGAGTTCACAGCTGTGTGAAAGTATTGAATTGGCAAAATATAATCAAGGGCTACCAATGCATATTTAAAGAAACTAGGGACAAAGAAGCAGGACGATATTCTGGCCAATGTGGTGGATGCACAGGGAGCACAAGGCTCAGTGTAGGGTGGAACTGGATTTAGAGTTAGAGTTATGTTGGTTTATTAGCTGACATAATACATTCAAACCTATAATTCACTTATTTTTTAGAATTTAGTAGAAACACAAATAAGAAAAATTTAGGAAAATATAGGTGTATTTAAAGAATATTGAAAACATGATTCTGTTATCACAGAAACTAGCAAAAATTATAATTATTATGGTTTATTACAAAAAAGAGCACTAGATAACCCAAAAAATGCCTTAGATAGTGGAAAATAAAGAAAGCACATGTATAATGATAGACAAATATATTTATATATCTAAATTCTTGAGAAATTCTCAAAAGTTTTCATGAGGTAAAGTGAAGCAAGCTAGACCTGATGGTTAGGGATCAACTACCAGGTCATTCACCCATATTCTGAATGAGGGGATTGAATCCTCTTTAGCCAAAAAGGACAGTGGACAGGACCGTATTTGCCGCAAGGAATTGGGATCTATATCCAGTGTATAAACTCACAGAGATACTGTGGGATGAAAGCAGGGAAGTGGGAATTTTTCTCACTTCAAGGTAGTAATGAAAGTAGTTGTTTCTTCTGAATGCAATGTCAGGAGAAGGTGGAACACTTAAACTTGTGAGAATTCTTAACCCAAAGAGACATTTGAGGTCTGAGAAGGAAAAAGGAAGAAATCAAATAGCAATCTGTAAAAGACAAAAAAAAAATAATTTTAAAAGTTGTATTGGAAAAAGAAATAGATAAAACTGGGCAGAAATACACAGAAAATTTGTTTAATGTGGATTTTAACAATTACCATGAATATATATGAAAAGATATGATAATTTCTCTAAGATGTAACTCAACCAGACAAAAACACAGCACGGAAATGCACAAATGTGTAGTAGAATCCAAACTTAGCTGTAGAAATATTGGCAACTGGTTATGTGTACAGGGAAAGAACTGGCCTCCTTTAAGTAAGGTACTCTGGATAGACTGACTAACACTCAGAGGATGAACTGGCACTGGGGAGTGGCCAGTGAGATTAATTTGGCACAGTGGGCCCTAGCACAAATGACAGAATGTGTAAACTTTGGTGGGGGGATATGTGGGTGGGTTGGCCAGTGAAAAAGTGGTATAAAGGCAGTTAAAATTGATTGAGGTGCTTTGTATAAAATATACGAAAATTCAACCTTTTTTTTCAAAAGATAGGATAATTATGAGGGGTTGATGGTAATCCATTTTTGGACTTAAAAGACTATTTAACCACTCATCTCTTAGAAGTTTTACACTTAAACAGAAAACACTATAAATATACTGATTTAAATTTGGGCTGGTTTTTTTTTTTGAACAATCAATACATTTGATCCAATGTACATTTCTGTATCAAAAATTTAAGGAAAATACTTTCTTATCTTTTTTTAAAAATGGGCATCATCCAATCTTTTCTTTAAATTTATTTATTATTTTTTATGTGCGTGTGTACTGTCTGCATGTAGCTTGGTGCACCCATGTCATGCAATGCTGCAGATGTCAGAAGAGGGCGTCAGATTCCCCTGAAACTGGATTTAAAGAAGGTTCTTAGCCACCATGTGGGTGCTTGGAATCGAACCCAGGTCCTTTACAAGAGCAGTCAGTCAGTGCTCTTAATGCTGAGGATCTCTCCAGCCCCACTTTCTTATCTTTTAAACATGGATTATGTTTATAAAAGAAGCTTATCTTCAGGCTGGAGAGATGGCTTAGTAGTAAAGAGCACGCACTGACTGCCTTTTCAGAAAACTGGGTTTGGTTCCCAGAACCCACATTGTGGCTAACAACCATCAGTAACTCTATCCAAAAGTCTCATCTGATCTCCATGGGCATTGTATGACATGGGTGTACTTAAATACAAGCAGGAATTACACACATACACATAAAGTAAAAAAAAAAAGTAAGACATTTAAAAAATACTTTATTCTTATATTTGGTTATGAAACTTATCTACAAAGTTCAGTAAATTATGTTTAGACCATTTTCACTGAGTATAATAGCATTATGTTAAAAATGACCAACCCATCAAATAATAGAAACCTACGTGGCATGTTGATAGACTTCTGTTGTTGTAAAGTATTTATAAAGTTTTCTCTGAAAAAAATTGAATGTTCAGATCATTGAGTCCATGGGAGAGGCAGAAAGAGCTGCTCCAGCAATTATCAGTCTTTCTCTTTCCCTTGGCATTGAGTCTTTCTTTTCTTTGGTAAGTAGCTCCACTGAGCACAGTTCACATGATGAAGTTCCCTGGAAGTCAGGTGCCATTGTACAGAAAAATTTTAACCATCATCAGTAAGTTTTTGAACCATAGAGAAAATAACACAAAAAATACAACTAGTTCAGTTTTCTGTAAACACTGAAACATAGTATTAGCTTTGTTGGATTACTTAAGTCTAGACTCTTACATGCAAGAGCAATGGCTTCCTATTGTAATAATTTGTATTATTTTGCTTCTCTATTTACATACACAAGGTTTCCTGACAATAATTAGAGAATTTAGATAGATTTCAAAAAAACAAAATACGAATTGACTAAAAGTGATAACATATGGTTTATTTCATTAGATAATAGTTTCTTGTATTAGATGTGCTTTACATTTCATTTATTTCTTATAAATTAAATCTAAAGTGACAAAACATAAATTTTTATAGGTTTATTGAAAGTAAGGTTTTTATTTCAATGTATTTTTTCATTCACCCAACTTTGCAATTGTTCTTAGATATATCCAAGGAAAAGAATGTTGCAATTAACCAAACTAGCAAAGTTGGTAATGGGTGTTGAAATATAGAATAAGGTTCCTACTAAAATGTTTGAAAAAAACTTCTTTAATATAATTCATCTCAGCTTTTGAGAGTAAGGATTTGACATATGCTACCTAATATAATAACAACAGTTTTTAGGTTCCAACATCATTGATTTTTTGAAGCATCAAAAAGAAAGTCCAACCTAAGTTGAGTAGGCAGCTGTTTGACCTCCTTTCAGAGGATTAGAGTATTTTAAAAATTCACTTCTCAACTATTTGTTTTTAGCTTGATTTAGATGCCAGTCTTAAATACAGATTGGGTTTTGTGGGCATAAATCTCTGCCAGCCTAATTTTGCCTTTTGCCACTGAAATTGATCTGTTTATGACCTCATAGAAAGATTGATTTGTGATAAATTTATGGTACGGTTGTCTAAAAACTAATGTATTTTGAAGGATTGGCATACTCTGTTACACACATTTGCTTAAAATATGTTAAATCATTTTATAGTATGCATAAAGTTCTTGTGTCACTGAGATCGTTAATGACAAAATTAAAGGTTTTCATTTGAATTAGTTTATTCATGAGACCATCACAGTGTACCTTGCTACTTATCAAAATAACTCTTTATAATATGAAGGAAAATCAGAAAAGTGAACTTTTTTGGCACTCAGACTACATTCTCTGCCGCTATTATCCAGAAGAAGAGAAGAAGGATCATCAAAGGGCAATTAAAGTAACAGCAAACCAAACCCAGAGCTGGCTTCATGCTCAGGAGGGGACGCTACCTCTCTTCCTTGTGGTGTCTGGTACAATACACGGTCAGAGAAACTTCTCTAGTAACATACTATAGAAACGATCCCTGAAGTGTAGTCTTAAAATATGAACCGTATAGAACAAACTTATAATAAAGGAGATAATTAAGGAGATGCCATATTGTTATGTGAAACACAATATGTCAAAGTATAGTAACAAAAATATATTAACCCAGGCATGGTGGTGCATGCCTCCAGTCCCAGGACTACGGAGAGAGAGACAGACGAATCTCTGTGAGATTGAGGATGGTCTCATCTTCAAATTGAGTTTATAAAAAAGCTGGAACAGGGAGACTCTATTTAAAAAAAAAATGTGAACACATATAATATATACTCACACATGAATGCCCAAATGTCTTTTATGTGTGTGTGTGTGTGTGTGTGTGTGTGTGTGTGGTGTGTATGTGTGTGTGTGTGTGTTTTCACATTTCTTTGCAATGCATTCTGGATATCTCACATAAGAAGATAAATGGTTAAACAAAACTGTGAGACGTTAACATAAAATCGCAGGATTGGAATCGCCGTAGGCTGTTTTCTAAATAAAAGTTATATAAAATCTGACAAGATTTTAGAAGGCTCTGTAGCACACCACGCCAAAGAATACCAGCAAAGTTTCTTATTTTTCAAGAAATAATATTTTCTTTTAGAGAAGTGAATAATAAAAAGAATAGCTATACTTGTTTACTGTTTACATTTTCTTGCATGTTCACTGATAAGTAGAGCTTGTATTAAGTCATGAAAATAAAAGGACATTATGCTGATGTTTGGAAAATATCCAATTTTCTGAAGCCTGGAAATGTGCTCAATGAGAATGTTAAAGGTAAGGATAACTATGTTAATTATGGATTACACAAGCAATGGAAGGAGCATGTGGTAAAACCACACTACAGAATGTTAAAGCCCTTAATAAGAAATAAACACATACTCCCTTGAACCTATTGTATATTCCAAAATATACCAATTACAGTATGAAATTCATAGGGAAATTTTTGATTGGTTGTCTTAAAAGATCTGTCAACTTAGCAGATTCTTTAGGAAAACATTACAGAAGAACCGTGGAGATTTTGTAACTTTAATAGGACACTGTAATTCATATCTGTAGGAATTAGCTACATAGCATGTAGGAAGCTAACACATGAACATTACTACATGTTCCAGGCCAGTTTGCGCTACACAGTGAGTTAAATGCCAGCCTGGGCTATAGAGTGCAAGCTTTTCTCAAACAACCAAACCAAAGCAAACCAAACTAAACCAAAGCAAACCAAAACCTAACAAACAAAAAAGTGATCCTCAAACTATGGGTACAATCTTTTACTTTCCTATACTGTAGCTTACTTGTTAGATAACTTTAGATGCTAGTTTGTTGTATTTTCCTCTTTACATTTTATGAACATTGATATTGTTAACATTCTTGTCTCATATGGTAGCAGTAAGGATCAAGTGAGTTGACATATAAAATATGCACGGAACAACGCTTAATGCATAGTGTATACTCCAAATATGTTTTCAATCAATTATATATTAGGATTATGTCTAAGAAACTCATGAAATAATAGACATGCAGCATCATATTAACATAATTGGAATATGGATGCATATATATATATATATATATATAAATAATTTATTAATTAATAAATAATAAATAATTAATGGGGTTAAAGGAGTATGTGTTTATTTCTTATGAAGGGCTTTAATATTCTGTACTGTGGTTTTACCACGTTCCTTCCATTGCTTAAGTAATCCATAATTAACATAGTTATCCTTATCTTTAACATTCCCATTGAACACATTTCGAGGCTTCAGGGAATTCTAATGTTTTTACCAAGATGTGTTTTATTTTTTTTGTTTTTATTTTTTGGTCTTTTCGAGACATGGTCTCTGCAGCCCCAGCTGTCCTGGAACTCACTTTGTAGACCAGGCTGGCCTTGAACTCACAAAGATACGCCTGCCTCTGCCTCCCAAGTGCTAGGATTAAAAGGCATGCGCCACCACGCCCGGCCCCAAGATGTTTTACATATGTAAGTCTGTTACTATCTATGTTCCCACTCTTAGCTCTAATTTGATGCTCATACTTCAGTGACGAGAGCAACTTATTGTAATGTTGCTGCCCTATTGTACATTGCTCGCTACTGCCAGAAAGGAAAAAAAAAATGGCTCTGTTCTTCCCTGCAGCTCTCTGTTCAAATTACTAACAAGCTAGGTTTTTCTGTGTCTTAAGTCCTTCATTGCTTTGTTTTCAAATTTTCATTAGGATAACAAATCCATATTAATAGAATTAGTTTTTCAGCCGGGCGTGGTAGTGCCATGCCTTTAACCCTAGCACTTGGACGAGCAGAGGCAGGTGGATCTTTGTGAGTTCAAGGACAGCTGGTCTACAGAGTGACTTCAAGGACCAGCTGGGGCTACAGGGAGGACCGTGTCTCGAAAAAAAAAAAAAAAAAAAAAAAAAAAAAAGGAATTAGTCTTTCATGATTCCCTATAGCTGAGACTGGCTCTGAGGACAGTTTATAATTTCCTAATGCATTCTTATCCCTGATGTTTTTTTCTTCCTGTTTCCTTCCTTCTTTACCTTCCTGTTTCTTCTGAGCAGGTTTTTCTATTTGGAGTATTTGTTAGGGGATTTTTTGAGCTGTTTAATCTGCAAATGATTCAAGAGCTTCTCCTTGGATTTCAAAAAACACGGTTTTGTAGCATGTCAGCTTCAAAGTGGATTTTGTCTCCATATACTTCCCATATAACTTAGAATTAGATAATTGTATAAATTATGATGGTACTAAAGGACCAATTTTAGAAAAGTTATATGTTTTATGCTAGATACATAAGAAAAAATGAAAAAAGCAAACAAAATATACCTGGGCAATTCCAATAAGCACTTAAATATCTGCCTCAGTGAAGAACTCATTACCATCACAGAGACATTTAACAGTCAATTTATCCCAAAAGGCTCACCTAATTTACAAATGAAGCTTAAAATGAATTGTTTTTCAATAACCATATCAAGGTCCTCTTACTTTAGAAAACCTGTTCCAAAAAATAAAGACACAGGCAAAGTGATATTTTTCATTCTATTTGCTGGGGAATAGCAAGATTATTTCTCAGAGGTTAAAGCAGGTCAGAATTCTTTCTAATTTGTTTATTTTCATGGTGGTATACTAGCACAATTTTCTAGCTCCCATGAAGTGTATTTGATGCTTAAGTTAATCATACTTTGCTTGGGCAAAGGGTAAATTATGGTTCTGAATTTTTGGTTCACATAACATTCACTGAGCCATTCCACATGTTTGTTACTTACAGGATCTGAAGTCCTTAATCATCATCACAGGCACTAAACACCTATCAACAATTAAACCATAAAAATCATAGTATTTCCTGGTATATCTCATATCAACCAGTAAATATTAGTTTCAGTAAGTCGAAGATTTAGGTTATTTAAATTTCTTTGAAAAATCATAATTTGACTCTATTAATTCATCTACCTAAGCATATTTTAATTAATTATTATTTGATATTATTTATTCAGCTTATTAAAAGAACAATTTCTCAGTCCCTCCTGAAGCATAATAATTCATTATTGATAAATAAATTTGAAAATCATTTATTCATTTACTCAATAATTCTTCACTCACTTACTATGTGGCTAATCTGTACTAAGTATCATGAACTTTAGAGGAGGTAGAAAAATAAAGATAATATTTGAATCTACTGTAAAATATAAAATGCAAACGAAGGCAGTAAAAATTGAAATTGGAAAAATGTAGGGGTATTTTAACTGGAAAAGTGAAAGAAAGGTATACAGAGGGAGGAGGAAAGAATGATATATATGCATAGCAATTATAGCAAATATGCATTTCTATGATATATATATATATATATATATATTATATATATAATATATATATATATATATTAAATGGAGATATACCATTTAATATGCTTCCCATGGAAATTCTCTCTTGGAGTTGTTGTTTCAGGTAGTCTATGAGATTTCCAAAGCAATATGGGTATTCTCATCGCCCATGGTTTCCTCCAAGAACCTGAGTTCAAGAGACTTAATGCTAAAGATACCAACTACTTCAGACATGCTACCTGAAAGTATTGAGCTACTGACCTATAAGACTCCTCTTCAAAGCCCAGGACTCATAATATCAGAAGATGCTATGCAAGATGCCAAGAGAGAAAATTGTTTTATCAGGTGGAAAGCCTATGAAACAGCAATGATCAGCCTGACATCATAACTCCAATCATGCAATAGCACCATTTTAATCTCAGGAGTAAGTAACATCTGTCTATTTTCTGGAACTAGGGTCCATTCAGTAGGAAGGAATTGATTCCTGGTACATTAAACCAATCCAAATATCCATGGCTGGAGAGGTCATTAACCCAAGAGGAGGACCTATTTCAGTCATTTTCTCAAACCAAACTAATTTCTAACTATTGTCAAAATACTAACCATTATACCCACAGATAAGCATAGCACTCATCCCTCATCATTGATTTTTCTTTTTGCAACAGATGCAGACTATTACAGAGATCTACAACTGGACAAAATTCACTGAATAAGTGACCGTGCAGTGCCCATACATAACTGAGACATCTACAATGCCATGCCTACATCTAAGTCTCATGCATGGAACAAGAGAGAATTGGAGACAAAAATGTAAGAGTCAGAAGACCAGTATATCTGCTGCTAGATAGTATCTTCTAGACATTACAGGGAAGCTGCTCTCACAAAATGTCCACCACATGGTTGCCTAAACAAGACCTGCATAATGACAACACCAATTGGCATGCTGATATGAATGCAGGAAAGTCCACTAGATCCTACCTCTAAATGAAGATCTATGGGCAATCACCGAGTACTGAGAGAGGGAAATCTGTCTTCTCCAAGTTCGTACTCCCTGGTATATTATCAATCTCAGGTGCTAGGTCAGCCATAATCTCATGTACAAAAAAAAAAAAAAAAAAAAAAAAAAAAAAAACCCTAAATGGTTTAGTAGGTCTCTCTCTCTCTCCTCTCACACACAACATATAGATATATGTGTGTTTTGAATAAAAATAAAGGAGAAGAAGTTGCAAAACTGAAAGGGAGTGGAAAGCATGGAAGGAGATGGAGGTGGAAGTAGAATAAGAGAAATGTAAATACTCTATTCTTGTATGAAATTCTTAAACAACCAAAAGAGTTAAATTATTTTTAAATGTAAAATGAATAGATAGGCTGTTAATAACATAAGAATAAACATAAAAATCTTTGGAATCTATTGAAAGGGAGAATCTGAGAGTTTGTTGTGAGAATATTGAAGGACAGAATAGAAAAATAGATCACCTCAAGATCTGCCCTGGAGAATAGTGTCTATGTAATTGGTCAATTTAGTTATGGCAGGGAGCTGTATAATAAAGAGAGAAAGACATTTTCAGAAATGTGTTTCCTCAAGAGTTGTCTGTGGTGTTTTGAAGGCCTCCACATCCCATGTTCTGTGAGGTGGGTGGGAGGATGACATAGGCAAATTCTGTGGATTCTAAGAATTCCTTTTCATTATAATCATCTCTAAGGTTTGTAGTTGGAAGACTATCCTGACCCAGCCTCAACTAGTAGTTCACACTCTCCTAATTCAAGTTCTGTATTTTAAACTTAGGTTAATAATTCTGATTTTCTCTGAAAGCTACATATATGAAGGGAAATAAGTGTATCTTATTCTATCCCAATTTAAAATTGAGTTTTCTATTTTTGCCTTTTCATAATAAGTGGCTGTTTAATTTATAAGTGGAGCTTTAGACTGAAGTATTACTTTTTTTTTAAATCTTAAATATTTTTTATTTTTCATTTGTTTTTTTATTGATGCTTTGTGTATTTCATACATCATTTTCCAATTCAGTTCAGGCATATATCCCCTTCCCTTCCCTCCACCCCACCCCTACCTATCCCAGATCATGCATTCTGCCCTAAGTTTTCTGCATCTTTCTCTGCTTTTTTGTTTTGTTTTGTTTTCATTTTTTTAACAATAAGTGATAATTTGTGAGTACAAGCATCCTTCATGTAAAACCAATTTGCAAGCAGTTGTGCCCAAACCCACACAGCTCATGGGTCCCACCATCCAGCAGGGGCGGGGGGGGTGGGCTTGTATGTAATCAAGTTGATCAAAATGAGTGTCCAGTCTATATTGTTGTAGTTATCACCATTAACCCCATGAAAGATGTATTGAGACCATAAATGCAAGTGTACAGATGGCTCTGTGGAAACCAGAGAGTGTTCCAGAAGGCCACTAAACCAATAAAGCAAATACGGGTCTCCTTGAGTCAAGCAAGACTCCACACGTCAGCACCTAGCACACCTCACCATGCCCTGAAATAATGTGCAGCAGAGGCAGCCTATAGCCTGATATCCCAAATCTAATTGGCTATTGGCTCTCTCCTTTGGAGAATGACCCATGGCTGATGCCACAAGCTTACTTCCTCTAACAGGTTAGGAGATATCATAAGCCACAGTAAGACCCTGTCATAGTTTTAACAGGAAAAAAAATGTAGTTT
The DNA here is from genome assembly GCA_009823505.1 of Rhizomys pruinosus. Classification (NCBI taxonomy): domain Eukaryota; kingdom Metazoa; phylum Chordata; class Mammalia; order Rodentia; family Spalacidae; genus Rhizomys; species Rhizomys pruinosus. The sequence goes on along the minus strand of VZQC01011136.1, from coordinate 790,528 downwards.
CGTTGGATAACATTTCATCTAACATATTGTCTATACAAGTACCTACCATAACTATTATGCTGCTTAAGTACCTATATATCTAATTGCTTGTGCTTCATTAGTAGGATTGAAAGGTTATTCCTGGACAGACTGTCAGCCCATGAAAGGAAAACAGCCCAGATTGACCAGAGTACAAGACAAAAGCTCCAGGAGAGTGGACTGTTCTTCTTTCTCATCCACCTGTGCCCCCTTTCTAAGCCTAGGGAATAATTCTCGGAGAGGGGGCGTGGTAGAATGTAAGGGCTGCGATTGGGTGAAGGGTGAAACTAGCAATGTATGCTGGACCCTCATTTTTAACCTGATTGAACATACAACCCTCACTCCCCGCTGGAAGGTGGGGCTGTGGGTGTTTGGGCACAACACGCCTGCAAATTGGTTTTACATGAGATGAAGGATGCTTGTACTCATGATTATCCTTACAGCTAAAAAATGGAAAAAAAAAATGAGAGACTATGCAGGACATCAGGCAGAATGCATGACTCGGTTGGGGTGGGTGGTGGGGGGAAGGAAGAGAAGGGGAGATATGCCTGAACTGAATTGGAAAAATGTTATGAAATGCTACAAAGCATAAAAAAAAAAAAAGTCTGCCCTGGAGAATAGTGATATGTAATTGGTCAATTTAGTATGCAGGGAGCTGTATAATAAAAGAGAGAGATATTTTCAGAAATGTGTTTCCTCAAGAGTTGTCTGTGGTGTTTTGAAGGCCTCCACATCCCATGTTCTGTGAGGTGGGTGGGAGGATGACATAGGCAAATTCTGTGGATTCTAAGAATTCCTTTTCATTATAATCATCTCTAAGGTTTGTAGTTGGAAGACTATCCTGACCCAGCCTCAACTAGTAGTTCACACTCTCCTAATTCAAGTTCTGTATTTTAAACTTAGGTTAATAATTCTGATTTTCTCTGAAAGCTACATATATGAAGGGAAATAAGTGTATCTTATTCTATCCCAATTTAAAATTGAGTTTTCTATTTTTGCCTTTTCATAATAAGTGGCTGTTTAATTTATAAGTGGAGCTTTAGACTGAAGTATTACTTTTTTTTTTTAAATCTTAAATATTTTTTTTATTTTTTATTTTTTTTTTATTGATGCTTTGTGTATTTCATACATCATTTTCCAATTCAGTTAGGCATATATCCCTTCCTCCCTCCACCCCCACCCCTACCATCCCAGATCATGCATTTGCCCTAAGTTTTCTGCATCTTTCTCTGCTTTTTTTGTTTTGTTTTGTTTTCATTTTTTTAACAATAAGTGATAATTTGTGAGTACAAGCATCCTTCATGTAAAACAATTTGCAAGCAGTGTGCCCAAACCCACACACGCTCATGGGTCCCACCATCCAGCAGGGGGGGGGCTTTTTTTTTTTTTTTTTTTTTTTTTTTTTTTTTTTTTTTTTTTTTTTTTTTTTTTAGTTTCACCATTAACCCCAATCGCAGCCCTTACATTCTACCACGCCCCCTCTTCCACAGATTGTTCCCTAGGCTTAGAAAAGGGGCACAGGTGGATGAGAAGCAAAACAGTCTACTTTCTCTGGAGCTGATGTCTTGGTCTCTAGTCAATTCTGGCTGTTTCTTTCATGGGCTGCCAGCTTGTCCAGGCATAACCTTTCAATCCTACTAATGAAGCACATGCAATTAGATATTTAGGTATTTAAACAGTATAATATATAGCCTTTCGATCCTACTAATGAAGCACACGCAATTAGATATATAGGTATTTAAACAGTACTAATTATTATGGTAGGTTACTTTGGTATAGACACAGATGTTTGGATGGTATGTTAATTCATGAATTACATTTTCTTTTGTTAAGTATGGCAGGTTCTTCATGTGGTTTATACCATCTCCTAACCATTAGAGGATTTAAGCTTGTGGCATCAGCCGTGGGTTATTCCTCCAAGGAGAGAGCTATGTCTGAAGTATTACTTTCACATTTGAATTTATACCTATACTTTAAAAATGTCTTATTTTACCTATTGCATGTTTATTGAATACACAGTTATTGTGAAATTGCTCAAATTCATTAAATACTTGATTTTCGTTTCCTGAAAAGATCAGTTAATGTCTTTAGTAAGTATACAATTATATAGGTACATATTATAAGAAACTGTATTGTGTGCTGCATTCAGAGAAAAACATTTAAAAATTATACCTCACTTTCCTTCAACCCCTAAACGTCACAGGAAAGTAACAGCTACAATGTTTCATGATTTGTAAGCACTTTACATGCACATGAAAAATAATCTTCATATTATATACACATGGGAAAGAAAGTTGAATGTTTTGTTATGTTGTAACATATGACTAGGAATTAGGGTCAAAGAACTATGTTCAATGAAAATGAACCAATTAACTGTGTGAAAAATACTATCACTTTTTAAATGCTGTCAATTGGGGCTGGAGAGATGGCTTAGCGGTTAAGAGCACTGTCTGCTCTTGCAGAGGACCCGGGTTTGATCCCCAGCACCCACATGGCAGCTGAGAACCGTCTGTAACTCCAATTCCAGGAGGACTCCAGTTCCAGGGGAATCCAACACCCTCTTCTGACCTCCGCAGCATTGTACGACATGGGTGCACAAACCTACATGCATACAGTACATTCATACACATACAAAATAAATAAAATAAAATGTTGTCAATCATATCATTTATTAAAATCAATAATTATATTTACTGTAACTACTCAACATTACTAGAAATAATCAAAATTGTACATATTTATAAAGTCGATTGACCTAGTGTTTAACATTATAATTGAATTTTAGCAATTTTTCATACCATATAATTTGAATGAATTAATTTACTCTCCCCTATCAGCAACTCCCCTTTTTGTTCCTCTGCCCAATTTAATGTAATCTATTGCATATATAATAAGGCCTATAGAGTCTAAATTGTATCCCCAAATGTCTTTCAGTTTGGGTATATCCTCTGGAGCCTAGTTATCCTACCAAAAATTCTTCCAAGGCTTAGGAATCACTGTGAAAAGAGAAGATAGTAAGTCTCTAAATGGTGGATTATCACAAGGGAACCCAGTTTTCCTGAGACCTTGTTATTTAATCATATGAACTCACAGCAATGGTGACAGCATGTATAAGTCCCATGCAAGCTCAAACCACACAAAATCTCAGCATAGAAATTGAAAAAGATCACCCAACTTAAGAAACTTTTGACAGCCAGAGACTGCTGGGAGAGAAAGAGACAGTCAATCTCTTTCATGGATGGGACCCCTGGTAGACTAACCAGGCTCCAGTGAATACTATAACTTTTTAAACTTTAATTTATTAGACAATGGTAGTGGGGAATTAATCAGAGCAGTGTGAATTTACTATCTGTTAGAAGGATGCCATGTTTTCTTTGTTGAGGAATATATGTCTTTTTTCAGGAGATTTGGGAAAGTGTTGGGTGGAATTTCCAACTCCAGAAGAATAGGAGACAAGGATAGCTGCCTGCATCTCTAAGAGGGCTGGATGTTAATTCTTGGCAACCACAAAGTGACCAAACTCCAGTAGTACTCTAGACACTAAATAGCAGGTTTCTGGGCTCAATTGTAACAGTGTGATGCAAAGTTGAGACAGCCATCCATGACCCTGAGAGAGGATGCCTAGTCTTTTCCCATTGACCTCTCCTCAACCCATTTTTGTGTATGTTCTCTTGTCTTATTGTTGTTTACATTTTTTCATTAAAGTGAAATTCTAATGCCAAATATAGTGCTTTCCTGTGTTTCATATGTTGTTCTACTGAATTATACAAACATGAGACTGAAGACCCCGTATTTGTAGCCTTATAATCTGTATGGCCCAGAGGTGCTCTCTGTGATGAGATGTGCACTTTAAAAAGGGCTTTTCTTCATAGGAGGAAACTTCTCTAAACTTATCTTGAACACTAAAAAATCAATGACAAGTAAATCATAGGTATTACTCCAATGAGTTGGTATTCATCTTATGTAATCAATATTATATAAATTGTATGTGAAGACTTTGTTAACATTTAAAAGAAATCTCAATCATAAATAAAACTGTAACGAAATGGATATGGCCAGAGCAGAGCTTAGAATATTGGGATGATGGCATATTTACTTCAGAGAAGAGTTGACACCAAAGATCATCTCTCCATTTGTCTATGGTTCTCTTGAGGTAAAGCTGATATGAATGCAGAGGACAGAAATTATGTTTATTGTATATTGCTTGCCATGTGCATAGTTCAGTGTTGGCTTCCTCCGTTTCATGAATTTCCTGTGTCCCAGTTCACCAGCCTTGCAGCCCTATGTATGACAGCCATGCCCGGTCATGTCACTAGATTGCTGGGGCTGCAAGGAGAGAAGTGGGAGGGAGCAGAGCATGGTCCCCAAGACAGCGATAAACCTGAACAGATCAAAGAAAGACCAGGAGTAGCATTATTGAGCAAATTCATTTATTGCTCTTTGACCAGGAGGTGGGGATACAGAAGGGAAGCCTATATGTGTTCTGCAACTGCTGAATTTTATGACAGGAATACTGTAGCCCCCTGAGATAAGATTATGGTTTGTGCCATTTGTGTCTTAAGGACAGGGTGGACATGCCTCAGGGTATATAAGCTTAAGAATGCTATACTTCAAGCTACACTCTCCTGGGGGTGTGGACTGCAGGTGCCTGATGTCCAATATGATGAGTGGGACTGGTTCCCATCTCCTGTTGGCCTTCTAGGTTATCAGGGAATAAAACAGCTATTCTCTTATAATCAGCCATAATGGATTTATCTGGCCCCACAGTTCAGAGAATGAGGAAGCACATGGAAAACAGGAGTAGACTGTGCTATAGAAGCTTCCTACTTAATGTCATAATTTCTGAGTATGATGTTCATTTGCAGGAAAAGCTTAGGTATTACATGCGTTTGTTTTGTGTGTGTGTGAGTGTGTGTGTGTGTGTGTGTGTGTGTGTGTATAGCAGGGGAAAGTAGCATTAATTCATATGGTTTATAATGCTTTCATTCCCTCTAGTCAGAAACCTAGTGGTTTCAGAAATACCTTAGATTCCTCTTTCTGGTCTAATTAATCATATTACCTTGAGTTTGATACTTTGTTTCTATTAGGCTTAGCTTGCAGGCTTATGTAGATACAATATTAGCATAAATTTGTTTCAAATTATATTGGGATTTTCTTTCATACACAGCATGATTAAATGTCTTCTAAGAGACCATATTATTATTTACCATATTTTTATCTCATAATGAAGCCAGGAGTCTTATCTATAAACCCAAAATTACATAGTAACCATTGTCTTTATTTAAAGGATCTTTATTGTTTCTTTGATTTTATAACCTTACTGACATGATCACTCCAACATAAAAAAGCATTGCTTCTACTCATATCTGGGAAGGTTTATCACATTCCTTGTGGAAACTATTAACTGCAGAATTTCTTTTGCAAATTGAGCCTAAGCCCAGTAGGGCTTTCATATTTACACCGAGCTCTGACAGATTCCTCCTGCAATGGAATTGGCACTCTTCTTCCACTTCTTTCAGTGCTCAGGGCATATTTTGGATTTTAGCATTTTGCTCTTCATCTCAATAATCTGTTTACATGTGCATTTTCTGTAATGCTCTGTAGGTTTCTTGAGTGCCATAGCTTTGTCTTTGAGGCACTGACTTTATGTCATCTGCTCAAGGCCTGCCTGGGAAACACAAGCTCCACAGCTTTTCAGCTTTTCCAGCACTTCTGTGTAACACCAAGAGCCATGAAAAAGCCTAGGTGTCTTTTCTACCTACAAACTGCTGGCTGTACATAGAAAGAAAATAAAAGAATAGAAAAGTAAAGCTACCCATGACATCTGTAATGTGGCTTTACTATCATGAACCTCACCTCTGCATTTTGGCTACACCCTAGGAATCCCCATTCACTCTTGTGATACTCTTGTAACACTTATTAGATTAGGTGGGACTGGACAGCACTTATTTATCTGGCCACTTCCCTGCTGTACTGTGAATTGCATATTATATGCAAACCTTTATGATCAGCAACAAGCACAATGCCTGACATATAGTCACCACATTCTTATACTAATTCAGTAATGGGATTAAGAAAGAGCCTTTGATATAATGTTTTGCTTCTGTTCAACTGCTTTCAAAACAGTTGCAGGCAGAATTATATCAGAAGGTCGTGTTGAAGTTTACTTTAAAATCACTCTATGTATCAGAGGTTTTAATAATAAATATATTCCCTTACATTTAAGCAGTTAAAATTTATAATGACTCTCTCTTATACTGCCCATTAAAACAATGATGAATAACTTTGATAAATTGTACAGACTGTCATAAATCTCCTGTCAGAGAAGAATCAAGGACCTGCAACTGATACAAAATTTCAAGTGAAATAGATGGATTATAAACTTTTTTTTTCTATTTCCCATAATCTCATTTTATTTTTAACCTTAGAAATATTTTCCACGAAATAATCTTGTGGGGAAACATGTTTTAAAAGACAAAAATCACTTTTGCCTAACTTAAGAAAATTGAATTCAGTTTGTTTCTGAATAGCAGCATTAATAGTGCATCTCATGTTTATGAAAACGTTGCTCTTCAATCAGTTCAGAATGGGGGAGGGGTTCATGCCAGCCACACCACAAACTTTTAATTTTCAAAATAAATAAATAAATAAATAAATCCATCCAGATGCCCTGCCAAATATGAGTGCACATAGATGCAGCCTTTAGTGTAGGCATGGCCCCCTGAAACAGGTGCCTATCTACATTCACGCAGGAAGCTGTGAACCCTTGTATATCAAATATGAAACAAAAATAAGAGTGCTGATGAAGATAACTGCTCTCTCAGAGAAGACTCTAAATTTGATGCTAAATTTGCTTTTCTTCCCATATGTGTTTATGTACCTTGAGTCTTATGTGAGCAACGTGTGCAATTTGCGGTGCTTCTATTCCTGTTGCTTCTCTCAGGCACAGAATTATTGTAAAATATCACCCTAAATGTAGCTTCATTTCACTGGGGGTGTCCTTTTAAATATAGCTTGTAAACACTGAAAAGCATTTTGTGGTTGAGGGGCAATATAATTCAACGTGTCTCTATAGTAACTCAGGAAACCAGAAAATATAGCACTTCTGTAAAGAAAGTAATTGCTAATTCTTTCCTCTGAAAGGATTTTGAAATTCACATCTTATATTGCCTTGTATCTTTTAAAAAATGCAATACATGTTTAGTGCAGAAAATTTCACAGATATTCAAAGTTACAAAAGGTTGGAATGGATTGGAGGAAAAAATAACATTTATGGGCATCTCTCAGTCAGACATGTATCATTAGGTCTGTTTTACAAAAATATGATATGGAAATGACAAACAATGTACAGATGATATAATTTTATTACAGGTGTGACATATATGTGTGTATGTTTGTGTGTGTGTGTGTGTGTGTGTGTGTGTTGAAGCAGTACAGATTGGAGGGACCAACAGCAGAAGAACAAGGACAAGGAACCAACTGAAATAGTAAAGTTCCCCCAGGACAATAATCCTCTGCTTTGAAAAAACTTTGAAAAAGAATCAGAAAAAGATACAGGCCAGGGATGGCAGGGTGCATGAAATCAGGTGGGATGGGGGTTATGGAAGATAAGTTGAGTCTAGATTGGACTGAGAAATGATGTATTAAAAACATATAGCTTCAATAAAAATGTTAAAAAATGAAGCATTTTATATCCTGCTATAGAGTAACCAGTATTTTTATGAATTACAAGTGGAAAATTGGTGAACAACATATAAAAACTTAAATTTCCTAAGAGATTTATTTTTAATTTCTAAAGAATTGGAGAAACTAAGACATCTTTCAGAAGTTAATGGAGAAGTTCCAATGAATCTAGAAGTTGCAAAGTTATATAATGTTGCAAGAAATGTTCTATTAATCCATGATGAGGCATGTACAAAATTTAAATACATAATTCTAACTTAAAGAAACCAGACTAGAAAGGACTCATGTAATACAATTCCAACTATACGACACCCTGGAAAAGACAAAACTATAGAGTTGATGTGGTGGTTTGAGTGAGTGTCCCCCATAGGCATTTTGTCCCCAGTTGGTGGCACTATTTTGGGAGGTCTTAGAAGGTGTGGCCATGCTGGAGGAAGTACGTCACTGGGGGTGGGCTTAGTGAGTTTAACAAGCTTTGCCAGTCTCCAGTCTTTCTCTCGGCTTCTGGTGCTCCTTAGAGATGTGAACCTCGGCTTTCTGCTCCAGCCCCAGCCACCGTGCCTCTCTAGCACAAAGGACTCTTAATTCCCTGGAACCCTAAACTGTAAGCTCAAATAAACTCTTCCTTTTATAAGTTTCCTTGGTCATGGTGGTTCTATCACATCAACAGGAAAAGTGACTAATCCATTTGATGAAAGAAATTATCATGGTTACTAGGGACACGGAATAGGGAGGAGGGAGTGTTACAACCTGGTTTTTAGGACAGTGAAATAACTCATTTTGAAGGTGGATCCCTATCATTATTGGTTATTTATGACACATAAAATCTACATGATTGTAATAAATCTATTAATTGTAATAAATGCACTGTTTTGATGTGAAATGTAATAATAAAGGAGACAATTATTTTCCTTTGTTTTGCTGTGAATTTAAAATTGATTAAAAACTTAAGCATTTTTTTATTAATTTTTATTTCTGTATGTGTATGAATGTACTGTCTGCATGCAAGTTTGTGCACCCGTGTCGTGCAATGCCACGGTGGTCAGAAGAGGGTGTTGGATTCCCCTAGAACTGGAGTTCTCCTAGAATTGGAATTTCAGATGGCTCTCGGCTGCCATGTGGGTGCTGGGGATCAAACCCTGGTCCTCTGCGAGAGCGTCGGCACTCCTAACTACTAGGCCATCTCTCCAGCCCCAAAACTTAAGCATTTTTTTAAATAAAAACTTAAACAAAACTGAGTATATATTTCAAAACCCAATTTACACTTTTTTCTAAATTATCATATTTACTGGTATTTATAAGGCCAATTTCATGAAAGTATAAAGTTTATTGGAACATAAAGTTATGGTTTTGAAGAGGTTTTGAAGAGGTTTGATCCATCATAATTTAGTTTCTACATTCTGCCTCATATCTTAAAATACTCTGAATCTATTAATTAATGATATTTTCTTCAGAAATATGACACTATTATCTGAATGTTTGCATATTTTATATTTTAAAGAATTTCAGTTTTACGAAAATACAAGTTTGGGGAAAACTGTTAAAGAATGTGCTTATATTTCATAATAATTAACTCTGTTTCCATTATCACTGATTCAGACCACAGTCAAAAGAGCCTGGTTTCACTTTTGTTTGTTGTTGTTTGCTATCTATCGAATACAGAAGTAATTCAGTATATTTTTTTCTCCTTTTCTGAGCAGTAAAATTCACGAAATATTCATGAGTTTGTTGTGAGTTGAGATTACAGAAAGAACTCACAGATTTCCATTCCAGAGTATATGAAACATTTGTAATTACGTATAACCTTATGATTTAATGGCAAAGTTGGTATAGTCTTCCCTAACCCAGACAATACATTTCATGAAATCATGGGATTTCTTAAACCCTTAAGATCCTTTACTGCAAAATATATCCTTAATAGTTACTTCATCTCAGGGGTGGGGGGGGCATGGAAAGAGGAAAGAGTCTAAACTTGGACTGAGAAATGTGGTATGAATTACACAAAACTTCAATAAAAATGTAAAAAAGAAAAGAACATACGGATAAGTTTAAAATAACTTGGCAAGGCAGTTTTACTCATGAAGAAGAGTGTATTGCATTTTTTAGCTCTACTAAGCACATTGGGGCCTATGAAATAGAAGGAGAAGGGGAAAAGTTCTGGAGGAAAGAAAAAGGGCTAGGCCACAGTAGATCGCTGGGTCTAAGAACACCCATCAGAGCATAAGACATTGTGCAGTAACAGCACTTCTATCTTTGGGAAAACCACTGGCTAACCTATTGTTAATAAGGCCCACACAGTGGAAGGAAACTCTTGTTTGGTATTGATAACATAGCCAGAAGTACACATCAGGAGAGGTCAGTTTCACAAGGTAGGCATATCCCTAGGATAAGGTAAATTTTTACAAACTACAAAAGACATATCCTTACATTTACAAACAAATATCCCAGACACTATTCAGAAATGAAGCTTCTTTTGCTTCAGAAAAGAATATTACAGATTCCCACAACTGGACACACACTGACCTGGTCCGTGAATTGTTCATGCCTAGACACCACATCTACAATGTAACCTCTACACACAAGACCAAAGCAGAGCCCAACCTGGGCTGAGGAAATATTGCCTGCCAATAGTGGTCAGCTGAGAAAGACCTGGAATCCTTTACAAAAAACACTCTCAATAGGCTGACTAGAGGACAGGGGATGAACTGAAACCAAGTAGTGATCAGGAAGAGTCATTTAGGCAATGGACCATAGCACAAATGACAGAAGATGTGGACTCGGGGTGGGGGTGGGGGAAGGACTGCAAGAGGGCGCCAAGGACAAAGAAAGTATAATGAAGTATAATGCCAATTAAGACCTTTAGGAAACATAAAAATCAAGTAAATAAGTAAAAAATAAATAAATAAATAAATAAATAAATAAATAAATAAATAAATAAATAAGTGTATAATCTTCTTCCAGAGAACCAGAGTTCACTTCCAGGTTCTTACATAGCACAGGTCACAACTATTTGTCCCCCCCCCAGCTCCAGGGGACCCATCACCTTTTACTGGCCTCATTAGTTGTAAATTTCTGATTTACTCTATGTGCCAGAAAGCATCACGAAACATAGGTCTGTCTTTTGCTAATATACAGGGAATGTATAAATTTATAATATATGGAACTGTCTTAAAATTTTGAATCTGACTAGCTCCTATTGCATATTTGGTATTGTAGAATTGTCTTTATACACTATTAGGCTGAATTTTAGGTAAAGCTTCTTTTGTGTAGGTTAAGTTGTAGGTAGATGTAGAAGTAGAATAACTTCCTCTACACAATACATTCTTCACACAGTGATTCATGGGGTGAATGCACATTTTTCCTTTTTAAATTTATACTACTCTAAAATATGCTTACGTATCCTCCACCCAAATACCAAGATTACCAAGTCTAAAAATAAGCGGTGGGTTAATTCTAGAGCCTTTTAAGGGATTTACATTATCAGAGCACAGTTGCTTTCAGGGAAAGGTTTATATAACATTGATGTTGCTCAGTTTGCCTTACAATTCAGTGCTTGGTGCTAACATCCACAAGTGAGGGAAACCATTCATCCTTTGTTTTTCTGGGACTGTGTTACTTCATTTAGGTCAATATCTTCTGGTTCCATCCATTTACCTATAAAGTTCATCATGCCATCTTTCTTTACTGCTGCATAGAACTCCATTGTGTAGATTTATCACATTTTCTCTATCCACTCATTGGTTGAGGGGCATTTGGGTTGGTTCCAGCTCTTCTCTATTGGGAAGAGAGCTGCAATAAATATGGCTTTGCATGTATCTCTGTGGTAGGATGAGTCTTGTGGGTATATACCCAAGAGCGATATGGCTGGGTCAAGTGGTAAGCTCATCTTGATTCTCTTCAAAGTTCTCCATACTGCTTTCCATAGTGGTTGTATGAGTTTACATTCCCACCAGCAGTGGATGAGGAGTGTTCCCCTTTCCCACAATCTCTCCAGCATTTGGTATCATTTGTTTTCTTCATCCTAGCCGGTCTTATCGGAGTGAGATGATATCTTAAAGTTATTTTAATTTGCATTTCCTTAATTATTAGCGATGTTGAATATTTTTTAAGATATTTCTCAGACATCTTTATTTCCTCATTTGTGAAGTCTGTGGAAACTTTCACTAGTGATACATCTGACAGAGCATTGACTTCCAGAATATATGTAATCTACTCAAAAAACAAAGTAGTAAGAAAACCAATAAATCATTCAAAATATCGAGTAAAGAGCTGAACAGAATGCTACATTTTGTAAGAAGCATCTAATTTATCCTCTCATGTGTCATATCATTTTGGATACCCATGAGTGATGAAAAGAATTAATTTTGTTCACATTTTTACCAATATTAAATGGTGTGATATTTTTCTGTGCATCTCAGACACTCATCTGGGTTTGTAGCCACCAGTTACTCAACTATACTATACTATACTATACTATACTATACTATACTATACTATACTATACTATTCTATACTATACTATACTATTCTATTCTATACTATTCTATACTATACTATTCTATACTATACTATACTATATTATAGTATACTATTCTATACTATTCTATACTATACTATACTATTCTATACTATACTATACTATACTATACTATTCTATTCTATACTATTCTATACTATACTATTCTATACTATACTATACTATATTATAGTATACTATTCTATACTATTCTATACTATACTATACTATTCTATACTATACTATACTATACTATACTATTCTATTCTATACTATTCTATACTATACTATTCTATACTATACTATACTATATTATAGTATACTATTCTATACTATTCTATACTATACTATTCTATACTATTCTATACTATACTATTCTATACTATTCTATACTATACCATACTATACTATACTATACTATACTATACTATACTATACTATACTATATAATACAATACTTCTGTTCAATCCCCAGTCTCATGGTCTTAGGTATAAAAAGTATTCAGAATGTCCAAGAGTAACTGAAGGGAGACTCCATCTATGCAATTCTGAGGAAGTTTTCATGTATGTTGAGGTATGATTTTTCAATGGTGCAGCTGCTTTCGTATCATCATGCTTCTGTAGTCACACTCACCTGTGTTCTAGTGGCCCAGTAACCTCATTGGCCTGTAGGTGAATTTTAGTGAAATTGCTACTTGGTCTATCATTGTAAACTATATGGGGTAGATAGACATTTATTTCTGGTTCCACAGTGAAATTCACACCACAGTGTGCTTTCTTCTTAATTTTTAAATGTATCTTACAAATTATTACTTTCTTTTTTAAAAATTTTTTTTTTATTATTTATTTATTTTTGTATGTGTATGAATGTACTGTCTGCATGCAGGTCTGTGCACCCGTGTCGTGCAATGCCGCGGAGGTCAGAAGAGGGTCTCGGATTCCCCTGGAACTGGAGTTCTCCTGGAATTGGAGTTACAGACGGTTTTTAGCCGCCATGTGGGTGCTGGGGATCGAACCCGGGTCCTCTGCAAGAGCGTCGGTGCTCTTAACCGCTAGGCTATCTCTCCAGCCCCCAAATTATTATTACTTTCGATTGTACTTGTAAATTACTGTCTCTTATCAATTAAAACCATATAATGGTAAATATCCATCAGGATTTACCGTATAAAACTAATCTTCCAATAGTTCCCATCCCTCATGAGATCCTTATTGTCAGTTTTTCTAACTCAACTTTCAGTTAATACGTTTTCCCACACTAATTTTTAGCAATTTATTTCTCCTGACATTAATTATTTAACTTTTCTTCTTTCAGAAACATTGATTAAGCTCTCAATTTTAGTTATTCTTAGTAGTTCTTGCACATTTTCCATTTGGCTATGCAACATTTTAATACATTCCAGTCTTGAACAACTTCTAATCTCATCCTTCGTCCTTTAGTGAGTACATAAATGTTGATTTTTAATCTGCCATGATTCTATTCATCATGATGTTCATGGAATCTGTGTCTAGTTATTTCTTCCTGACATTAGACTCTAATCTCCTCAATTGAGTTATTAATTTCTATTTCCTGCTGGATATGAAATTCTAGAACTGCTTGCATTAACATTGTCAGAACTAGTCTGAAAATATTGGTTCACTTCTCATATACTTTTGTAGGTAGGATTTCTGTAGCACTCAATATACACTTGTTCATCTGGGGAAAGGTGAATATTTGTTGTGGTGAGGATACATTATGTGTGAAGGAGGTTGAGGATTGTCCATGTTATCTAGATATTTGATGACAATAGCATCTCTCTTTCCTAATATGTGAAAGTATAAGCATCTCCATTCTCAAATGTTCTTCGGAATGAAATATACCACCAGTTAAAATCCTTTAGTTTAAGCCAATTGCATGGCACGAGGTTTACTGTTACTTCCATATAACATGAGGTTCTGCTTCAGTTCACATCGTGACAAACTAACTCATCAAAGGTGTAATTTTTCAGGATTTGCCAATTTAAGTTTTCACCACAGTGACCACCAAAGCTACTGGGATCTAGACTCCACGTTTAGCCTTTTATAACAAGCTGGCATTGCTCTGCTTGGGCTTTCTCTTAGTTCTATTGTTACACCAACTCCCTTAGATTGAGTGTCTTCAACTAAAAATATTTGTTTCTCAGAGTTCTGGAATGTTAGACATCTACCTTCAATTCTTGGCTATATGGTGAAGAAACACTTCCTGATTTACAATGGCTGTCTAGTCTTTTTGTCTTCACATTGAAGAATAGAAAGGACATTATCTTATGTCTCATCTTATAGGGACACTACTTCCAAGATCTGCCTAAACACCCCAGAGTATAATACTACCATACTGCAGTCATAGTTTAAACATATGAAAATGCAAGGGAACAGAAATCATAATGTTCATAATATTATGAGCAAATGATCCCAAGTGCTGATTTTAGACTAGAGGTCTTCATTGACCTCTTAGACTTTGTAATTAATTAATGTTCTGGTTTTTCGTTGTTGTTGTGTTTGTTTGTTTGTTTGTTTTGAGTCTTTTTTGAGATATTTTCTTTCTCCCTGTAGCCACAGCTGGCCTGGAACTCTCTATGTAGAACTCATCGAGGTCTGCCTGTCTCGGCCTCTCAAAGTTCTGCTCTAAAATTCTGTTTTTATTACAAGAAGGTATCACAAATTTAGAAGCTAAAATAATGACTCACAAGGAAGAATAATGGTATTTACAAGAATCTGGTTCTAATCTCATCTTCAAGATCCTTATTAAACTCTCTGATTTGGACACAAAATAATATCTTTTTACTGCTTCCACATGGCCCCATACAGTTTCAAGGAATCAAAGATATGTTGACTCCTCTTTGTTCTCCAGGTCTATGACTTACTCTGAATTTTCTTTTTTTTTTTTTTTTCTTTTAGAGTACACTGCAACACCCAAGGTACTTGGAACATAGTATAACAGAGGGCATAAATAATATTAATGCATTTCTCAAATTTCACCAGTGAAGTTTCCTCTTGAAGCATTTGGTAGTTAAAACAGAAAACCACAACTGGAAAAAAAAAGGTACAGAGAATAAGAGATTTTCAAGATATTTTTTCCTGAATAGTAGTATAACTTTATCAAAACTCTGCCATCCTAGGCTCAAGGATCATTGTGGAAGAGTGGGCAGACAGATTATAAGATTTAGATATGATATATGTCCATGAGGAAACAGGGTTTGCCAGACACCTGGGGAATTACAGGTATCAACTTTGCGCTATGGTTACGGTGCACAGCACACAAGATTAGTGCAAGCTCATGCTAAACAGAATCCCAAAATAGAAGTGGGAAGGTGGGGAAGAAGTCGCCACCTAAGTTGAGAAACTGTTGGGAAACTGATGAGGTCTGAGAGAGGGAGAGCTGGTTTTCTTCAAGGGAGGGATGTTAGGTTAACTGGGATCTAGTGGATGGCACACGGAAGGTCATTTGGGGACAGGAACTTGATAAAATAGCATATTACTTGAAACCCAGCAAAGGGTGGTGGGGTATGAGAGGGATAGAAATAAAGAAGTGATGCTTAAATATGATCCAAAGATATATGAAAATTTGCAAAAATTCAATGAAAATAATATGGAGAAAACAATCTCCTCCAAATGTCCACTAGTTAAATAAGTCACACGTATTCTTCTAAAAATGAAAATAATTCTGATGATGGATGATGTCACATAAAAAGCGCCTTCTGCAAGAGCTTTGAAGATGTTTCATTCATTGATCTTGTTGCCTTTTTTTTTTTTCTTTTCAGCTTTACAAAACATTGAACTAGCCATCATTGGGTGTAAATAGAAAGACCCATAATCAGGTTTGAATTCAATACCTCCCTTTAGCCTTGGAATTTTTTATTCATTCAGGAGAGTGAAGCTGAAAGCGAGGAGCTCACTAGCCTGGCAGGGTTAAAATCTCAGGTTTTCACTTCTTTCGACACTGGATGAAAGAGCTTCATCATCTCTCTGAGACTTGGTCCTTATCTAGTAATTAATAAACACATTTTCTACTATGTTGAATTGCTAAGAGAACTAATGTGTAATTAAAAAATTTTCCCCTAGTTTTCAGGATGTTTTAAAATAAAATATAAAAGATGTTCTTTAAATAAAAACATGTCATAAAAACAAAGCACCAATTGGGCTGGAGAGATAGCTTACTGGTTAAGAGCACCAACTGCTCTTGCAGAGGACCCAGGTTCGATCCCCAGCATCCACATGGCGGCTGAGAACCGTTTTTGACTCCAGTCCTAGGGGAATCCGACACCCTCTTCTGACCTCTGCGGCATTGCATGACACGTGTGCACAGACCTGCATGCAGACAGTACATTCATACGCATAAAAATAAATAAATAAAAAAGTTAAAGCCATGCATGGTGATGCACACCTTTAATCCTTGCACTTGTGAGGCAGAGGCAGGCGGATCTTTCTGAGTTCAAGGCCAGCCTGGTCTACAGAGTGAGTTCCAGGACAGCTGGAGCTAAAACGAGACCCTGTTTCAAAAAAAAAAAAAAAAAAAAAAAAAAATTAAATGTATTAAAAAATCCCATTTAAAAAAAACCCACCAAATTCTCTAGATTTTAATTAGTTTGGGGATACTTAACCTTACTGCTTATTATCTGCATGAATTTAATTGATATGGTTCAACTATATATCTAAAGAAGTTTCAGGAAAAATACTACCAAACACAATGGGAAGGGACTTAGAGGGCAATGAGGAGGGGGACAAGAAAACGTAATAAGAAGGGAATGAATATGTTAAAAATGTATACTATGTTGGGGCTGGAGGGATGAATCAGTGGTTAAGAGCATAGGCAAATCTTTCAGTGGATCTGGGTTTGATACCCAGTATCTATTTGGTGGCTGACAATCATCTTTAACTCTAGGGGATCTAATGTCCTCCTCTGACCTCCATACACATTGTATGGCATGGGAGCACTAACATTGAGGCAGGTAATACACTCATACACATAAAATAATAATAAATTAAAATATTTAAAAATATATATTATGTATATTTATGGAAATATAAGGGAGATGGTGGAAATCTCAGGAAATAAAGCATTTACCTCACAATCCCAAAGACCTGTGCTCAACTCCTAGAACTCATATGACAATGGAAGATAAGAAAGAAAAGTGACTCCATAATATTTTAATTTGACCTTCACATGCCCACTCTGGCATGTGTGATCCTCCACACTACATACACACACAAATACACACACATACACCCATTCATAATATTCATATTCATAACTTAAATGTCATAACAAATACCTTATACTGTGTAATATATGTTAAATCAAAACATTGAAAAAGAATATGAGCAATATTATCAAATTTATCCTTGAAACTGTGTAGTTATTTAAAAATTCTATAGAGTTCTGAGACCCTGTCACAGACAAAAGATATTGTCATGCTCTGGGATCAAGTTTTTATGAGCTGCATCAAATCTTGCTGCCCTGTAACAATAGATTCAGAATTGTTTTGTCAGCCAACAATAGAAAATGTTAGAGAGAACTGTTTTATTCTTATTGCAACATTTATAGAGGTTATGATTACAGCTTTTCCTCCCAACCTTGTTGAACATGTTTGAATTCAAGTTCAAGTATAATGTTTTAGAACATTCTGCGACTTCCAAGGAAAAGCAATGTCACACATAATTATAAATGAGCTCAGAAAAAATGCACAAAAGGCCATCTGTGAGATTGGAACAGATGTAGTTGTTCAAAATATTTTGTTCTTTTCAAAGAAGAGGATCTTGAAGTTTAAGTAACTGATGTAGCTACTGGAAAACTAGAGAAAAACAATGTTTGAATGATCATTTTTTATAATTTGGGTTATTTAAATGTTTCTCATTTTATGTGTAACATCCTTTCATATATAAAAACCTGTCCCTATAACAAAAAACAAAATGAGGGGCTTGGAGAGATGGTCAGCTGTTAATAATACTGGTTCCTCTTTCAGAGAACCTGGGTTAATTTCCAGACCCCAAAATAGCAGCAAACAACCATCTGTAATTCTAGCTTCAGGGAATTCAAACACCTTTTTCTGGCCTATATAGGAAGTGAATGCATGTGGATGACCTGCAAGGAAAATCTTCATACACATAGAATAAAAATTAATGTCTCAAAAGGAGTGTTTGCTGCCCCTAAGGTGGTGGCTCACAGGAGCCTGGAAATTCAACTCTAAGGGGTTTGACAGTCTTTGGGACTCCTCAGGTGCCAATGCATGTGTGTATACACATACTCATACTCAACCCTGCCATAAATTATAATAAAATATTGTCTTCTAAAAATGATATGGACATAGATAAAACAGAAGAAATAAATAACATTAAATTGCTTCTTCATGATTGTAATCAAATTCAGCACTTGATATTGCAAATTGCACAGTTAAACTTTAAGAATATTTTCTAACAGTTATGAAATTGCTGCCTATTAGACTTCTTTCAGTGTTCTCCTTCTCTTATATGCTTATCCTGCAATTTTATACAGTGGATCGTAAGCTTTGCCCTGCATTAGAAACCTGGGGAGATCACTTAAAAACTTTTGCTGCTCTTTATCATATCAGGTATATGCTCTAACCATTAATTATTTTCAAGTGATCCAGAGTAACTGTTATAGTTGTCCAAATTCAAAAGATGACATTTTCAGACTTACTGAAGCCAAGGAAAGTTAATGTTAGGGAGATATTTATATAAAATTAAAATTTTTAAAATGTGTTCACATTAAATATTGCTTAGAAACATCTTAAATAGTGTTCAACACCATTAATAATTCAGGAAATGCAAATTAAAACCACTCTCATATATCATTTCACTCCAATAAGACTAGGTAAGATCAGTAAAACAAAAGACACCAAATGCTGAAGAAGTTGTGGGGAAAGCGGAACACTCATCCACTGCTGGTGGGAATGTAAACTTGTACAACCACTATGGAAAGTAGTATGGAGAGCCCTTAAAAGACTCAAAATGAGCCTGCCACCTGACCCAGTCATACCACTCCTGGGTATATACCCCAAAGACTCATCCTACCACAAATGTACATGCACATCCATGTTTATTGCTGCTCTCTTCACAGTAGGGAAGAGCTGGAACCAACACAAATGCCCCTCAACAGATGAGTGTATGACAAAAATGTGGTTCATCTCCACAATGGAGTACTATTCAGAGGTAAAGAAAGATGACATTAAGAACTTTGCAGGTAAATGGATGGAGCTCGAAGCCATTATGTTAAGTGAAGTAACGCAGTCCCAGAAAAACAAATGGAGAATAGTTTCCCTCATTTGTGGAAGTTAACATCAACCCCCCCCCAGATGAAAGGCAAGCTGAACATTATTGTTATATTTCTGTTTATCTGAAAGCAACTATGTTGTTATAATGTAAATCTCTCAATGGGTTTTAGAATTCACCCACCACTTATTTTCAGACTCTGTAATTACTGTATATGGGTGGAGAGTATGTATTCATATTTTAGAGTAATATAAAATTAATGGAGGAAAATGTGAATTTCTAAGCGTAAAAAAAGATGGAGACAAAGATGCAGGACAGTTATGGCAGAATGCCTGATCTGGGATGGGGTGGGGAAAGGGGAAAGGGAATATCCCTAAACTGAATTGAAAAATGATGACTGAATTATACAAAACATCAAGAAAGCACACAAAAATGTGTTCATTATTTGCAAATTTATAAATATTGTATTGTTATTAAAGTGTAGGATTTGCACACAGACTCATATAGATTAATAAGCAATGTTTAATTTCCTATGGGGATTCAAATATAAAGTACAGAAATTAATAAATACAAGATTTAATTTAATAAAACAGAAGAGAAAATTTTGAGTTGGAAGAATGAAGAAAACTCATTTTTAATTTCTACAAAAGTCAATAGCAATGACCATCCTTTGCTCAAGTTATTTGATAATTATAATTTCACATTTAATTAGAAAGTACTGGGCAATATTTGAACTATATTTGAATGGTTTATATATGTCTTAAATGTCCATGTGCTTCTGATTTGGCCTACTTATTCTATTTTTGCCATATGAAATAATTATAAGTAAGCAATTAATATCATGAAATTCATAATTGCATAATTACTACATTGATTACCTAAAGGATTTCTTTCTCAATTTGTATGTATCAGGATTTGACATCATGTATATGTATATATGCTTCCATGTGCATGCCTGGTGTTTACAGAGTCCAGAAGAGGAAGTCTGACCATATGAAGCTGGAGT
The DNA here is from genome assembly GCA_009823505.1 of Rhizomys pruinosus. Taxonomy (NCBI): domain Eukaryota; kingdom Metazoa; phylum Chordata; class Mammalia; order Rodentia; family Spalacidae; genus Rhizomys; species Rhizomys pruinosus. Next base: position 770,060 of record VZQC01011136.1, on the reverse strand, counting down.
TATAGATGATTTTGAGTCATTCTGTGGGTGCTAGGATTCAAATCCAGATCTTTGATAAAAACCAACTATTTTGTAAACTTCAAAGTGAGTTTAAATTCAGTTACTATACACTGAGGATAATGATTCTCCCGGAATCCATAAGTTGCCCAATAAGGATGAAAATAGAGGGGCTGGAGAGATGGCCTAGCAGTTAAGAGCGCAGACTGCTCTTGCAGAGTACCCAGGTTGGATCCCCAGGACCCACATGGTGGCTGAGAACCGTCTTTGACTCCAGTTTCAGGGGAATCCAACACCCTCTTCTGATCCCTGCAGCATTTGCATGTCACGGGTGCACAAACCTACATGCAGACATTGCATTCATACACATAAGAAAAAATAAATAAAATTAAAAAAAAAAAGAAAATAGAAACCATTATGTAAGTGAAGTAACAAAGCCCCAGAAAAACAAACAACGTGTGGTATCCCTCATTTGTTCATCCTATCACCACGTCCTTATATGTAAGTCAATTCTTGTAATTATTTAGTAAAAAGCATACCACATTGACTGATGCTATGATAGATATACCTTGAAGTGTATTTTTCTATTTTCTTAAGTTTTAAGATTTATGAACAATAAAACTCTTATTTAAATGTGCATTAAAACATACATCAACTTGCTATGTAACTTAAGAATGTACAGTTATATTTCTTTTTACCTACATGAAGCATTACTGTTAAAATGTGAATCCCACACATGTTTTGGAATTAACCTGTAGTTTATTTTCAGACTCTGTCATTTTGGTATACATGTAGAATGTATATATGCATATTTTGGAGTAGTATAAAATTAAGGGAAACAACAACAACAAAAGACTTGTTCAATGAACTTACTAAAATGGTAACCTTCTACATCTAAAAATTTTAAAAAGACTAAGTAAAAGATGCAAGACAGGGGGCTGGAGAGATGGCCTAGCGGTTAAGAGTGCCGACCGCTCTTACAGAGGACCCGGGTTCGATCCCCAGCACCCACATGGCGGCCGAGAACCGTCTGAGACTCCAATTCCAGGAGAACTCCAGTTCCAGGGGAATCCGAGACCCTCTTCTGACCTCCGCGGCATTGCACGACACGGGTGCACAGACCTGCATGCAGACAGTACATTCATACACATACAGAAATAAATAAAAAAAAATTAATAAAAAAAATTTAAAAAAAAAAAAAAGATGCAAGACAGGACTTGACATGTAAGCCAGAATGCATGCGCTCTGGGGGTGAAGCATGGATGGGGAAATGAGTCTAAATTTGACTGGGAAAGGTTGTATGAAATTCACAAAATCTCAATCATTTTTAAATGTCCAGGCCAGGTATGTTTTATATGCCCTGGATTTATTGGTCACATGGTATATTAGACACCCTCAAAAGAATGTAGGTTATTTTCGATTTTCTTGGGTACCACCAAAACTTGATGGTAAGAGTCTGTTGGTCTAAACATCATACACTTTGGTAATAGAACTTAGAGAAATCAAGTTGACATTGACCAGGAAGCTTCCTCCCCACTGGCTAGCTTTCATAGTAACAGAAGTTGCGATTCATGGTGCTGAAGTCATCAAGACCCTTACCCAGTAGTGGACCCTGTGAGCTACAATAATAATTAGACTGACAAGACATACATGTGGCTACAATAGTAGCCTAAATGTTACAGGGATAATGAACCACTCTCCACTATAGGAAACTTAAAGTTGGTTCTATAAATCTGGCAAAGAACTATGGATGGGGGAACACATAATTCTTAGTTGCTAATCTATTTATATTTTGCGAAGAGGACACAGCATCCAACTGAAAATGAATATCTCTTTATTTGTACATTAATGCTGTCCTCAGTCGTCATTACAGAACATCTTTGTGCAGTGGATCAAGGTTAATACAAAGATTCACAACTGGTCAAACTTCAGAGTCTGTTGAGTTCTCAGCTGAGAATGGAGATATCTATACTATACCCTCTGTCCCCAAAAGCTCAGGTAACATTTTTGAAGAGGAGAAGAAATGGAAAGAGCCAGAAGTTTGACAAGTATGGGGCCAAATAGAGTGTTTTGTGAACATGGTGGACTTGTTTTCCTCAAGAACTCATGTAGCTATTATTGACTACAGAAGACTTGTACACGATCAAGCTAACCAAACTTCCAGGATGGACCACCGCTGGTCAAATGAATTATTCTCCCTCTAGGGGAGAATGAAGTAGGTCTGGGTGATTTGGAGGGCAAAGGGGGATATATTTGACTGATACACATTGTTTGGATATGTGACATTTTTAAATAAATAAAAACATGTTAATTAAAATATTTAAAACAATATTTTAAAAATTTCCTACTCTAGCTTGCCTAAGTATATTGAGACTAAAATAATTTTTCATGGAATATTGTGCAGTTTTGGTCTAAACTAGGAATTTGTTTCATTACAGAAAAAAAAAAAATTAGGTGATGTAGCAGGACAACTCCAAAATGAATGATACCCTTATGTAAAGGAGAAATTGCCACATAGAATCATGAAGGGGAATGCTCACTGAAGATGATTACAGAAATTAAGGTGGCACGTCATCCAAGTGAAGAAATGTCAGTGCTCTACAGTAACCCATCAGCAGCCAGCAGACAGTCACGGAGAGAGATCTCCATCCCTCATGAACCTCAGCAGGAAGCTTCTGCTTACATCTTAACCTCCAAAGGTCTGAAAACATAGGGTTGCAGTTCTAAGCCTAAAAGACTGTGATATCATAGCACATAGCTTTAAGAAATTAATATACCTTTTTTGAAATACTATTTCTATGTTTACAAAAGAAATCTTTCCATCTCAATGAAGCATATTTTATATATTGAGTTGAAATAATTTATGTGATGTGTACAGCAACTAAAAATATTTATAGCTAGGAAGTAACTGGCTACTCCTCTTAAGAAATAATAGTGGGTAACAAATGTGAATTTAAATGTCATCCTTCAATTGAACTTTCAAATAAAGATTGAATTTACCTTATTTCTGTTTTTTTATGTGTATGAGTGTACTGTCTGCATGTAGGTTGGTGCACCCATGTTATGCAATGCCATGGAGGTCAGAAAGGGGCTTGGATTCCCCTGGAAGTGGAGTCAAAGAAAGACTTTTTAGCCACCATGTGGGTGCTGGGAATTGAACCCGGGTCTTCTGCAAGAGCAGTCAGTGCTCTTAACCACTGAGCCATCTCTCCAGCCCCACCTTCTTTCTATTTTAACTATAGAGTTCATCTAGATAAATAAAAAATATTGTCTTCAGGAATCACATGCTTATATTTTATTATATAATTTGAAATTTATACAAATTTCTTAATGTTTAAGCATTATATATTTTTAAGGATAAATCAGGGGCTGGAGCGATGGCCTAGCGGTTAAGAGCGCCGACCGCTCTTGCAGAGGACCCGGGTTCGATCCCCAGCACCCACATGGCGGCCGAGAGCCGTCTGAAACTCCAATTCCAGGAGAACTCCAGTTCCAGAGGAGTCCGACGCCCCCTTCTGACCTCCGCGGCATTGCATGTCACGGGTGCACAGACTTGCATGCACACAATACATTCATACACGTACGGAAATAAAAATAAAATTAAAAAAAAATATTTAAAAAAAAAAGGATAAATCAGTGAAATGGCTGGGAAAATTATAAAATGTTTACCTAGGCTGTGTTCTTTTATTAAACATATACTGCTATTTTCATTATTTATCGTGCTGTATGCTTTGCATGTTCAACATGTGTCTTATTATGACTCATTTCTCCCACCATTTTCCTCTTTTAAATTCTATGAAATATCACCTCATTTCCACATATGTATGAAGTCATATATTTTGACAATCCAAATGTTAATTTGATGAAGTATCTTCACACCTACCCAAATGTACGAAATGAACAGTACATGATATAGCAAAATCATGTAGGAAATATGAGCATTTACTTATAAGACACTCATTTTTTGTTTATTTTTATAATTTTTTGAGCTTTTGTAAATTTCATACAACAGTTCTTAACTCAATACAGAGTCCCAACCCCCATCCAAGCCCCCCAACTCCCACCAGACCTCATGTATATGGCTATACATGTTCAGTCATGTCCAGTCAAGTATTTGTACCCAGATGTCTCTCTGCAAATTTATCCCAGTGAAGTCTAGTCAGCCTTAATAGAGATTGTAAGTAACACCTCCCTGCCTCCCATTTCTCTCATTCCACTCTGGGTTCTGTGTGAGTGATAGTGCTTGATGTCACTAATGCCACAAGTTCACATGTGCAAGCCTCTCATGGCCTGAAATTCTCTGTTTCCCTATGTTCATGAACCAGTTCTGGTTCTTAGACTCTGCCACTTCTTCAGAAATTGTCCCTGAGCCCTGTGAGTGAGAGGTTTAATGTAAACATCCCATCCAGGACCACACACTCTGCAGTCTTGCCCTGTCCTAGGTGATACATCTAGAGTTGAACTTCTACACTTAAGGCTCAGGAACACAGTGGAATGAGGGGTGGAGAAAAAACTAGTGCATCCCTCAAATTTTTAAAAAATATTGTTATGTATTTTTTAAGTATGCGTGTATTATCTGCATGTATTATTTTTATTTTTTATATAGGAGAGTATTACCTGCATGTATGTTTGTGCACATATGTCATGCAATGTCTGCAGAGATCAGAAGAGGACATTAGGTCCTCTACGACTCAAATTATAGGTGATTGTTACCCACTATGTGAGTCCTGGAAATTGAACACTAAGTCTGAAGATCTGAGTTTGATCCTGTGACCCTCCCATGATGAAAAGACAACCAATTCCTATCAGTTACCCTTGGATCCCACATGCCTGCATGTACACACACACACATACACACACACAGACACAGACACACACAGACACAGACACACACACACACACACACACACACACACACAGAGTTTTTTTTTTAAACAATGTAGAACGAAGATGGTTTTCATGCTGAGCTTTCAAAGCCAGGGCCAGCTTGCTCCTTCCTCACCAATAGCTTGACTCAGGAAGCTGGCTGATTTGAAAACAATGCTAGCGGTTAGGCTCACCCTGAAATAAGGATCATGGGGGTAGACTAGTGGGGTGGGGATATAGGAAGAAAGGACCAGACATCACATTGACTTCTGGCATCCAATGGGGCCGTATGGTATGTATGTATATATGTAACATATGCATGGCATGTTTTCAGGGTTCCAGTCCACCAGGATTGGAGGCAAGGTACTCAGCCTTCCCTAAGATTCCATACACTGCACCATCACCTTCATTTCCTACCACTAGCTCCACTGAAACTGCTCAGGTAGGGCTGAGATTAGCGTCTCTGACAGATAAGGAACAGAGCTTCCCACAGGGTGAAAGACCTGCCCAAGACCACTCAACCAGCAAGTGTCCCTACACTTGCAGTACAAGATAGTTGTACTCCCCTCCTGGCTGTCCTCCCTCCTCACCTCCCCTGGATGAGCCCAGGAGTCTCTTCAGTGCATCTATAGCACCAAGAAGCAAGATGCATGTTTTACTGAGGAAAACCCCTGAGCCCTGGCAGCAGCCCAGGTAGGTGCCAGGACAGGGTACAGGAGAGAGTTCAGCTGCTGTTGTAATTCATTCGAAAGCCTGTAAGCCTCTGAAAAAGCAAGCAGTTGGTGCTCTTACACCCTGAGCCATCTCTCCAGCTCCAATGCAGTATTCTTTTTGAGCAGACTGTATCAGTTTATTTACAATTGTAATTTATAAACAGTAACACAAACAACTTTATATTAATATTATGAAAAAAGTTCCATAGCTGAGCTGGGTGAAAAATGAGACTTCAGGATGTTTCAAAGAAATAGAAAAAATGAAACACAACAGTTTGGGGAGGGTTATAAATATCAAGTATTGCAGCATAGGGTGCAATTTCATACAAATGTCTTCAACCACTCATAAATTGTTTTTATTTAGATATCAGAATAAAGTTTAAAAAATTTATCTTTTACTCACTTGATTTCCATTAAGCAAATTAAAACAACTGGCTATTATTAGGGCACACCTAGATATTTCTATCAATCCCTTGGAGAAAATCTATTACATTTTAGGACTATCTTTAAATGTATCATTTAGTATAAACTGTTCATGTTTCCCAATGGAGAAGCATGCCCTTTTGAAACATTCCTTGGTGCTAAGCGACTTTCATCCACAGATATAATTTGATCTATTATATTGGTAGATGCTATAGAGAAAAATAAATTTTCTTTTATCTATCTTTGTTTCATAAGACATATTCTAGTTTCTCTCCTCTGGTGAAATAAATACATTTTTTTTCCACATGTATGAGACCAAGTGTCCCTGGCTGCTACAGGTATCTAGCATACAGGTATAGTTAAGAAACAACATTGTTGTGGGCAGGGGGAATGACAAGATAGCACTTAACAGCTATACTGTAGTTAAATTCTGCTTGAAATAAATTCTTTTTTTTTTAAAGACTTTTTGAAATTTTTAAAATTTACTTTGTATGTGTATGAATGTATTGTCTGCATGTAGATTTGTGCACCCATGTTGTGCAATGCCACAGAGGTCAGAAGAAGGTGTCATATTCCCCTGGAACTGGAGTAAAAGACGATTCTCAGCCACCATGTGGGTGCTGGGAATCGAAACTGGGTCCTCTGCAAGAGCAGTGGTTAACCACTAGGCCATCTCTCCAACCCAGAAATAAATACTTTCATAAGCTTAAAGAGTCATTGTACATTGAGTAAGGACCTTTATATGAGTTTTGTATTGTTTACCAAGGACTAGACAGGAATTCAATAATGTCTCCGGAGACTGTGATGATGATTTCCCTTAGAAGTCCTGGCTGTATGATTTTTAAATACATTTGAAGCACAATGCACCTTGTTCTTCGAATATAAACTGGTAGGGATACATTTTATTTATTTATTTTTATTTATTTATTTATTTATTTATTTATTTATTTTTGTCTTTTCGAGACAGGGTCTCCCTGTGGCCACAGCTGTCCTGGAACTCACTCTGTAGACCAGGCTGGCTTTGAACTCACAAAGAAACTCCTGCCTCTGCTTCCCAAGTGATGGGATTAAAGGCGTGCACCACCATGCCCGGCTTACATTTTATTATTTTATATTTTTTTATTTTTTAGTCCTTTGAGAATTTCATACATGGATACAATATATTTGTAATCATAAATATATGTCCTTTCAATTTTCATCTATTTCAAATAACTTAAATTATTACATGCATAGAAATTTGCCTAGCATCAATGAATATTTTCTCTTATTGATTGACACAGACTTATCTGCAATTATAATTGAGGAACAATTAATAGTAATGATTACAGGTAATTAGATTGACTACTAATACCAATTTTCTCAGGCAATGTTAAAATTTAAAAAAGTTAAAAATATCTATTATATAAAATAAAATTAAAGACTTTTTGAGAAATCTTATTGTAGTGGAGGACATGAAAATTAAATACAGAACAAGAAAATTAAATACAGAACAATTTAGACATTTTGTTTTCTATTATCTGATTATCCTCTATGAACTTCTGGCTCTAGTGAGTAAAACTGGTGAGGTAGTTTGGCTAAAGTGTGTGTATAATTGTCGTCCACAAACATTTTTCACTCATTGATTCAAGATTCAAGTTTCAGAATTCAGTCCATTTCAAAATCATGAGAACATTTGTTTCAGTACTGGGTCAGATTTGTATAAAATACACCTAAGCCTTAGTATTGGGGTGGAATGAAACCAAATTATGCAGCACAGTGAATAATTATCATAAGAATCCCATGTACTGATCATCAAGATGTTCTGAAACTATCTTGTAATCCCATGAAGAATCATTCATGAAGCCCCATACTCTTTAAAATGTTATGAATTCTATTTCAGTGTCATCATTATTGATGATTATTAGTTAAAAATGAATAGAAGCAAAAAATGTTGCTCATTTATAAGTTTACAAATTGAGCAATGATAGTATAAAATTAAAATTACATAACCCATTAAGAATGTTTTATGACGTCGTTGTTTTCAAATACTTTATGCCCAACCGTTTTGCACTAGGTTATATTTTCAGTACTATGTTTAACAGATGCAGTGAGAGAGGATCCACTTACTTGGCCCTGTTCTTCACAGATAAAAGATGCTTTCTCAGAGTAAGTAGAGTAGTTAATTTATGACAGAGACTCATTAAGAGGAAGAAATACCCTCTGAATATATTTTATTGGGACTTATCACGAATGTTATCAAATGTTGTAAAATACAGTATGGCATCAATTAATATGTTCATATAACTTTCCCTAGATGTGATGATAGGTCAAATCTAATTGATTGATTCTCTTACTCTGAAACATCCTTTATATCATGTTTCATGGTGAAAGATTTTAATGGACTTCTTTTTTTCTAAATTTATTTCACCATTAGTACACATTGAAATGAATATTACACATATTAATAGGGCACTAGGCAAGGCTTCGCTTCTCTTTATTCTGTAATATGCAAATTAGGTTAGCATCTATGTTCTTAAAAAGTTATAATTTATCATTTCTCCTTTTTTTTTTATGACTTTTTGAGACAGGGTCTCCCTATAGCCCCAGAGAGCCTGGAACTTGATCACCATATTTTATGATTGCACATCAGAAACTCTTTTCTGTGTTTACTAAACTTGTATTGATGACTTTAGACAATTTTCCTCACCTTCTGTTTTTAGTAAAGAAAATATATTTTAAAGATTGACATGAAATATTATTTAGAAATCTGGGGCTGGAGGGATGGCCTAGCGGTTAAGAGCGCCGAACGCTCTTGCAGAGGACCCGGGTTCGATCCCCAGCACCCACATGGCGGCTGAGAACCGTCTGTGACTCCAGTTCCAGGAGAACTCTAGTTCCAGGGGAATCTGAGACCCTCTTCTGACCTCCGCGGCATCGCACGACACGGGTGCGCAGACCTGCATGCAGACAATACATTCATACACATAAAAATAAAAAAAAAATTAAAAAAAAATTAAAAAAAAAAGAAATCTGTAGAATTCATTATTAGAATGCTACTGGGTACTTTTATTTTCAACATTAAAAATTATCTATTTATTTGATAGATATAAACTTATTCCTCCTATTTTTCCTTTTGCAATTTTGAGCAATTCGTGTCTTCAAAGGAATGGGTATATATGGAAATCATTATATTTGTAACCTTATGTTTGTACAGTTATTTTTATTACCATGTAAATGTTCATGTCATAATACTGAAGAGCCATTATTAATAACAGTGCTTCTATAACATTGTGATTTCTATAGTCATATTTGTTGTTTTTGTTGTTTAGCTTGTTTTTGCTTTTGTTGTTTTTGTTTTTTCTGGTTGTTTTCCTGAAACCAAGCCTCACTATTGAGTCCCAGTTGGCTTGGAACTATGTAGAACAGCCACAAACTAAAATAAACCCTCCATTCTCTGCCTACTCAGGGGCTACCACTCACCTATTTGATAGTCAGGTTTTATTAGTCATTACAAAAGTAAAATATATGAAGATTTTGTTATTTAGCACTATGAAATTTGATTTTCTCTATCTTAATAATTGTAGTCAAATATCACACTCATTTAGACTTTAAATTATCTCCCTGCACTGTACTACTTTCATTATATGCAATTCTCTGGAGATACAGACGCACACATAAACACCCACACCCAATCCCCACCTCACAGACAGAGACATAGGAGATAGAGACAGAGGTAACAGTGAGAGACATAGAGAGAGGCAGGAAAATAGAAGTTTTAGAAGACAGAGTATTTCCTTTATTTATAAATGATGTCATAAAAATAAACTCTTGAGAACTTCCAAAGAAGTTCTGAAGGACTTGGAATTGGCTCATCTACTCCAGTTTTCAAAAAGGGATCAGTCATCAATAGTTTTAAGGTACCTACTACTAAAAGTATTATTTGATTAATATTCTTTTTTTTTTTTTTTTCTTTTTTTTGGTCTTTTTGAGACAGGGTCTCCCTGTAGCTCTGGCTGTCCTGGAACTCACTCTGTAAACTAGGCTGGCCTAGTTTACAGAGTGAAATGATGTGTCTTGCAATAGAAAGCAGTTATCACAAAACCCACAACAGGTTAAAGTGTAGAGGGTAAGAGACTGCAGATTGTTTAACCCCCAAAGGGGCACTGATGCCATATCCCTCCCTGTCTCACAAGGCTTGGGGATCATCATGTAATAGGGGACAGGAAATTCTAAGATCCAGAGGTTGTGGATGGAAGCAATGCTTTTCAGTAAGTAGTGCAGTTGCCCATCTGAACTCACAGAAATTGTAACAGCATGCCGAAGACCTTCTTAAACACAATAAATTCAAAATTCCAGCATGAAGGGAGGTTGATGGGCAGAAGATCTTTCCCCTAGTCGAGAAGCTATTTGAATATAGCAGCTGCCGATTATATTCCTTGCATGTATGTAAGTGCATCTGTGTTGTGCAATGCCTGCAGATGCCAGAGGAGTGGGTCAGATCACCTGGAACTGGAGTTTCAGAAGGTTGTTAGCAATATGCGGGTGTTGGGATTTTAATCAGTGGAAGTAACCAGGATTCTTACTGCTGAGTCATCTCTCCAGCCCTAGAACAAGCTGCTATTAATAGCTTACATGATCCTTGCTCAGCAACATTCCAGGGCAGTTTCTACATCTCATGGTGGGCAACACATATTAGACTCCATTTCAGGGTGGGGTGGCAGTAGAGAGAATGATAGGAAGCTGGGGGCTTTGGGTGTTGAGGTTGGAGCCAAGAAAGCTTTGGGAAGTGAGAAATGTGATAAAAATAAAAATAGTTATTTAAAAAAAAAGCAGATAAGTTATGTGAGAGGGAGCATAGGCTTCAGCAGAACAATGGCTTCCTTCTTGACATTAATGCAAATCAGTCTGCATAAACTTCTGAATTTAAAGTTATCAGGTAATTTTCAAAAACTCTTTCAGAAGCACTACACCAGAGTCTCCAATTAAGTTCAATCATTGATATTATATTGAACTAATTTTAAAATATAGACTATGGGCTGGAGGGATAACACAGCAGTTAAGAGCTAAGACTAACAACAAAAACGTTATAATATAGACTATAAGAGTTACATCTGTCAATTGTCTTATAGTTATTCTACCATGTCAGTAATATTTTCTATATTTTCAAATTTCCTGACTCTGGAAACTTATGTTTTAATGTAATATATATGAATATAAAGTAGAATATATAAATGAAATCCAGACTATGATTGTGGAAATTAAATTTAATAAATTTTATGAAAGAACAGAAATATTCAGAACTTGTAAAATGGCTTATAAGTAAAAAGAAATACAAGCTTGATGAGTTCAGTTTGAACTTCAGAACTCCTAATAGAAGAACAGAACAACTCAAGACAATTGTCCTCTGGCCACCACACAATGCACAGTGGAACTTAAGTAATCACATACACACACATCATGCACTGACAATAAAATATAAAAATAATATTGGTCCTCTGTTATAATGACATTAACACATTTTGAAAAAGTAAATAATTTCTACTTTAAAATTAAAACATATATGGCATTCTTAAATAATTGTTTTATTACATAAATTGTATCTCTAGGTGTGTGTATAAATATGCATACATATGGCTTATTTTTGAGACAGGGTCTACCTGTAGCCCTGTAGCACTAGCTGATTGGATTTTGCTGTGTGGACTCAATCTTACAGAAGTTTGTTTGCCTTTCTCTATCTCCCAAGCACTGGGACAAAAAAGTGTGCATCATCACAAATGGGTCTTCTCTCTCTCACTCTCTCCTGCTCTCTCCTCCAAAGTGCAGGGACTTTTGCAGAAGAGTTTGGCATGTCAGATTGTAAGGTCCAAGGAAGGGGATTTGTGAATTGTGAGATCACAGCAAAAGCAGATGGGACTTTGATTTGATCAGCAGGTTTGTGTAAGCAACCTCTTCCCCTGGACTTGGGGTCCCTAGGTTGTATAAGAACTGGACTCAGATGTTTGGTAATTAGTTTTGTGTGGAAACTCCTTATGTTTATTGCTTATGTGTACTAACTGGTCAAATAAAAATTTAAGAAAGCAAAAAATGTGCGTCATTATACCATATATATATATATATATATATATATATATATATATGTTGCAGTTTATATGAGATGAGTGAAATCAAGAAAAATATCCTTCTAATGCCATTTGAGGAATATCTTTTAAATTCTGCAGCTGCTTTTGCTTTTTTAAAGAATTACTAACAAGTTCATAGGCTCTTAATAACATCCCTTAAATTCACACACATTTTATATTATTAGAAATAAAGTATGTTAGAGTCAGCAATTTTTACCTTAAACTTTCTTTTTACTGAGTAATAATGCTCCAAAATGCTGTGAATATTTTCCTTATTACACTTTCGTCAGCAGTTTAACATACATATCGTATAGTTTAGGGGAAAGCAATTCAGGCTAGAAGCTGATAAATGCAAGAATGCTTAGAAATAGAGAAGACAGTTGTCATAGTAACATAATCCCGCCATATTCATGTTATTCTCTTCATCACAGGAAGTATTTTCAAAGCTTCACAGAGTTGTTTCAACTCTTATGGGAGTGCAGTCTGTGTGCTTTTAATATAGAAACTTAAGGTAGTGATATTCACAAGAAGGAAGAGGATATTTGAAATTTAATTCAGAGAGTGCATCATTTAGGGAGATTTCTGCTAAAACAATCTCTTTGGAATGATGTACACTTAAGCCAAATTTTTTCACTTATTTCTAAGCAATCTAAAGACAAAAGTAAACAATAATAATGCTGTAAAATCCATCCCAGGTTTTACTAAATCTGTTAGCTTTTATTTCCCGGTGGCTTTTTCAGTGGTTTTTATAATAAAGTAGAAACTATTGCATATATTTATAATAAGAAAATATTACATATTTTTCTAACATGGTCAATTATCAATATGTATAGGATTCTTCTGATCTTGCAATTTCCCTGTTTTCATTCCATGATGTATGTAGAAAATAACAATGTTTTATGACACTAAATAGATAGTCAGACATCCACTTGTTTTCTATAAAACGATTATCAATAAGGAACAAAGAAGATTTATATAAATTATATAAATAACTAAAAGACTTAAATGCCATATTTTATTTCAGAAATACTGTTACTTTAACTCTACACTCAATTGCTTATAATTATCAGTGTAATTAATCTCTACACTTGCACATCACTATACTATATATAATTAACTAGTAAGGGAAGATTGGTAGGCACATAGAAAATAAAGGAGAGAAATAGAAGTTAACAATAAAGTATTTAATATAAATTAAAACAAGCTCAAATTATCTGAAAAGATCTTGACTTCTACTAAATGCAATGTATAGGATAATAGTAACAAGTACATGACCTCTTAAGAATGAGCATTTACAGAATGTGACACACATGAAACTGGAAAGGTTTAGTGGTTTGGAAGAGGGGAGAAGTTGGAGGAAGAAAAAACAGATTTGATCAAAATACACTTGATGCATTATGAAACTCTCCAAAATAGTTTTTATTTTTAATGCCTTTCTTGTGGATATATTGGTGTGATTCAGGCGTGCACATACACACACACACACACACACACACATTCATCATAATTTTCAACTATTTCTCTAACCCATCCAATCTAACTCCTATCATGTCCCCCTACTTTCTTTCCAATTCATGATCTCAGATGTGCAGCCTGGCCACTTCTTATATTATTGTTTTTACACACACACCACACACACATACACACACACACACATACGTACACAAAGCCTACTGAATCCATTTAGTGATGTGCATATATACATGTGTTTAGGCTTGAACATTTAGAAAACATGGATTAATTGAGTCCATGGAGAGTTATACAAATGACAAAAACATGATAATATATTTTATTATTTTCCTTATTAGGTTTATTCCTCTACATTTAGCTTAGTGTTATTACTAATATTTTATCTACTTTCAGATTAAGATATTTGGAATGATGTAAATGGCATTAGCTTTGATCATCTGCAAAGGAGGAGACAGTTATAGGGAGTGTGAGAATTGTATAGCAAAGAATAACACACCTGGCCAGGCCAGGAGATATATGACTCAGAGCACAGAATGTGAACTGCTGATCACCTGGAAACTGAAGAGCTGGAGGAAGCCACATCAGGGCCACACCAAGGACCAGTGCCACCTTCAGAGTAGATTGCACTACTGCTGCTTCATGGCAGGGTAGCTGGACTGACATTGTAATATTTAGTTTCATTGGGTTGGCCACAGAAAAGTTTGTTCAACTTGGGCTTTGTTTAAGTTCTAATCTATTCTTTTACATTAGGTTCTAGACAGCTATCCTATGAAACTTGAAGAAAATAATTTTCTTTCTTCTTGTGACACACACACACACACACACACACACACACACACACACATACACACAGCCAAGAAAGAAAACTATAGACCCATTACATTAATGAACATAGATGCAAAAATTCTCAACAAAATACTTCCAAACCACATACAGGCACACATCAAAAAGATCATCCATCATGACCAAGTAGGATTCATACCAGAGATTCAGGGGTGGACCAACATATGTAAATCGATAAATGCCATAAATCACATAAATGGACTGGAACAAAAAAACCCACATGGAGTGATTTTTATTTTAAAACATATTTGATTTTTCTTTTATTATCGTTTTATCTTTTAAGAAAGGTCAGGTGGCAAATAGAATCTCAACCCAAATTGGATTAAGTGATGTTTTCATTGTCAGCATGTCAGATATGTAGGGGAGAATGGGTTCCAGGAGCTGGTGATGCAGCAGTTAAACTATTGTGTAGAGTGCATCCAGATGCCATTTTCCCAGCACTCCTGTGGAGCAAAGAGAAATATTGAAGTACATGGTGTTGTGGGGAAAGAGAGTTTTTTTATGTACTTCTGTTTTACAGGAGTCATCTTAACACTTCATTGTTTTATTTTTTCACCAGATATCCAGTGATATAAGGCCTGCAAGTAAGTTTTCCATTAGTTAAGATGGACTAAAGAGAAGTTGACCCTAAAAGTCTCTACCAGAGATTTAGAGATTTTCTCACTAAAAGTAGACCTATTTAGAGAGTTTATAATGAACATTGAATGAAGAACAAGTGGTACATATTCAGAGCAAGCAAGGTCTTCAAGATTTGACCATAATGAGTAATGCTCAGGGAGGTCCTATGAGAAAAGTGTTTCTAAATTAATAGAGGGAGTAAAGCAAATTGCCATTTGTAATGTGTGGATCTTATCTAATCAGAAATGAATGCAAGAACAAGCCAAACCCTTTCCTGGATCCAAGGGAAATTTCCTCCTGCCTTACCATTTTAGCACTGACGTATCAGCTCTTAGTGGGTGTTGAAACTGTCAACTTCAGACCAGCACTTTCATGAGCAACTTCCACCATCAGAATCAGCCTTGATCTGCATCCAGCTTCCTCTCTGGAGCTTGCTGAGTAATACTTTGTGCTCTGGACCCTTCAGTTCTCAGGTTCCATAACCATTTATCATTTCTGCCAATACACTATCTCTCCCCCACACACCTCTACACTATATGTATTGAACCATAAAGTTTTTACTTCTCAAGAGAACTCTGACCAACATGTACTATGAAGAAATAATATTTATGGGAAGTCATTCCTAGGTAGGAAAGCAGTATGAATATGATGAACTAAGTCCAAATGTTTGCACAAAAGAACCATATGTATTGTCTTCCCTAGGTATGAAGACAAAGTGTAACCTCAATTCCTCTACATTTCAATGTTCAGCAATCCCATCTGTAATATTATGTGGTAAGAAATATTTGGTGTAATAAAAGTTCTTCAGACCCATTATATATGAAATGTTTTAACTTATTTTACCCATACTTCACAGTAATTACATAGAATAAAATATTAACTATATAATATTTTATGTATATATTAAATTATTAAAAGCATCAAGACATTTTAAAAAGACTTTATCTGCCATAGTCATTTTTATATCTAACTTATAAAAATCTTGTATAAAATTGGTACTAAAGCAGTCAAAATCTTTAATGGGTAATGCTATTTAATGCTAACTATAACTAAGTATCCGTTTAACAGTCTTGGCTTTGCTAAAGTATTTTTATGTATTATACTTTATTAAGTCATACTTCTATTATTATGTGGTTTGTTATTTGAACTGTATTTGTAATTTTTTTAGAAGAAAATCTATAGTTCAAATAACACATATATTCTTAAATATTTTGGGCACAAAATATTTACATTTTTAACAAAAATATGAATATGATTCATAACAGCCACTGCACTGGCTAAGGACTAGGACCTGTGACTGCAAACTCTGGCCAATAATAGTTATTAACATTGAAAAAAAGCTACCATATGGTTAAAAACATGAATATGAATTTGGTAAACTATTTTTTATAAATAATTACAATTTATATTTTATATTCATTAGTTATTTGTTTTTCAGAGGAATCTTTTTGTAACTTTAAAATTAACAATTTTTTGACCCAAAAGGATAAGTTGATTACTATAAACTGCTTATGTCTCCATAAACCTTCAATTAGATCAACCATATTTTCAAATCCCAATTGCGCCTGGTGTTGTGGAGCATGCCTTTCATCCCAACACTGAGAGGTAGAGGCAAGTGGATCTCTCTGTACCTGAGGCTAGCCTGGGTCTTACAGTAAATTACAGGTCAGCTCAGGCAACTGGGAGACCATGTCTCAAGAAGAACAACAACAAAAGAATCCTAATGGGAAATCAAATTCCTGACAACCAGAAAGGGCCACTGTTAATGACTTTTTTTTTTTTAAGTCACACTTTGGCTTATCAGTATTAGACAAAGGCCTGTGATGATCAATACCAACACAGACCAGTTCAGACAAACAAAGATGGTACCTGGGTTATACCATATCCTGGAGCCTCCACTACAAGCTTGTTATTCTTTGTTTAAGTTAACCAGGCCCAAACTAGGGGAGGGGACCCATGTTAAACACTTAGACTCAAGACCTCTAGGAGACTTTGGATTTTTCAGTTTCTGAATCTTCTTACAATTGTGGAGTCACTCTCTCTCTCTCTGTTTCTTTTAGTTTCTGTTATTTCCTTTTGTGTCTCAGATTTTTCCTGCCTTTACCTTTTCAACTGGTGAGAAAACAATACTGCTCAAAACCCCTAGATGTGAAAAGTTAAATAAGCAAGTGTCCATATCTGTTCATGCTCCTTATAATTATCTTTGCACAAAAGCTCTATTAGTTACTTTTGTTGCTATGATAAAATACATCAACCATGAACAAGTTGGAAGAGGAAACGGTTTGTTTAGCCTACACTGTGTGTCACAGTCCATCACTGAGGGAAGTCAGGGCAAGAACTCAAGGCAGGAACCTGGAGCAGGAACTCAAGATGAGACTTTGAAGGAATGCTGCTTATTGGCTTTCTTCACCTGGCTTGCTCTGCAGTTGCTACATGGCCCAGGGCCACCTGCCAATGGATGGAACTGCCAGCCATGCGGCGGGCCTTCCTACATCCACTGGCAAATAAGAAAACACCCGCTAGAAAAGCCCACCTGCCTGAGGAAAGAATTCCTCACTGAGAATTCCTTTATCCAGGTGTCTCGACTTTGTGTAAAGTTGGCAAAAACTCATCAGCACCTAAGCTCAACATCAGCTAATATAGGTATTAACATGATAATACTTTATGCCATGTAATTATACTGCTCCTATTGTCACAATTGTAACGTGCAATCAAGGAACACCAGTAGCCTGTCATTCTATACATTCTTGCCTAGAGATGGAGGTAATAATATAAGCCTGACAGAAGAATATCACAAGAAATTAATCTTCCCAATTATAAAACTTTTAAATTACATAGCACCTAGTTAGCAGGAGATAATTAAATACTGGAAAACAAAATATAACTGCACATGTGAATAGTAAAAGTTTTTAAATATCAAGCACTTTTTCTGGAAATATTAACTTTACATTAAACTATCTATGACTAATTTAGAGTGCAACTTTATTTTTTGCTTTATGGTCTCTTCAGTAAGTCATTAGGTCAGGAATGTCATTTGTTTTCAAATATCTATTCTCTTTCTTTTTTTTTTTTTTTTACATAGATGGATATTAGCATTATTGTACCAAATTCTTAATTGAAAAGTTAAGCAAAAACACTCACAAATAAGCATCACGGTGGGATTTTTTAAATGGTAACAGGTGTTAAGGAACAATCTGTGCATATTTGACATGTTTTTACATTTAAACCTCTCACGTAGAAACATCAGTTATATAATTTAAAATGCAGTGTTTAAATTGTGATTCTAGCAATTAAGCTGTATTCTCATAATGGCTCTGCCATTTAAAAGGTCAAAAATATTTACACTGTGTGAAATTTAATAATTGGTCCATGTGTGAAATACAATAATTGGTTCATCTGTCAATTAAATGAAAATATTTCAGCATTCGGCAATTAATTTCCACAAAGCTTAATTACCATATGACTGTAGGGGGACATAGTTTGTATGTATGGCAGCTGTAACTTGTTGAGTGCCACCTGAAAGTGGCAACTAATTGAAACACAGGCCAGCATGCTACATGACTTCCTTTGCCTAATTGGTCTTTGGAGGTTGTTTGATGGTTGGCATCCCATTATCATATTCCCAAATCCCAGAACATTAAAAGCAATTTAAGTAAGGAAACTTCAGTTATCTACTCATGAGTAAAATAAAAAATAAAC
Source organism: Rhizomys pruinosus (assembly GCA_009823505.1). Lineage (NCBI taxonomy): Eukaryota > Metazoa > Chordata > Mammalia > Rodentia > Spalacidae > Rhizomys > Rhizomys pruinosus. Next base: position 751,333 of record VZQC01011136.1, on the reverse strand, counting down.
CTGAATAGTCAGGATATTTTATTTTGTTGTTATTGCTATATAAGCATATATATCTATTGCAAAGTTGTAAATATAGAATAGTTATTTTCATTTTTAATATATTACTTTTATTGATATTTTGTGTAATTCAGACGTCATATTTTTAGTTCAATTTAGACATATTCCCCTTTACCTCCCTCCTCCACACCAGATTATCTATTCTGCCATAAATGTCCTGCATCTTTCTCTCAGTCTTTTCAAAGTTTCTCTTCAAAGCTTTATTGCTTTATTATTTGGGGCAGAATTTAACTATATCAGTTGGTTCTTTGACCCAGTTCTTATGTTGTTGTGGTTCACTGCCAATTGTATTTCTCAAAATATGCTTATATAAGCATCTTATAGGTTCCAGAATTATGTCCTCAAGGAATAAACTGTATGTTAACTCCAATATAAGCTTAGAAGTTCACATTTTTATGTTTCAATATTATATTACTCTAAAATATGAATATATACCTTCCAACCATATATATTAATTACCATATCTGAAAGTAAGTGATATGTTAATTCTAGGGCTCATTAAGAGAATCACATTAATAACACAAGAGAATTAATAACAATAAGAGAATTAATAACATTAAGAGAATCACATAAATAACAGCTGCTTTCAAATAGAAAGAAATATAACAAGGTTTCTCAGCTTCCCTTTCAATTGCATGATTTGATATTAGCATTCACAGATGAGGGAAACCATTCTCAGTTTTTTTTGGGGGGGGCATTATGGCTTTGAGTTCCATTCATTTACCTGCAAAATTCATTATGTCATCTTTCTTTACCACTGCATAGAACTCCATTGTGTAGATGTACCACATTTTTGTTATCAACTTGTCATTCCAGAGGGATTTGGGTTGGTTCCAATATTTCACTTTGTGAAGAGAGCTGCAATAAACATAGATGTGCATGTATCTTTGCAGTAGGATGAATCATGTGGGAATAAACCCAGGAGTGGTATGGCTGGGTCAGGTGGTAGGCACATTTTGAGGCTTTTAAGGGTTCTCCACATTTACATTCCTACCAGCAGTGGAAGAGTGTCCCCCTTTCCTCACAAACTCTCCAGCTTTTTGTGCTTTTTGCTTTATTGATCTTAGTCTTATCAGAGTGAGATGATATCTGAGAGTGGTTTTAATTGCATTTCCTTAATTATTAAGGATGTTGAGCACTTTTGCTATTTTTGAGGCAGGGTATCTTTTTAGTCTCAGCTGGACTGGAGCTCAATCTATAGAGCAGGCTGTCCTAGAGCTCACAGAGATCCCCCTGCCTCTGCCTCCCTCCCGAGTGGGGATTAAAGGCCTGTCTCACCAAGCCTGACATTAAAGACAGTTCTTAGCTGCCATGTGGGTGATGGGAATCGAACCCAGGTCCTCTGCAAGAGCAGTCACTGCTCTTAACTGCAGAGGCATCTCTTCAGCTCCCACAATGTTGAGCAATTTTTAAGATGTTTCTCAGCCATCTTAACTTCCTCACTGGAGAAGTCTCTGTTCAGCTCTTTAATCCATGTTTTGAGCGAGTCATTTTTTTTCTTCTTTGTTTTTTGAGTAGTTTATATATTCTGGATGTTAATACTCTGTCAGATGCATCACAGGTGAAAGTTTCGTCCCACTCTGTGGATTTTCTCTTCACTTCCACGATTGTTTCTTTTGCTGTACAGAAGCTTTTGAGTTTAATGAGGTCCCACTTGTCAGCTGTTGACCTTATTTCCTGCACAGCTGCTATTTGATTCAGAAACCTTTTCCTACTCTTTTTTTTTTTTTTTAAATTTTTTTTTAATTTCTGTTGTGTATGATGTACTGTCTGCATGCAAGTCTGTGCACCCGTGTCGTGCAATGCCGCGGAGGTCAGAAGAGGGTCTCGGATTCCCCTGGAACTGGAGTTCTCCTGGAATTGGAGTTACAGACGGTTCTTAGCCGCCATGTGGGTGCTGGGGATCGAACCCGGGTCCTCTGCAAGAGCGTCGGTGCTCTTAATCGCTAGGCTGTCTCTCCAGCTCCTTTTTCCTACTCTTATGACATATAGATTGCTACCAATATTTTCTTCTATCACCTTCAGAGTTTTGGGCTTCACAATGAAGTCTTTGATCCACTTGCAGTTGATTGTTGTACAGGGCGAGAGGTAGTTCTACATATGTTGATCCATGCTGCCAGTACCATTTGCTGAAGATGCTGTATTTCCTCAAATGGGATTTTTATTATTTTATCATAGTAAAAATTTATCTATTGTGATTGTTTGCATTTGTAAAACTAAAAACAGTAACAATAAAACTATATCCCTTTATTTATTTGGGGCAATTTATTGCAAATGAATGTATTTACAACTACATGAAAGTGAAATTGAAATTTAATAAGGTTAAGAATTATACTTGAAAAAAAGAATTATACTTGTCCACTTTCCATTATTTAACCTGAGAGCCCTGTACACAGCTACAGATCAGTACTAAGCTGGTATTGACTGCACACCTGTCAAACTAATACTATAATATATAAAATTAGCATTCTGTCACATGCTATGAAAAGAAAATTTAGTTTCAGATAATTATATCAGGATCTTTGTACCACCAATGATGCCTTCAAATGTGAAACATATGCCAATTTCATGACAGATGACAGCAGTGGCCACACCCTCTCTCAGGGCTGGTTAGTATCATTGCTAAGAGAGTCACAAATACAAACCTCAAAACCAGAGAACAGCCTTGACTGGGAAGTAGGGGCAACTCAAATTTCACTCCTGCCTCCCAGTATCAGATTACCTAGATCATTCTCTAGATGTTTCTAAATTTGAAAAGCAATGTATGCCTTAAGAAATGAATTGCAGTAAAAGTTAAAAGTAAAAATTCTAGGCCACATAATCTACAAATGAGAAGCATTATAAAATAATTATGTAAGGTTTCCTTTCACCCAGAGATTCTATACATAAATACTTGCAAAATTTTGAAGTTTCCTGGTATTCAATAATTCAAATAAGAAGGGTAAGTTCAAATACTGTTAAATTGGTCCTTCTGCTTTTTTTTTTAAATTGCAAGCTACAGTCTATTATCAAGGCAAGTCAAGAGGCAGGAATCAGGAGGCAGGAACTGAGGAAGAGAGCAACTGCAGAACACTCTTTAATAAATATATTACCTTGCCTTGCTCAGATACCTTTCTTTCATAGCCCTGGCCAGCCTGCCTATGATTTTCAACACCCACAGTGGGCTTGGCCCTCCTACATCCAATATCAGATGAGAATAATCCCTCACAGATGGGACCACAGGTAAATTTGAACTAGAAAATTGCTCAGTGAGGATTTATTTTTTTATTCACAGATGTTTCTAGGTTTGTGTCAAGTTGCTGAAGCTCATTGTGAACATAGAAAAGATCAATGTGAACATTTTTCTGCTGCATTAAACCCATAAAATGTTTGAACTTTGTAATAAAAATCTTATTTGAAAAGTTTGTTTAAATAAAATATGTGTAAATCCAAACAAAAAGAGATGAATAACAACTTTTAAAAAGTGGAACAGTACATTCACACACATACAAAAATAAATAAAATTAAAAAAAGAAAGGTTCTGATTTTAAAAATATTTTATTAAATTTTGTGCACTTCATACAATGTTTTTCAATCCAATTAAGATCATTCCCCCTTCCATACCCCCACCCCACCCAAGCTCATGCATTCTACCATACATGTCTTTCATGTTTTTCTCAGTCTTTTTAAAGTTTTTCTTTGCAGAGGTTTTACTGTTTGGGGCAGAAATTTACTGTTTCAGTCAGTTCTTTGTCCCAGTTCTTTTGTTGTTGTTGTTGTTGTTGTTGTTGTTGTTGTTCCAATTTGTACTGCTCTAAAATATGCATATATATTTGATCACCAGTGCTGAGAAGCATGAAACAAACTTCAAATACCTGCTCTGTGAAAGACAATTAAAAAGCAAAACTGTTATCTATGAAAAAAAAAAGTGGAACAAATAAGAAGATGAACATGAATCCTATTTTCTATACAACTTAATAACTACATTTTACTCGTCAAGATATTTTCAATTAAAGATAAGATGTTGTACTCAAAGTCTTCAGTGTTTGACATGGAGCATGTAAAGGAAAATGATGATGGACTCCTTGATACATAGATGTGAAGATTAGATGTCACAAATTTTTCCGTAAATATAGACAACATTTTCAGGACAGGAATGTCACAGGTGTATAGAGTATTTGAAAGTCATGGATGCATGGAGGGGAGTAAACAAGTAGACCAAAGAGCCAAAGATAAAAGCAGGGCTCAAAACCTTGATGTGCTCAGTACAGAATATTGTCTGAATGAGAATCCGGATGCTCTTTGGTATCTGTTGGGCACTGTTTCCAGAAGCGCAGTGAAAAACTCAGCTATCTTTTATAATTCAAAGGGAGAAAAGCACATTTAAAGATCTAAAGCAACTTCTGTGTACAGAGTACACGAAAGACTCAATTTCAAGTATCATATCCTCAAAAAACAAAATCACAGAGAAATATTAGAAGACAGAGCAGTAGCTTTTAGAACGTGTAGAAATCTCAGTGGGAAACACATTCTGTAAATGCATCTCACTAACCCTCTTCATTAAAAATGCTGTTCAGTACATTCTAAATGGGAAAATAAACAACAAAAATCTTCCTGAAGGTTCCAGTTAGTATTGGCTCTTTAACTTCAGATTGTCTGCTAAGGATATATATTAGCCTAGCCTTATCAGATGTTAATTCTATCTTTGACAAGTAGATAGACATGAGGAGGTACACTAGAAAGGTGGTAGGATGGAGGCCAAGTTAATTTAGTTATGCAAAGCATAAAGCTGACTTGTTTCTAGACACTACTAGTACTTTCAAGATAGTGGAAAAGAGCATTTAGCTGAGCAGTGTTTTGTTCTGGTGGATGGATCTGAGCAGACAACTGATGCAATGCCAGGTGGATTGTAATTTACCAGCACAGATTGGAAATTTGGTCAGAAGCAATAGGTCTGCTGAAAAGACCTGGGGACTCTGACAAGGCAGCATTTAGACCTTGCTGTATATTTTTTTCCTGTTGAGAAAATTATATATTGAATTATAATCATTGAATTGAAATTTACAGTAGATGATTTTAATTGGTTTCGTGTAAGCAGACAGAAGAGTCGTGAATTATAGTTTTCCTTTGATCAGAAAACAACAGTCGAGGATATCACTTAATCTGAACTTGAAAATGGAGAGCCACAAAAGAAGGTGTTTTAAAGAAAATTTTGTTAAAATTATGGACGCTCCTGACTATCCTCTTAGCCAAACCTGACTTTATTCTGTAGGGAATGCAAAGGTATGCATTCCTTTAACTATCACTGTATCTGATCTATTTCCTGTGTTGAGTGTAATTAGACTCAGTAGGTAAGAACAAGAGACAGAAATCCCAGCTATAAAAGTATGTCATTTATCCAGATTGAAGGAAATGACAGATTGATTATAGGAATAAGCAGTGAGAATCAAACACAAGTTTCAAAATTTATAAAGTATGAGATTACACAAGTTGAAGTGAAAAACTATCTGAATCATAACAGGAAAGAAAGTGCAGTGACCAGTTAGTACTCAGCACTGGGTGACAGAGACAACTGGAAGAGGGTCTAGAATATCTGTTTGGAGCTTGGGCTAACACAGTTACTTTGAGAAGTCAAGCTTAAAAGTAGAAAGGTGAAAGAAAGAGAAGCTGCAGGATTTCTACAAAATAGCAAGATGTTAAAGTAATGTAATTTGGTGCCTGATTCAATGGTTCTAAAATTCACAAGTAGGGTTTTAAGTAAATATACAGATTGGAGGCAACAGATATGTTGATGTGCTTAACATTTTAACATTAGGACAGCTGAACTTAAAAAAAGAAAGCAAAGGAAGGAGAGAGAGAGAGAGAGAGAGAGAGAGAGAGAGAGAGAGAGAGAGAGAGAGAGAGAGAGACCAGGTTTACAATTCTGAGACAGGAGCCAAGATTTTAAAGAAATCTTTGTATTTGAAAATGGTCTAACAATAAATGAAATATTAGGTGCAGAGAAAGTTCACTAAGTACGTTTGGAGAGACTTGACAAAATATATTGAACATGAAAAGAAAAGGTAAACAGAATAAAGTAAATGATTTTGTTTACAGGGAGTAGAAGATTTGGGTCATAGCAAGAGGCTGGAAATACAGTTATTTAAAAAATTCTAATAAATTTTAATTAAAATGTAACTCTCTGTCTAATAGTATGAGGTTTTCACTTTTTATATACACATGCTAATAAAATATTTCTTTTAATAACTATTTCATATCTAAAATTATAGGTAATATTTTTTCTATGTCCACTCTAGACATATTTTATTTTTCTTTGAATGTCAAAAGTAACTCACAGTCAACACAGGAGGAAAACATTATAATATCCTTATTGTCATCCTAAAGTACATGGGATGTACCTGTTGCCCTCTTTGCTCTCACAGACAAGGATTGTAAAATTTTACTATTACAAACATAACTCTCACAAATCCAGTTTTATTTAAAAAATAGAATGTATATTGGGGCTGGAGAGATAGCCTAGCGGTTAAGAGCACAGACTGCTCTTGCAGAGGACCCGGGTTCGATCCCCAGCACCCACATGGTGGCTAAGAACTGTCTGTAACTCCAATTCCAGGAGAATTCCAGTTCCAGGGGAATCCGAGACCCTCTTCTGACCTCCGCGGCATTGCACGACACGGGTGCACAAACTTACAAGCAGACAGTACATTCATACACATACAAAAATAAAAATTAAATAAATAAATAAAAAAATAGAATGTATGTTAATGCATAGTGGTATCTTTTTGAAAATATTGGAGAATACCATAGAGATCGATAAAGATAAAATTATTATTCCATTACATCTTTCTACAGATTCTGTACAATCTCTCAAAATAGGCAACTCTGTCTTCTGATAAACTGAAATCTCAGTTAACATCTCTTGCTTTTATCATTCCAACACACTGCTAAGAATCATCTTTAGACACAATAAGTTTTACAAATGAAGTTAATCATCATAGTACCTATAATTTGAAAACAATTTAAAGATTATTGTAGTATTAAAATACGATTAATATTTAGCTTTGAAGAGACTTCATCATTCAAAAAATGAACAATGACAATAATACAGACCATGAAAGTTTCTTGTGTCTGTTTCAAATGTGGAAAACATTTGGTCATTCAAGTACATCTCTTGTCAAAACAATGTTTTGTGTTCATTCATCTATTTGAAGTGTTTGAACATGTTGTTAATAAGCAAAACTTATCCAATAGTTTTACAAACTTTTATCATAATATGTTGGTCATATTTTGCTATAAACAGTAATAATAAGTTTCTACTCCTCATGTGCAATATTTGTCAGAAATAAGGTATAATTATATATATTTGCATTATATTTACTCTGCAGGTGAAAATTGATGCCTTATTTTATTTTTCAGAGATGTAACCTGTAACAAAGCTAAACAAAGAGAGCTCAATTGCCACAAATTCTGTGTAAAATGTTCAGCGAAAAGGTCGAATATAGAATATTAAGTATTAAAAAGTAAATGTATTACATTACTATAACAGCTGGTGTTTATTTTGTTTTTGCTTCACAGCAGGTACCATTTATTGTTTCAGGCGTAGATTTATAAAATTTTCTCAATGGATAGTTAGAAAAAAAGGTTTGCACTCAAATAACCACAAATATTCCTTTAATATTTGTGAATGTAGAGAATTACAAAAAATCCTTTAATGTACCATGTACCATATTAATTAAAAGTAGAGTGGCTTCAATAATTAATCTTGCAAAGAAACCAGAATGTATGCAAGTTTTGTAAGCTATGATTTTCATGAGTGATTATGACATTTTCTTTCATGGGTATTTCTTGAATCTGCTGGCACTCTGTACTGAGATTGTCAATTACATTCATTTATCAAACTCTGCCTGCACAATTGTTTTAGGTTCTGGTGATGCAGTGAGGAAGCAAGCAGGAAAGACATGATCTTTCTTGAAGTTCACATTTCCTCACAGAAGACAGGCAAGAAAACTAATAAACAAAGGAATATCTGAATGCACGGGGCCCCTGAAATTTTAAATGCCATGCAGAAAACAAATAAGATTGCAGGAAGAGGCAACTTGATTTAGAATGTCAAAAAAAAAAAAATCTCTGAACAGGTGAAACATTGGCTGAGCTCAGATTGCAGATTAAAAGAAGAAGAAGAAGAATGAAGGAAAGAAAAGCATGCTAATACTTGAGAGTCCATTCAGCCAAAATAAGCACAAATTAAAACATTGTATGTATAGTAACCTTGACAATTTCAAAGAAAGAGAGAGCACTAAAAGGAAGTACTGCATTTAACTCCAAGTCAGACAGCAGATTTGTGGGCAGGCAGAATTTCACAGCTCACAGTGCCTAGGAGGCCTTTGTGAGAAGCCTGAATTTCAGTTTAAACACGAAAGAAACTTACTAGAATAGTTTCAACAGAGGCTGATCACAAGTTTGTTTTAAAAATAGATGCTGTTGACTTTATATGTTGAGAAAATTAATTGCATAGCTTAAATGTCTTTTGTTCTCCTATGTCATCTGAAGTTGAATACTAAGAAAGGTTTTGTTCTTTGCATTCTACTAAGTCTTCCACAACAATATGCACTGTTGAAAGACTGGAATTCAGAATCCCTATTAACTAACTTGAGTCCTTTAATTGTAATTATTAGGCTTATTTCTTCATTTTCCCTCTTAATGAAAGGGGAACAGCTGTTCACCATCATCTCTACTTTTTATAAATTTGAAATCTATTATTAAGCTGTCCTTACATTAATGCTGCCTAATTCACATTTGGTCATCTAGATTGCCTGTTTATAGTCAAACATTGCAAATAAATTATTTATCTAGATGGCAAAAATAATAAGTCAATTATATATCACCAAACCAAGGAAATAAACATCATATTATGAAAGCAATGGCATGTGTACAAAATATACCCAGTAAACAATTTTAACGCTTAGAAAATTTGACCACTAAAGTCTTTCTATTGTGTATGAGTTGGCAAAAATGGCCACAACCACATGTGCCAAAAGAATATTTATTCTGTCCTGAGTTACAGGCTATATACAGTATCTTCCTTTGCAGCTTTGACAGGCCAGAGGATGACTTGACAAAGGAATGGCAGAAATGAAGAGCATGGCATTACAGCATGGAGAGAAAGTACCAGGGGGATCCTCTGTGGAAAGAGGAAATATGCAGGTGACAGTTGTTAAAAGTTAAAGTTGAAAGCAGAACAAACTCATTAACAGCAAGTGAAACCAAAATGGGTATGGGAAAGTGGAAAGTATTCTTTAAAAACCCCAGGTTAATGGGTCAAAATTTTAACAGAATCCCAAGCAGAAACAGATTTCTGGGAAGGGCACAGATATTGAGAAGTAAACAAGCTGGTAGCCTTGTAACAAATAAGGTTGTAAATAATAATGACCCCAGAAGATTTTATTTGATTATATCAAAGAGGTTTCTGGTCACAGACTGAAAGATGACTTCAGTAAAGGTCTGATATCAAAGAAATTGGCTTAGTGTTTATGGTGATTAATTTGGTTTAGTTTTTTTATAGTAATTTATACACTTTCATTCATGTTTAACATTATGGCCTTCATGAATTCAGCTGTTAAAGGGGGTATCTATCTGTATTATAAACTTGTAACTTTTAAAATTTCTCTTATTCTCTAATCCACAGGTATCTGTTTTCTATTTCAGTTACTAAAATAATCCCTATAACAAAGGATTAGTTCAAAATAGAAAATTGATAGAACAAACCAGAAACATTTTCAAGGAACTAACTTGTTAGGTTAGAAATTTACTAACATTTTATATTACTCTTGGAAATATATTCTTTGAATGAGTTTTACAAGTCTTATTATTTTACAATTATTAGTTTGTTTATAACATATTATTCCACCATGTCTAGAGAGAGGAGGTAGCACAACACCTAGGGAAAAAGAGAGCAAAAATGAGGTGGGCCCATCACTCCCCTGGGCTGGGCCTGTTTCCTTCCAGCCAACCACACGTGGCCTAGCCTGTATAGCTGATTGGTGGAATCATCCAGCCAGCCAGACACCCACCAGGTCTAGAGAGAGGAAGCAGCACTGCACCTGGGCAATAGGTCAGCATAACACCAGATGGGCCCGTTGCTCCCCTGGGCAAGGCCTGTCACCTGCTAGCCAGCAACACCTGGCCCAGTATGCACAGAGGAGGGGCAGAGTCACCCAGCCAGCCAGACATCCACCAGGTCCAGAGATATGAGGCAGCATGGCGCCTGTGGATTATGTCCAGAGGCTACCAGCTGACTGAACACTCAACCTCTTTGAGCTACATTGAGGGTATCCCATCTAGAAGAGCTGTTGCATCATCCCAGCACAAAGCAAGTGCAGGCTTAGCAGGGAACTGACCTTATTGTTACCTCAGGACTTCTGGAGAACCTCCAGAACAGAAAGGGAAGAGTCAGCTGAATATCCCAATATATAACCAAAAGGGCAAACTTGAAACCTAACACAATCAGCCCTCCATAAACCAAGGAGAAGACAAAGAACATATCTGTAGGAAACAAGTCAATTAAGCTTTCAACACAGTGAAGAAACATTTGAGATTCACACCAGAATACAAACAATAAAATAAACCCACATGCCAAAAATACAAGGAAAAAATAACATTGGAAAAGCACATAAAACAATCTCCACCAGATACTACCAGTCCTATGGAAGAGCCCTAAAATGAGATCTTACTGGAAGGAACCCAGGGTATTGGTCTTTGAAGAATAATCATAGACATAATCAAACAAATCAAAGAATAAAAAGTACATACCAGACAACTAAAGGGAGAGAATGAAGAACTCAAGAAGGGACTGGAAGGAAAGAATGACAAACTCGAGAAGGAACTAGAAAGGGAGAATGACAAACTCCGGAAGGAACCAGAGGGAAAGAATGACAAACTCCAGAAGGAAATAGAAACATTGAAATATCCCATGCTGAAATGAAAGGGAAACAGACCAGGGAAACAAGGAACTACAACAAGAGAATGACAAACTCCAAAAGGAAGTGGAAATAGTAAAGAAATCACAGGATGAAACAAAAAAAGGAAATTGAACACTCATCCAATCAACAGGAAAGGATGGGAGAAAGCCTCAAAAGCAGATTGGACAAAGCAGAAAATAGACTATCATTCCTGGAAGATAGCAAGCTCAAAAAAAGATTATGAAAAACTTTTAAAGCACAAGAGTGGAAGGATCAGGAAATTTGGGACACTATGAAAATACCAAACCTCCACATCATAGGGATAAAGGAAGGAGAAGAATCCCACAGCAATAGTATTGACCAGATCTTCAACAGAATAATAGAAGAAATTTGTCCTAAACTGAAATGAGACAAACCCATACAAATACAAGTAGCACATAGAACTCCAAATAGACAAGATCAGAAAAGAAATTCCCCATGCCATATCATAGTTAAAACACTAGATGCACAAAACAAAGACAAGCTACTGAAAGCCACAAGAGAAAAACAGCAAGTTACAAATAAAGGGAAACCAATCAGAATTACAGCTGACTTCTCAGTGCTAACTATGAAAGCCCAAAGAATGTGGACTAATGTATTCCCACTAGTCAATGACTATAGATGCCAACCCAGATTACTATACCCAGCAAAAATATCAATTATAGTTGAAGGAGAAAGAAAAATATTTCATGCCATAAATGAGATGAATGAATATTTGTCCACAAACTCCACTCTTCAGAAAATACTTGAAGGAATTCAAAGGACAGAGGAAAGGAGCACCTATCCCCAAGCAGCTAGAGAGAGAAATAAAAGAATAACTCTGAAAATACAAACCTAGGGGCTGGAGAGATAGCCTAGCGGTTAAGAGCAACGACGCTCTTGCAGAGGACCCGGGTTCGATCCCCAGCACCCACATGGCGGCTAAGAACCGTCTGTAACTCCAATTCCAGGAGAACTCCAGTTCCAGGGGAATCCAAGACCCTCTTCTGACCTCCGCGGCATTGCACGACACGGGTGCACAGGCCTGCATGCAGACAGTACATTCATACACATANAAAAAAAAAAAAAAAAAAAAAAAAAAAAAAAAAAAAAAAAAAAAAAAAAAAAAAAAAAAAAGAAAATACAAACCTAGACCAAGAATGCAAACAGAAAATAAGATTAAAGGAGAAAACACATCTCTCAATATAACCTTAAATATTAATGGTCTAAAGTACCCAATCAAAAGACATAGACTGGGAGAACAGATTAGGAAACAGAATCCATCTATATGCTGTCTACAAGAAAGCTATCTCACCCTCAAGGGCTGGTAACAACTTAAAGTGAAAGGATGGAAAAGGTATTCCAAGCAAATAGTACCAAAAAGCAAGCAGGAGTTGCCATTCTAATATCAGACAAAATAGAACTCTAATTAAAACTAATCAGAAAAGGCAAAGAGTGCCATTAATTATATCCTTATAAAAAGAACAATTAGTCATGAAGATTTCACAATCATAAATATATATGCACCAAACTTCAGTGCATCAAACTTTATAAACACAATCCTGGAAGACCTTAAGGCACATATTAATCCCAGCATTCTAATAGTGGTGGATTTCAGTACTCCACTGAGCTCTTTGGCAAGATCAATTGGACAAAGAATAAACAGAGAGACATCTGAACTGAACAATACATTAATCCAAGTGGACCTCATAGGCATCTACTGAATATTCCACCCAAACACCATAGAATATATTCTCTACTTGGCACCCCAAGGAACATTCTCAAAAATCGACCATATACAGGGACACAGAAAAAAACCTCAACAACAATCACAACAACAAAAAAAAGTATTTAAATAATTTCACGCATTCTGTCAGACCACAGTGCAATAAAGCTCAATATCAACACCAGAATAAGCCTCACTATCTACAAGACTACATGGAGACTAAACAAAACACTCCTGTATAATGAATGGGTCAAGGAAGAAATAGAGAAAGAAATAAAATAAATCCTGGAACTAAATGAAAATGACAACACAACAAACAAAATATATATGATACTTTAAAAGCAGTGCTAATGAGAAAGTTTATAGCCCTGGGTGTGGAAAAAAATAAACAGAAAGAGCACAAATAAATAATCTAACACTGCAGCTAAAAACACTTAAGAAACAAAAACAAATGAATCCCAAACCCAACAGACAGGTAGAAAAAAAATCAGAGCAGAAATCAATGAAATAGAAACAAAGAAAACAATACAAAGAATCAATGAATCCAAAAGTTGGTTCTTTGAAAGCATAAAAAAGATAGATAGACTTCTAGCCCAGTGAACCAAAAGAAAAAAAAAAAAAAAGAATAACTCCAAATCAGTAGAATTTGTGATGAAAAGGACAACATCACAATGGACAACAAAAAGATCCAATCATACAGGAATACTTCAAAAGCATATACTCTACTAAATTTGAAAACCTAGAGAAATAGATGAATATCTGAAATCCTGGAATTCACCAAAGCTTAACCAAGATGAGACTGACAGCTTAAACAGATCCCTAATATTTGAGGAAATTGAAAATATAATTAAAAAAAAAAAAACTCCCAACCAAAAAGCCCAGGCTCAGATGGTTTCATGGCAGAATTCTATAAACTGTTTAAAAATAACTTACAATCATTACTTCTCAATGTGTTCAGAAGGATACAAACAGAGGGAAATCTCCCACATACCGTCTATGAAGCCAGAATTACCCTGATACCCAAACCAGGCAAAGATACAACAAAAAAAGAAAACTATAGGACCATCTCATTAAGGAACATATATGCAAAAATACTCAACATAATACTTGCAAACCACATACAGAACCACATCAAAAAATTCATCCATCATGACCAAGTAGGATTCATAACAGAGAAGCAGGGATGGTTCAAGTTATATAAATCAATAAATATCATAAAACACATGAATGGACTGAAAGACAAAAAACACATGGTCTTCTCAATTGATGCAGAAAAAGCCTTTGACAAAATTCAACATCCCTTCGTGTTTAAAGTTCTAGAGGGAATAGTACTGGAGGAAACATTGTTTAACATAGTAATAGCCATATACAACAAACCCACAGCCAACATCATCCTAAGTGGAGAGAAGTCAGAAGCATTCCTCTTAAAGGCAGTGACATAGCAAGGCTACCCCCTATCACCACTCCTCTTCAATATAGTGCTTGAAACACTGGACAGGGCCATAAGGCAAGAAAAAGAAATTAAAGGAGTACTAATTAGAAATGAGGAAATCAAGCTATCCCTTTTTTGCAGACAATCTGATAGTTTACCTAAGGGATGCTAAAAACTCCACCAGAAAACTCCTAGAAATGATAAAAACTTTCAGTAAATTGGCAGGATACAAAATTAAACTAGAAAAAAAATCAGTAACCTTTCTTTACACCAACAACAAGCAACAGAAGTAGGAATATAAGGAAACCTTCCCATTAATAATAGCCTCAAAAGCAATAAAATACCTAGGAACAAACCTAACCAAAGACACCAAAGATCTCTCCAACAAAACATTTAAACCCCTGAAGAAGGAGATTGAAGACGATATCAGAAGATGGAAAAACCTCCCATGCTCATGGATTGGAGAAATTAACATAGTAAAAATGCTCATTCTACTCAAATTAATATACAGAATCAATGGAATCCCAATTAAAGTCACCAAGAGTTTCTTCACAGACTTGGGAAAAAAATCCTTAAATTCATATTGGAAAAACAAAAGAATCCAAATTGCCAAAGCAACCCTTAGAGAAAAGATCAATATAGGGAGGGAGGATCACTATACAAGAATTCAAAGTATATTACAGGGCTATAGTCATAAAAACAGCTTGGTTCTGGCATAAAAACAGACCTGTAGACTAATGGAACAAAACTGAAATCCAAACTTGAGCTTATACAATTTCACTTACCTCATATTTTACAAAGAGTCCAAGAAGCCACAATGGAGGAAAGACAGCATCTTCAGCAAATTGTATTGGCAAAACTGGATTACCACTTGTAGAAGAGTAAAATTATATCCCTACCTCTCACCCTGTAAAAATTCAAATCCAACTGGATCAAAGACCTCAATGTGCAACCAGAAACTCTGAAGGTGATAGAAGAAAATGTTGGCAGCAACCTACAAGACATAGGATTAGGAAAAGACTTTCTAAATCAGACAGCAGCTGCCCAGGAAATAAGGTTGACAATTGACAAGTGGTACCTCATTAAACTAAGAAGCTTCTGTACAGCAAAAGAAACAATCATTGAAGTGAAGAGAAAACCCACATCGTGGGAGGAAACCTTCACTGCTTACACATCTGAGAGAGCATTCACTTCCAGAATATATAAACTACTCAGAAAATAAAGAAGTAATGAAACAAATGATCCACGCAAGTAATGGAGTAAAGAGATGAACAGACTTCACAAGTGAGGAAGTAAAAGTGGCTGAGAAACATATTAAAATTGTTCAGCATTAAGGAAATCTAAATTAATAACACTTTAAGATAATATCTCACACCAATAAGACTGGATAGAATCAAGAAAACAAATGATACCAAATGGTGGAGAGGTTGTGGGGAAAGGGGAAAACTCATCCACTGCTGCTAGGAATGAAAACTGGTACAACAACTATGAAAATCAGTGTGGTGAACCCATAAAAGACTCAAAATGAGCCTACCACCTGATCCAGTCATACCACTCCTGGTTATATTCCCAAAGGACTTATCCTACTGCAGAGATACATGCACATCTAAATGGCCTTTTCAAATCAATTGAATTTGCCTAGAAAAGATGTTGACTGAAGTAACCAAGGTAGGCGTGGTCAAAATTGTTTTAAAAATTTTCTGATTGGCACTAGTTATTTTCCCACTTGTGGACACCTCCTGATCAGCCCGTGCTTGCCATTAAACTGCTTGGACTGCAGCCTGCATGCTGTCTTGGCCTGTAAAATGATTAGTTTCCCATTTCGCACCCTGGACATCTCTTTGTGATTTTTGCCTTCAAAAACTGCGGTAGTGCTGGCAATAAATGAGTTCCAGCTTGACTAGGCTCTCTGTCACGTCTGATTGTCTCCTGGAGAGGGAGGCTGCAGAGTTGTTGGACAGCACACACACCTTTCCCCAATCCCCATCATGGGGAAACCTCAAAGACTGGCCTGCAGGATGGAGCTGGGACAGAATGGGCTCCCCACACCTGGCGCCCAACATGGCACTCGAAGAAGTGTTCGGTCAGGGCTAATCAGTCTGTGAGGTGAGTGAAACCCAAAAAGATGGTTAACTCAAATACTAAGACAAAAGACCCAGCGCTTATCATGCTGAGAAATATGCTTAAAAGCAGAGGCTTAGAAATCTCTGATTCCAACGCACTGAAGGTGTGGGAGACTGTTTTACATCTGACTCCTTGGTTCAGGAATGCTAATTTGTTTGACTGATACCTGGGCCCACAGGGAGCTGCATGGGACCCAGATGAGACTGTAGTCAAGACCGGGGCCAGCCAGCTGGCAGCCGTGCAGAGACTTGCTCAGCCTGCACTGCCACTGCTGCCTCCAGCACCAGCCTGCACACTGTCATACTCTCAGGAGTACCTTAATATTTAGAAACAGAAAGACTATATCAGACCCGTCAGGACGAACACTTTCTTTTCAGGTGTTTCCTATTAATGTAGCCCCAACATGGAGCTACCAAAATCATTTCTCAGGAAAGAAAAACAAAGCATGCCAGTTTCAAGGGCAGAACTACATTTCCCAGAATTCCTTGGGCCTGTTCGGGGCCATGGGTAACACACACACACACACACACACACACACACACACACACACAAATATATATATATATATATATATATATATATATATTTACTTTTCAAACAGAAAATTAAGGGGTAAATCTATGTTTTTCTTTAAAAAATCTTAAGCCCTCTTAAGCTCCAGCTCACTGTTTCTTCATCCTTGACACTAACTGATTTGCAAAGGCTACTAGGGGAAATTAATTGACCTGGATACCTGTCTCTACTGAGACCCTAGTACCTTTGTTCCAGATGCTGATAGGCAAACAGCCCTCGGAGATGATTCATCTTGCCCCTCAGCATCTTGACATCCTATGTGAGGTCCAGCTAGCCCTAAATTGAACCCAACTCACCTGGTATGCACCTAGTAAAGATCTTGATTTATGGATCCTACCTGGCAAGGCCTTAATGACATGAGCTTTCATACAGGACAGAAAACTCCCCCCAATGGGTACATGCCTCCCTGGGGGGGGGGGTTACATGCCCATGGATCAATTAGCTGATTTAATTGAAAAGGGGCACGAGGCTGCCCTGAGACATTATGGTATAGATCCTCATAAAATTATTATTCCCTACTGGCTTAGGGAATTTGAATTGGTATGTAGGAATAACAACCGGATGGCCCTGGCCTTGGAAGGATTTTTGGGAGACTTGGATTATCATTATGCCCCTCATAGATGGATGACATCCTTCCATGTTCTTAGTTGGGATGCCCCCCACCCCGGCTCTTTGTTTGAGAGCCTTTGATGTGAACTTGTATTTACTGATGGGGGGAAGCTCGGGGCTGCAGTGGTGGTATACCCACCTTGAAGATATGTGCATGCCTTTGAAAGCTCAGCTCAGTTTAAGGAACTTACCGCCATTGCCCTGACCCTGAGCATGGTAAGTAAACCCATGGATCTGTTCTCAGGTGGTTTATATGTGGTCAACCTTCTTCCTGGCCTGCTGGGCTCCTATATTTGGCCGGATGAAAATCCCATTACTCCCCTAATGATTCAGATTCACATGTTTCTTAGAGAAAGACCTGCAACACCTTAGAGGGCATCAGGCCTGCCTGGGTTTCTAGCACAGGGTAACACAGAGGCAGACAAAATGGCCTCTGCCCAGGTCCTGTCGGCTGGCCTGAGTGAGGCTCAAGGGTTACATGACCTCACCCATGTAAATTGGAGGGGACTTCATAAGAGATTTCCCCATGTCCCTCTTATAATTTAAAAAAGATTGTGCATACTTGCAAGTCCTGTCAACCTTTCCTGCAGGTACCACCTTTAAAACAGCAGGGGGTAAACCCCAGGGGACTTAAGCCCAACTCTCTGTGGCAAACAGATGTGATTCATTATGCACACTCTGGAAAGCTTAAATATGTTTTCCTGTCCATTGACACATTCTCACATGCCTGCTGGGCCACAGCTCATACAGGAGAAAAGGCCAAACATACCCAGTCCCATTTCCTCAAGTGTTTCGCTACACTGGGACTACACCAATGAATCAGAACTGATAATGGACCATGCTTTGTGAGTAAGTGTCTACAGGATTTCTTTTCTCTCTGGGGAATACAACATGACACAGGAATCCCTTATAACCCTCAAGGCTAAGCCATTCTGGAAAGCAATCACCAAACTATAAAGGCTCATTTACAAAAACAAAAAGGGGGAATAAGTCCCCATCAGCAATTAGGAATGGCCTTGTTAACCATCAATATTCTTAATTAAAAAAAAAAAATCATCTGGAGTCCCGATTCCAAAAACATTGGGGACACCAGGAACTAAGGCCAGATGTGCAGGGTGCCTGTTAGAGATCTCAAATTCTGTTTTCAGGGGGAAGATGACCCCAACTAAGCAAACCCACCTGCCCATGAAGACGAATATGGAGAGAAAAAAAATGAATGGTGGCTGTGCAATAGACTCAGCAGGCTTCTGACTAATACCTGCAAAAGAGGAAAGAAAAAAAAAAAAAAAAGAAAAAAAGAAACAGACAAGGACATAATAAGTTCCATGGGCACAAATGCCCCTGAGATGGTATTCCTATTTTTGTTTCTTCAGGATGATACCAAGACCAGGGTGGATGGCACTGCTAGTTGACACTGCAGCAGGTATCGTGTCTATCCTCCTCAAGATAATAATTATAATCCTCCAGGTCCTAGTGGAGAGACTCAGCCTCACCAACGCTACCTCCCAGGACTGAGTGGGAGCCTTGAGCCATCTTGGAAAGAAAAATGATCCTGTGGAGCTAGGCCAAAAAGCCCTGGACACTTCTTCTCCTTTACCTAGTTGGCGGGGGGGTTTCTCTAGATGTAGGAACCTCTCCTGGCACCTCTGCCCACTAACCCTTCCAGTTAAGTTGGATCCTGACTGATGGAGATATTGGTAAAACTCTTAATACCACTCAACAGGTGGGCCCATTAAACACCTGATGGCCTGACCTACATTTTTGTTTCAGGGACATAAATCCTGATTATAAGTCCACCAGCCCTGCTAGAGCCCATAGTTATAGGTTCTCTGCATGCCCTGGACACCAGAAAGGAAATGAATGTGGAGGGATACTATATTCATACTGCAAAAAATGGGATTATGTGACTTCTAGTGAGGGGGACTGGTGGTGGAAGGTGACTAAGCCTGATCTGCTAAAATTCACCTTTGTCAATAATGGAAACCCATGTGCCGTGCTTCCCCTGTGCACTGGCAGGCCCTGCACTAAGGATTGGCTAGCTTTTGTCCAGGTCAGGTTTACTGATCAAGGAAAGGAGGTTGATCATGTTGAATGGCAAAAGGGAAAGGCATGGGGTCTGGTGTTTTACAAGTATTGAGGTCACTCTGGCTCCATCATACCCTAAGACTACTGGCAAATTTGCCTAATACTACATCACATATGGTGGGTCCTAATTGGGTACTGAGGCCCCCATCTCAGAAAGTGCAACAGGGCCACAGATTGAGGCCCCCATCTCAGAAAGTGCAAAAGGGCCACAGATTGAGGCCCCCATCTCAGAAAGTGCAAAAGGGTCACCCCACCAGAATGACCCCTCATCCTGGTGACCCCACCTCTGGGCCGATAACTTCACCCACCTTGCTGCCTGACTGGTGGGATCTGCCTATCTGACCCTTAACCTTACTAATCCCAATGTCACTAATTCATGTTGGCTGTGTTATGATGTTAAGCCTCCTTTTTATGAAGGGGTCAGTGCCAATGGTAACTTCAATGTGTCTGATCAAAGAAATCCCTCCCAATGCTTCTTGGGGGACAAGGTTACAGGCCTCACCTTACAACAAGTGACAGGATGGGGAACTGTGTGGGAACAGTCCCAAAGGCCAGACAAGAAATGTTGTCATAGTTTAAATATCTCCTATTGGGCAGCTGGCAAATGGTTAATACCAAATGAGGGAGAATGGTGGGTGTGTTCATGGACAGGACTCATCCCCTGCTTATCTACTAGTGTTTTTAACAGTGCTAGGGAGTAGTGTGTCTGGGTCACTGTTGTACCTTGAATCCTCTACCACTCTGAGAAGACATGCATAGTTATTGGACCAGAGGGCTACAAAATAGGGAAAAGAGAGAGGCCTTTACAGCCCTCACAATAGCCACCCTATTTGGCTTAGGGGTGGCTGGAGCAGGCACAGTAATAGCGTCCCTAACCACCCAGCACTCTTGCATGAGTTCCTTGAGAGCCACAATAGATGAAGACCTTGAGAATAGAAACCTCCATCAGGTTTTTTTGAAAAAATCCCTTACCTCCCTCTCTGAAGTAGTCTTGCAAAACTGGAGGGGATTAGATCTCCTTTTCCTCCAACAAAGGAGGCTATGTGCTGCATTGGGGGAAGAGTGCTGTTTCTATGCTGACCACTACTCGGTGTTGTCAAGGACTCTATGGCCAAGCTGAGAGAAGGCTTGGCTAAATGCAAATGAGAGAGAGGATTGTTTGAGACTTGGTTTGCCCAATCCCCTTGTTTTACTACGCTGATCTCCACTCTCCTGTGCCCCCTAGTCATGTTGCTAATTGTCCTCACCTTTGGGCCATGCATCTTAAACAAGATAGTAGCTTTTGTAAGAAAGCAAATAGACTCGGTACAACTAATGGTGTTAGTTAAGGCAACAATATGACCGAGTCCCTAACACAAACAAAAACTCCCATGTGTAAATGTCCCTCAGGCCTCGATGGTGTCAAGGATGAGGAGCTGGTGAGCTGGGGCTGTAGAGTGCTTGTTAAGATTTTTTAAAGAATAACATAAATTTGCCCCTTAATTTTAAGTTTGGAAAAGAAAAAAAAAATATTGGGATTACTGATGGCCCTTATTAGTTTTGGTAGATTTATTGGGCCTTGACACGGGACCCGTGAAGTGCTGACACCACAACTAGCCATCTCATGTGAGGTGCTACTAATGGGGTTCACTGAAGGGGTCCCTTGTAGCCCACCTCTTACAACAACAAAAAGGGGGAACTAAAGGGCCTTTACAAATCAATAGGACTTGCCTAGAAAAGATGACGCCTGAAGGAAGCAAGGTAGGCACAGTCAAAATTGTTTTAAAATTTTTCTGATTGGCCCTAGTTATTTCTTCACTCGTTGACAGCTCGTGATCAGTCCATGCTTGCCATTAAACTGCTTGGACTGCAGCCTGCGTGCTGTCTTAAGCTGTAAAATGATTGGCTTCCTGTTTCGCGTCCTGGACATCTCTTTGTGATTTTTGCCTTTATAAAGTGCTGTAGTGCTAGCAACCGTTGAGGACCCGC
This sequence comes from Rhizomys pruinosus, assembly GCA_009823505.1. Classification (NCBI taxonomy): domain Eukaryota; kingdom Metazoa; phylum Chordata; class Mammalia; order Rodentia; family Spalacidae; genus Rhizomys; species Rhizomys pruinosus. The sequence continues at coordinate 729,804 of VZQC01011136.1, read as the reverse complement.
CTGTGGGACAAAGCTGGGAAGGAAAGGGATTCCCTCACACATTCATGTTTATTGCAGCTCTCTTCACAATAGAAAAGACTTGGAACCAACCCAAGTGTCCCTTGACCAAGGAGTGGATAGAGAAAATGTGGTACATCTACACAATCGAATTTTATGCAGTGGTAAAGTAAAATGACATCATGAACTTTGCAGGTAAATGGATGGAACTAGAAGATGTTACGCTAAGTGAGGTAACACAGTCTTAGAAAAACAAACGACAAATGGTATCCCTCATTTGTGGATGCTAGCATCCACAAATGGTATCCCTCATTTGTGGATACTAGCATCAAGTAAGGCAAACTGAGTAATATTAATGTTATATTTCTCTTTATCTACAAGCAACTGTGCTCTTAGAAGGTGAATCCCTTGGGGCTGGAGAGATGGCCTAGCGGTTAAGAACGCCGACCACTCTTGCAGAGGACCCGGGTTCGATCCCCAGCACCCACATGGCGGCCGAGAGCCGTCTGAAACTCCAATTCCAGGAGAACTCCAGTTCCAGGGGAATCCGACACCCTCTTCTGACCTCCGCGGCATTGCACGACACGGGTGCACAAACTTGCATGCAGACAGCACATTCATACACATACAGAAATAAATAAAATTAATAAAAAAAAAAAAAAAAGAAGGTGAATCCCTTAATGGGCTCTAGAATTAACCTACTACCTATTTTCAGACTTTATAATTTTGGAATAAGTGTGGCGGGTATGTTTGCATATTTTAGAGCAATATAAATTAAAAGGGAAAATGTGAAGCCTAAAATATGATTTGGAAATAATATACAGTTTATTTTCAGATGACATGAGTTTTGGACATGTGTGACATACATAAATACATATGTTGACACAATATGTATTTGAGGGAACAACAACAAAAGAACTGGGGCAGGGAACTGACTGAAACTTTAGAGTTCCCCCCCCCCCAATAATCTGCTTTTACTTTGAAAAGACTCAAAAAGGGAAACAGGACATGTATGGCAGACTGCATGAACTTGGGAAGGGTGGGGGCCAAGGAGGGGGAAATGAGTCTGGATTGAACTGAGAAGTGATGTATACAATGCACAAAATGTCAATCAAAGATTTAAAAAAAGATATATTATTTATCATGAACCCCAAATAAATATATTTTAATATATATTTCTAATACCACTTTCAGTTAGCTCCTTATTCACCTTAATGTAATACTTGCTAATTTAATTAAAGAATCAGATATTTGTAAAGTTGCCCTTAGTGTTTTCACATGTTAGTTGCATTTAAGTAACAGATCACAAAGAATTGTCAGCTGGAAACTAATAACCTTTTTAATTTGATACTTGAAGATTATAGGTTATAGATACAACTTTTGCTGCAGCTAATTTTATACCAGGACAAACTTTTTCAAACTTTTCAACTCTTTTTAAATATGACAGAACATAATCTATCTTTATAGCTATTTCTGTAGAAAAATGAAGAAAAATAGAGCCAGTTTACAAGTTTACCCTCATTCATAAAATAACATTACATTTTTTTAGATGCATGGATTTATTTCTTTTACGAAGAAAGAATTTTAAGAAATTATGTAATGAATTATAGTTATTTCCACCCCTGCATTCGGGGTCTCACCCCTTCTCTCTGTCACTGGAGCTCTTCTTCTCCACAAGTCCAATTTGCACTTTCAGATATTACTTTTATGTGTGTCACATTTAGAATTCCTTGGCCAAGAATAATTTTCAGGTTACTTTTTGAGCAATAAAATTTTACCAGTGTCTACCCAGTTGAAGAAAATGACACACTGATTTTAACTCCGGACCATATTGGCAACATTTTCCTTCCTTGTTAGTAAGGACCACCATCAATTTTTATAACTTTGTTTACTCATATATATTTGTAGTGAATTCAGTATAGTTGCATTTCTAAATTATTAAGACATTTTATTTCATTTTTATTTATATTAATTTTTATTTATACTATATTATTATTACATTTTTATTTATATTCTATTAAATATATATGAGAAAGATATATTAAATATATATGAGAAAGATAATCTCCTAATTTGTTCTAAATATTGTACTTATACTTGAATAATAATTTAGAATTGTACTAGAGCGTATGATGAATCACTTTAGGAATATTTCTATCTCTTTGTCATGTACTTCTTTTTTGAACCTAGAAAGTTTTAATAAGGCATTGTTAATAGTGTAGCTGCTATAAATTTCATCTGAAAATTTGTTTTGTAAATGGCACATATTATAAATACCTTAAGAAACAAGCACTTCTATCAAGGAGGACAAGATATGTAATGAAGTGATTTGAGTTCTTTTGAGGCCTTCCACTCAAGGCTCGTTATGGCATATTCACATGTATCAAGTGTTCCAGTAAAAGTATTATTAGTATATACAAGGCTCTGAGTTCTGTCAGTAATAAATAAATGAATAAATAAATAAATGAATAAATAAATAAATAGAAAAAGAGTTTAGTTTGATAAAAATTATCAATAGATAATTACATATGGAATAGTAGTTTATGAAATCGATTGTTTTAATGAATTTTAGATATTCATCATGCTCAGGCATATTTTTTATTATTCAGTTTTTTCATTAAAAGAAATAAAATCAATTGTCCATGTAGGAACACACTTATAGTCATTTTAACTTTATTTCCAATGCTTCCCAAGCCACTTCAAAGCACACAGTGTTGAACAATGAACTATTAAAATATATATTCACTTGCAAGATTTCTGGTAATCTGTAGTGACCTTGAATTTTTCAGCTTTGTCCTCCTCTCAATAACAACTTATTAACTTGGAAGAAAGAATTGGTCCTTATGAAATGTTTAAATGGACCAAGTTTTAAAATCCTTTCATGCATTGCACATTCAATCACTGTACATGATCCCAGTCAAGCTCCTATTAGTATTCTAAGAGAGTCATTCCCACCTGTGCCATGTAGGACAGAACCATGAAGTGGGTGGATGAAGAAAAGTAAAAAAACTCCCAGAAGACCTTTACATGACACAATGTGTGAATCAATTTTAATTAATTCTGCCTCTTTAAATGTGTCTGCTCTTTAGGAAAGATTGCTATCTCAGTCAGCCACAAAGCAAGATAAAAAACAGAACCACTGTTGTAGCCTGATAGCAGAGGCAGCAGACAGCTACTATCAAGTGCACTGGAACTGTGGAAATACCATCCGCAGGACACTGAATTATTGATAAATGAAATGATCAATTGTAGCACATACATCAGAGTATTATGTAGTTAGTAATAGCAAGAATGTTGTCAATATCAGATGGAGAAACTTGAAACTGCTCAAGTGAGGAGGTTAAGAAGAGAAGACCCTCACACACATGTACTTAGTGTGAAGTCTGTTGCAAAGAAATTCTGAAGAGCTCTTCCTATATACGGCTGAACTAAAACATTTGACAAGGACTTGATTAACCTACATATAGTATATAGTCACACAAAAGCCAGTGGAATAAACTAGGTTTCTTGGGGACAATCTCCACTCATGCCACATGTTACATGCCTGTAGAAGCCCTGAAATGTTCACACCTGAAAACAAAGTAGGTACAGTCCTCATTTTTACCTTTTGTTTATAATATGTATATAATATTATTTGATATACCCTCAGAATTAAAAATGTCAAAATGACATTTATTCCAGTTATAATCCTTTGCTGTTAAAGACTAAACAATATCTCTGAAGACACAGTATCTGTTATTACTGGGCAATAACCTGTAAAAAAATAAAAGAATATTGTTTAGGGCAGAATTTAACTATATCAGTCTGTTTTTTGACCCAGTCCTTATGTTGTGGTTTCTTCCCAATTGTACTGCTCTAAAGTATGCCTTTATAAATGTCATATATGTACCAGAATTATGTCCCCCAGGAATAAACTGTATGTTAACTCTGATATATATTTAGAAGTTCACATTTTTCGCTTTTAATTTTATATTACTCTAAAATATGAATATATACCTTCTGCCCATATTTACCTGAAGAAATTATGTCTTAAATACACAAAACTTCAAGAAAAGTATTATATTAAAAAGAAAAAAACAGTGATTTTCTCCCTTAAAAAAGAATAAAAAGATATTATTCATAAACCACAATCCTGTCCTCATTTTCTTTATTTTTTTTAATTACTTTATTGTTGGGGAGCTAGGAGCTGAGGGGGAATCTAGGAGCCAAGGTTTGAACAGAGACTTCTGCCCAAGCAGTTGGAGACGGATTAAGTGCTGCCCCCAGCCACTGGGGGCAGAGCGTGTGTGGACCAGCAGGTCCTGTGGACCTGGCAGGTCAACCCAGAGGGCTCTGGGAGCTAGGAGCTGAGGTTCAGGGTCCTATGGACTGGTTGGGTCATTCCAGAGGGCTCTGGGAGCTATGATCCGAAGTTTGAACATAGACTGCTACCCAAACAGTTGGGGGTGGATTACATGCTGCCCGAGCAGAGCTGGGGGCAGAGTGTCTGTGGACGGGTTGGGTTGGCCCAGAGGGCTTTGGGAGCTAGGAGCGAGGTTCGAACACAGACTGCTGCCTGAATCAAGGAATGCAATCCTTCAACAAGGTGAAGAAGCATTCAAGATTCACATCAGACTACAGGAAAAGGGTTAACCACATGCTGAGAGGACAACAAAAGAACAATATGGGAAATGCACAGAATAACTCCACACCAAACTGTACAGAGCCAGTGGAGGACTCCTAAAATGGGATCTCCATAAAGATCACCCAGGACACAGATCCCAAAATAACAATCACAGATATATTCAAGGAAATCATAAAACTAAGGGGTGACAATGAAAAACTCTGAAAGGACCTAGAGGGAGACAAGGATAAACTTCAGAAAGAACTAATAGGAGAAAACGACAGCCTCTGGAAAGAGTTAGAGGGACAAAATGACAAACTCCGGAAGGAAGTGGAAACACTGAAATTATCCCATGCTGAAATGAAAAAGGAAACCATTGAACTATAAGAAAAGATTGAGAAGCTCCAAAAGGAAATGGAAATAGCAAAGAAAACACAGGAAGAAATGAAAAAGGAAACCAAACAGTCATCCAATCAAGAAGACAGAATCAGAAAAAAACCTCAGAAGCAGAATGAAGGAAGCAGAAAAAAGAACATCAGACCTAGAAGACAACACAGAACAACTAAAAAGCTCAAGTAAAGACTATGAAAAATGTAAAAATACACAAGAGTGGAACAACCAGGAAATGTGGGACACTATGAAAAGATCAAACCTCCACATCATAGGGATAAAGGAAGGAGAAGAATGCCAAGAGAATGGTATTGGTCAGATTGTCAACAAAATAATAGAGGAATATTTCCTCTAATTAAAAAAAGACAAACCCATACAAATACAAGAAGGAAGTAGAACACCAAATAGACTAGACCAGAAAAGAACCCCCCACCATATCATAGTTAAAATGCTACACACACAAAACAAAGACAAAATTCTGAAAGCCACAAGAGAAACACAGCAAGTTACATATAAGGGAAACCTATCAGAATTACAGCTGACTTTTCAGCACAAACTAGGAAAGCAAGAAGAATATGGACCAAAGCATTCTCAGTGCTAAATGACTATAAATGCCAACCCAGGTTAATATACCCAACAAAAATGTTGATTCTAGTTGAAGGAAAGAGAAAAATTCTTCTATGACATAAGCAAGATGAAAGAATACATGTTGGGAAAACCAACCCTTAAGAGAATACTTGAAGCAATTCAAAAGATAGGGGAGAGGAGCAACTACCCCCAGGCACCTTGAAAGAAAAACTTAATAAAAACAGAAATGTAGAAGTAGAAGCCTGCACCACAAATGCAAATGGATAATAAGATGAAAGGAAGCAACACTACTTTTCAATTATAACCTTAAATATTAATGGGCTAAACTCCCTAATCAAAAGGCATAGACTGGGAGAATGGATTAAGAAACAGAATCCATGAATATGCTGTCTACTAGAAACACAGTTCACCCTTAAGGATAGGCATCAATTTAAAGTGAAAGGATGGAAAAAAATATTCCAAGAAAATGGTACTAAAAAGAAAGCAGGAGTTGCTATCTTAATATCAGACAAAATCGACTTCAAAGTAGAAGCAATTAGAAGAGACAGAGAGGGCCTTTATATCCTTATCAAAGGGAAAATTAACCATGAAGATCTCATAGTCATGAACATATATGCACCAAATTCCGATGCACCAACCTTTGTAAATATAACTCTATAGGACCTCAAGGCACAGATTAACCCCAGCACACTCATAGTAAGGGATTTCAATACCCCACTGAGTCCTTTGCACAGACCAAATGGACAAAGAATAAACAGACTTCTGAACTGAACAATACAGTAAAAGAAATGGACCTCGCAGACATCTTCTGAACATTCCACCAAAGCTCCAGAGAATATACTTTCTTCTCAACACCCCACGGAACAGTCTCCAAAATTGACCACGTACTTGTACACAGAAAAAACCTCAACAAATAAAAAAAATTGAAATAATTTCATGCGGTCTATCAGACCGTAGTGCAATAAAGCTCAATATCAAAACCAGGATAAGTCCTGCTACCTACATGAACACATGGAGACTAAAAACCACACTCCTGAATAATGAATGGGTCAAGGAGGAAGTAAAAATGAAGTAAAAGCATTCCTGGAATTAAATGACAAGGACAGTACAACACAACACAACCTATGGGACACTTTAAAAGCAGATCTAAGAGGGAAGTTTATAGACACAATGGAAGAAAGATAGCATCTTCAGCAAATGGTGCTGGCAAAACTGGATCACCACTTGTAGAAGAATAAAATTAAATCCCTACCTCTCACCTTGTACAAAAATCAACTCCAAATGGATCAAAGACCTCAATGTGAAACCCAAGACTCTGAAGGTGATAGAAGAAAATGTTGGCAGCTGGGTGCCTATATAAAAACAAAACAAACAAACAAACAAAAAAACAGAAGGAGCACAGATAAATGAGCTAACACTGCATCTAAAAACTCTACACTGGAAAGACAAAGACACATAAACCCTAAACGCAACAGACAGGAAGAAATAAAAATCAGAGTAGAAATTAAAAAGAGAAATGGATGAATACCTGCAATCCAGGGAATCACCAAAGCTAAGCCAAGAGTAGACTGACAGCTTAAACAGACCTATAATATATGAAGAAGTTGAAAATGTAATGAGACCTACCAACTAAAAAAAAAAAAGCCCAGGTCCCAATGGTTTCACAGCAGAATTCTATAAACATTTAAAGAGGACTTACAACCATTATTACTAAAACTGTTCGGAAGGATACAAGCAGAGGGAAATCTCCCAAATTCCTTCTATGAAACCAGCATCACTCTAATACTAAAACCAGGCAAGGATGCAACCAAAGAAAGAGAAATACATACCCATCTCATTAATGAACTCAGAAGCAAACATTCTCAACAAAATACTTGAAAACTGTGTACAGACCTGCATCAAAAAGATCATTCACCATGATCAAGTTAGATTCATACCAGAGATGCAGGGATGTTTCAACATATGAAAATCAGTAAATATCATCAAACATATAAATGGACTGTAGGAAAAAAAAAAAAACAAAACACGATCATCTCAATTGATGCAGAAAAGGCCTTTGACAAAACCCAGCATTCCTTCATGATTAAAATATTAGAGGGAATTGGACTAGAAGGATCATTCCTGGACATAATCAAAGCCATATATAAGAAACCCACAGCCGGCATCATCCTAAATGGAGAAAAGTTAGGATTCCCCATAAAAGTAGGAACCCGACAAGGCTGCCTCTTGTCACCACTCCTCTTCAATATAGTGCTTGAAACACTGGCTAGAGCAATAAGGCGAGAAAAGGCAATTAAAGGAATACTAATTGGAAAAGAAGTAAAACTATCCCTTTTTGCAGACGATATGATAGTTTACCTAAGGGATGCTAAAACCCCCACCAGAAAACTCCTAGAAATGATTAAAAGTTTCAGTAAAGTGGTGGGATACAAAATTAACCTAGAAAAATCAGCAGCCTTTTTTTACACCAACAACAAGCAACTGAAGAAAGAATACAAGGAGACCCTCTCACTCACAATAACCTCAAAAACAATAAAATACCTAGGAATAAACCTAACCAAAACCACCAAAGATCTGTACAACAAAAATTATAAGCTCCTCAAGGAGATTAAAGAAGATATCAGAAGATGGGAAGAACTCCCATACTCATGGATTGGAAAAATTAATATAATAAAAATGTCCATTCTACCCAAATTCATATACAGATTCAACACAATCCCAATTAAAATCACAAGGTCATTCTTCACAGGCTTGGAAAAAAATTCTTAGATTCATATGGGACAACAAAATATCCTGAATAGCCAAAGCAACCCTGACTGAAAAGAGCAATACAGGGGGGATTTCTATACCAGACATCAAACTATACTACAGGGCTATAGTCATAAAAACAGCCTGGTACTGGCACAAAAACAGACCTGTAGACCAATGGAAGAAAACTAAAGATCTAAACTTGAGCACATACAATTTCAGCCACCTCATATTTGACAATGGGGCCAAAAAGGGTCAATGGAGGAAAGACAGCATCTTCAGCAAATGGCGTTGGCAAAACTGGATCAACACTTGTAGAAAAATAAAATTAGGGGGCTGGAGAGATGGCCTAGCAGTGAAGAGTGCTGACTGCTCTTACAGAGTACCCAGGTTTGATCCCCAGCACCCACATGGCTGCTGAGAACCATCTGAAACTCCAGTTCCAGGGGAATCCGACACCCTCTTCTGACCTCCATGGCATTGCACGACACGGGTGCACAAACCTGCATGCAGACAGTACATTCATACACACACAGAAATAAATAAAATTTAAAAAAAAATGAAAAATAAATAAAAATAAAATTAAACCCCTACCACTCACCTTGTACAAAAATCAACTCCAAATGGATCAAAGACCTCAGTATGAAATCCAAAACTCTGAAGGTGATAGAAGAAAAAGTTGGCAGCAACTTATAAGACATAGGTGTAGGAAAATACTTTCTAAATCAGACAGCATCTGCTCAGGAAATAAGGTTGACAACTGACAAGTGGGACGTTATTAAACTCAAAAGTTTCTCTACAACAAAGAAATTACGTCAGGAAAATTAAGAGAAAACCCACGGAATGGGAGGAAACCTTCAGTGCTGATACATCTTACAGAGCATTAACTTCCAGAATATATAAACTATTCAACAAACAAAGAAGAAAACAAGTGACTCACTCAAAAGATGGAGTAAAGAGCTGAACAGAGACTTCACAAGTGAGAAAATAGCAATGGCTGAGAAACATCTTTAAAAGTGTTCAATTTCTCTAATAATTAAGGAAATGTAAATTAAAACCACTTTAAGATATCATCTCACCCCAATAAGGCTGGCAAGGATCAAGAAAACAAATGATACTAAATGCTGGAGAGGGTGTGGGGAAAAGGAAACACTCATCCACTCCTGCTGGTGGGAATGCAAACTTGTACAACCACTATGGAAAGCAGTATGGAGAACCCTTAAAAGTCTCAAAATGAGCCTACCACCTGACCCAGCCATACCACTTCTGGGAATATATCTATCGGACTCTTCCTACCACAGAGATACATGTGAAGCCATGTTTATTGCAGCTCTTTTCACAATAAAGAAGAGCTGGAACCAACCCAAATGCCCCTCATCTGATGAGTGGATAGAGAAAATGTGGTACAATTACACAATGGAGATCTATGCAGCAGTAAAGAAAGATGACATCATGTAATTTGCAGGTAAATGGGTGGAACCAGAAGATTTTATGCTAAGTAAAGTAACACAATCCCAGAAAAACAAAAGACGAATGGTATCCCTTATGTGTGGATGCAAGTACCAAGTACCTAGCTGTAAGACACACTGAACAATGTTGATGTTATATTCCTCATGACCTAAAGACAAGTATGCTCTTGCAATGTGGATCAATAAACAAGTTCTAGAGCTGAATTAACATTTATTTTCAGACCTTGGGTTTTTGGTACATGATGGAGGGTATGTGTGCATCTTTTAGAGTAATATGGGATTAAAATGGAAAGATGCAAATCAAGAAATATGCTATGGAAATAACATACATTTTGTCTCCAAAGGATAAAATCTTAATATAGGTGTAATATGCTGGTGCAACTTAGCCGTTCTGGGTACTTAATGACCATATTTAATACCCACACCAATTTTGCAGAGGGACCTAAGAGATAACTTTTTTCCTTGCCCTCAGAGATCAACCATGTTTTAGGGGGTTATGCATGTGGGGCGCCTCTTAAAATGTCCTGCAGATGTGGATTACCAGTCTTCCTGTTCAGGGAGGTCTTGGAGAACCACCGATGGGACTTCAGGCAGTGTCTAGTCTAAAGAGAGGAAAGTCTGCTCATGCTTCAGAAAATGAAGCCTGGTCTAGCAAGACCTGCTTTTGTCCTAAGTGGATGGAACTGGTGAATGAAAAGCTGAAAGGAGCAAGTGGCTCCCACCCTTCTCCTCCCCGCACCAAAACAAAAACAAAAACAAAAACAAAAAACCCGAGGGACCCCTGAAGACCAGATCCTCAACTGACCTTTAGAAAACAAAAACCTTGGTTAATCTCGGCTAACTGTGTGTCCTTAAGCATCCAAAAGGAAAGTATAACCAGATACAAATAATCAGTAAGACCAGAGAAACTGTACTGCAGACATAGAACTTGAGATCTTAGTAAAAAAGAAAAAAAGAATAAAGAGAGAGTACAGTTGTAAAAAATACTTTATTGTTTGTATGTATGAGTATGATGCCTACATGTATGCAAGTGCCCCAGGATTGTGAAATTCCCATAGAGGTCAGAAGAGTGTTATATACCCTGAAACTGGAGTTAAGGAGATTTGTTAGCTGCACTGTGGCAATTTAGAATCAAACTCAGTTCCTCTGTAAGAACAGCTAAACCAACTCTCCAGACACTTTATATTCCTTTTTGAGAGTGGGTCTTGCTACTTATCTCTAGCTAGCCTGGTCCACTATATAAAGGTCAGGCTGACCTTGAATTAAAGTCTTTCTTAGTTTAGTAACTATTTTTAAGTGTTTCTGACAGTTTCTCCATGTTCTTTTCATCCTGTGCTGCATGAATTTCCTGAGATGTCTACTTCTATGCATCCCAGGGAGAAAGTGCCATGGCCCACCAAAAATGCATGTAACATTGATGAATCAAAATAAACTTTATATTCTCTAACAGTACTAGAACAAAAATTATACTTCATATTTCAAATATTTGCACATCCAGTTGTTTGAAACATGATTATTTTTAAATGTTTTTATCCATTTATTTTAAAATCTTTAAAAAATATTTATTTGGACTGGAGAGAGGCTCAGCAGTTAAGAGCACTGGGTATTCTTACAGATTAAGGACCCAGGTTCTGTTCCCAGCACCTCGGTTGTGGATAACAACTGTCTTTTATTACTGGACTCTAGCCTATAAAAGAATAAAAAGATATTGTTTATAAACCAAAATCTTTTCCTTCTTTTCCTTTTTCTTTTTAAAATTATTTTATTGGTTTTATGTATGTATTAGTTAGGGTTCTCTAAAGAAACAGATCAATAGAACGAATATATAGCTATATACAGATTTATTGATTTGCTCACATGACAGAGTTCATGGAGTCCAACAATAGCTGCACTGTACTGGAGAGGCTGAGAATCCAGAGAACTGCTCTGTCCGCAAGGCTGGATGGCTCAATAGTCCCAAACTGGTGCTGAAGCCTTGATGGATTCCAGGAGATCTGCCAGTCTCAGCACATGCTGGGGTCCAAAGGGTTGATCACAGCAGCAAGACAAATTCATCAGTGAGAGAGAAGGCAAGCAGCAAAATAAAAGGGACCAGCTCCCTCTGCCGTGGTCTTTTATACTGCTGCTGGCAGAAGGTAATGCCTGCATTTAGGGTGGGCCATCCGGCTTGAGGTAGTCCAATCTGAAGATCTTTTTCTCTTATTTGTTCATCCCTAGTCCAGTCAAGTTGACACCAAGGATTAACCATCACAATGTATGAGTATGGTAATAAGATAAATATGTGACTCCTATTTCAGAGAATCTGTTGCCCTCTTCTGACCTCTGTAGGCATTGCCTGACACAATTGTGTTTATATACAATCAGGCAATACACTCACACAGATAAAATAAAATATATAAAGTATTTAAAAGTGTATTCATGTGTGTTTCCTTCTCTGTATATGCATCGTGTGTGCATTGCATGTGGATGCCAAAAGAAGATGTCAGAAAACTTTGAACTGAAGTTACAGGCAATTGTGAGCTTCCCAATGTGGGTGCTGAGAACTTAATCCACGTCCTTCTCAAGTGAAACAAGTGCTCTTAACCACTGGATCCATTTCTCCAGCCCCCCAAGTAATTCTTTATAGTTGTAAAAATATGATGATTTATTGATTGAGGACTCCAACATAGTATATGAGGCTATTATGAGAAACATAATATTTGCAAAAGTCACTGACTTTTGGGAGATCTATCATTCTGTAGTTCAGAGCAAGTATTTTTTATGTATATTTTAAATTTTATTTATTTTTATTTGTATGAATGTACAGCCTGCATGTAGGTTTATGCACCCGTGTTGTGCAATGCCGCAGAGATGAGAAGAGAGCGTCGGTTTCCTCCGGAACTGGAGTTAAAGATGGTTCTCAGCCACCATGTGGGAGATGGGGATCCAACTCAGGTCCTCTGCAAGAGCAGTCAGAGCTCTTAACCGCTAGGCCATCTCCCCAGCCCCCCATAGCAGGTATTAATTTCAACTATCAATCCATCAAACGTTTTGAGAAGAGGTAACATTTATGAATTACTTAGAGCATGCATTCTCAATCATGTTTCTACTCTTGTGAGAAATAGCATAATAACTAAAGAAAAACTGGAGAGAATGCTACATAAAAGATAAATAAACTCAGATCTAAAGAAGATCAATGAACTTTGGATTCATAAAATGATGGAATGAGAACTTGTAGGAACTCAGATTGGTGACAGCAGACACAGGTCTGACTTAAGCTCAAGCCAGACAGAATCTCAGCACAGAGGTAGGGAGATGGGTTAGAAACTGCAACAGTAACTGAGGAAATATTAGCTATCAAAGGCTGCTGAGAATAGGAGAGTGTGATGGTTAATCCTGGGTATCAACTTGACTGGACTAAGGAACAAATAAGAGAAAAAGGATCTTCGGATTGGACTACCTCAACCCGGATGGCCCACCCCAAATGTGGGCGTTGCCTTCCACAGGCAGGCTGTATTAAAGGCCATGCCAGAGGGATCTGGTCTCTTTTAACTTGTGGCTTGCCTCTCTGTCACTGGTGAGTTTGTCTTGCTGCTGTGATCAACCCTAGGGATCCCAGTGTGTCCTGAGATCTCCTGGAATCCATCAGGCCTTCAGCACCAGATTGGGACTACTGAGAATCCAGCCTTGCAGACTGAGCAGCTCCCTGGATTCTCAGCCTCTCCTGTGCTGCACGGCTACTGTTGGACTACTTGAACTCTGTCACGTGAGCAAATCAATAAATTGTATATAGCTATATATTCATCCTGTTGTTTCTGTTTCTTTAGAGAACCCTGACTAATACAGATTTTGGTACCAGGAGTGGTTCTAGAGAAACAGAATTGGATGAATTTCTTTAGTGGGCTTGGTAGTTTCTGGAGCCAGCTCCCCAACCCAATGAGTTACTGAAGGCTCTCCTGGTGGCATGAAGAGGAATGATAATCCTTGGTGCAGACTATTTGATGTAATTATGAAGATAGGTCCATTTGACTCACCTAACTCACCTCTTGAGAGAAGCAAGGTATTTAGCGACTCTATATATAAAACGTTTGAGAAATTGCTGAAAAATAAGGAAAATAATGACGTTGCCTGGTGCTCCTAGCATCTCTGGATAAAGTGAGAGAGGAAAATAAGGATCTCAGTGATAAAATTAACCAGCACCAGATTTGAAACAACAGTTTAAAAGTTTCCAAGTGTGCTCTGGAAGAGCATCTTCTCTCCAGCAGCCAAAGAGCTAAAGCTGCAGAAAATCAAGCTGGAGCCCTTATTATACGTTTGGCTGATTTACAATGCAAATTTAATTCCCAGCCATGAAAAGTGTCAGCAGTGAAAGTGAGAGCACTGGTGGGGAAAGGGTGGAACCTTGAAACTTGGGATGGAGATGTGTGGGAGAACCACGATGATGATGATTTTGAATCCTTGGATTCTGAGGGATTTTATTTACCTGAGGAATTAATCTCCCCACCCTCACCAGAGAATCCACACCCTGCAGATCCCTTCTCCCCACCCTTGCCTGAGGAAACTAATCTCCCCTTTCCAGTGGGAGCTAATGTCCCTCAGGGCCCAACAATTTTTGCCTCTAGACCTATAACCAGATTGAAGGCTAAGCAAGCCCTTCAAGGTGAGATAGAAAGTGTGGTCCACGAGGAGGTGCACTACACTATTAAAGAAATTAATGAGTTTGCCAATTCATTCCAGCAGAAGCCTAAGGAATATGTGTGGGAATGGATTTTAAGGGTGTGGGATAATGGTGGAAGGAATATAAAATTGGATCAGACTGAGTTTATTGATATGAGCCCACTGAGTAGAGATTCTAGGTTTAACATGGAAGCTCGAGTGGTTATAAAAGGTGTTAAAAGTTTACTTGAATGGTTGGCTGATGTATTTATTAAAACATGGCCTACTAACAGTGAGTTAGAGATGCCTGATATTCATTGGCTTAGTATTGATGAAGGGATTGTGAGGGTCTGGTAGATGGGCATGCTCAAGTGGATTTGAAGTGTAAAACCACATTCTCCACAATATGAGGACCCAGAGGACATGTCTTTCACTGAGTTTATTAGATGGAAAGTACTGAGAGAGACACCAGAACATTTGATGAGCTTTGTTTTTGCTCTATTTCTTATGCCAGATGTTACAGTTAGAGAAGTTGTTGCTCGCTTGGATAAATTAAATGTACACGTAATAGGTTTAACAGGACCTCGGGGTAGGCATCAGGTGGCAGCACTGAATCACAGAAGGCCAGACAAGCATAGTTATCGTAGTTATAATGGGCAGCAAAGGCAAAACAATGCCTATAATGGCATGACCCGAAATGATCTTTGGAACTGGCTAATTAATCATGGTGTTCCCAGGAACCAAATACATAAGAAGCCTACTAAGTTTTCATTTGATCTGTATAAGCAGAAAAGTTCTAGAACAAATGACAGAAAGTCAACATTGGATTTCAGCAGTAGCAAATCCCGTCCAGTTAACCAGTTTTCAGATTTGAGACAGTTCACAGACCCAGAACCCCTTGAATGAACGGGTGGCTGGGTTCCCGTGAGGAAGGACCTTGTCACAATACCAAAGAGTTATGCTGTTTGTCTTTCTCCTGTCCTTCCCCAGAGGGACCTGAGGCCTTTTACTAGGGTAACTGTACACTGGGGAAAAGGAAATAATCAGACTTTTCAAGGCCTATTGGATACTGGTTCTGAGTTGACACTGATCCCAGGAGACCCTAAAAAGCATTGTGGCCCTCTGGTTAAAGTAGGGACCTATGGAGGTCAGGTGATAAATGGAGTTTTGGCTAAAGTCTGACTCAAAGTGGGCCCAGTGGGTCCCAGAACTCATCCTGTGGTTATTTCCTCAGTCCCAGTATGTATAATTGGGATAGATATGATTAGAAATTGGCAGAATCCCCCCCACAGTCTCACTGACCTGTGGAGTGAGGGCTATTATGGTTGGAAAGGCCAAATGGAAACCAATGGTGTTGCCTCTACCAGAGAAAATAGTTACCCAAAAACAGTATCGGAACCCTGGAGGGATTGCAGAAATTAGTGCCACCATCAAGGATTTGAAAGATGCAGGGGTGGTGATTCCTACCACATCTCCATTTAAGTCTCCAATTTGGCCTGTGCAAAAGACAGATGGATCATGGAGAATGACAGTTGACTATCGAAAACTCAATCAAGTAGTGACACCAATTGCAGCTGCTGTACCAGATGTGGTGTCCTTACTTGAGCAGATTAATATGTCTCCTGGTACCTGGTATGCAGCTATTGATCTGGCCAATGCTTTCTTCTCAATACCGGTTCATAAGGACCACCAGAAGCAATTTGCTTTCAGCTGGCAAGGCCAACAGTATACTTTTACTGTCTTACCTAAAGGGTATGTTAACTCTCCAGCCCTGTGACATAACTTAGTTAGAATGGATCTTAATCACCTGACTCTTACACAAAATATCACACTGGTCCACTATATTGATGATTTTATGCTGATTGGACCCTGTGAACAGGAGGTAGTAGCTAGTCTAGACTTGTTGGTAAAGCATATGCGCATGAGAGGATGGGAAAAAAATCCAACTAAAATTCAAGGGCCATCTACCTCAGTGAAGTTTACTGATGCTTCTGTATGCTATGCAGACACCGCCCAGAGGTGGACAGCTGCAGCATTACAGACTATTTCTGAAACAACCCTAAAGGACACTGGTGAAGGAAAGTCTTCACAGTGGGCAGAACTTCGGGCAGTGCACATGGTTTTGCATTTTGCCTGGAAGGAGAAATGGCCAGAGGTTCGATTATATACTGATTCATGGGCTGTTGACAATGATTTGGCTGGATGGTCAGGGACTTGGAAGGAGCATGACTAGAAAATTGGTGAGAAAGACATTTGGGGAAAAGCATGTGGATAGAGCTCTCAGAATGGTCAAAGGATGTGAAGATACTTGTGTCCCATGTAAATGCCCATCAAAAGGTGATCTCGGCAGAGGATGAGTTTAATAATCAAGTAGATCAGATGACTCGTTCTGTGGATAGTCAGTCTCTTTCTCCAGCTATCCCTGTTGTTGCTCAGTGGGCCCGTGAACAAAGTGGTCATGGTGGCAGAGATGGAGGTTATGCATGGGCTCGACAGAATGGACTTCCACTCACCAAGGCTGATCTGGCTACAGCTGCTGCTGAGTGCCTGATTTGCCAACAGCAGAGACCAACATTGAGCCCCCGATATGGTGCTATTCCCCGCGGTGACCAGCCAGCAACTTGGTGGCAGGTTGACTACACTGGACCACTTCCATCATGGAGGGGACAGTGCCTTGTCCTTACAGGAATAGATACTTATTCTGGTTATGGATTTGCCTTTCCTGCATGTAATGCTTCTGCCAAAACTACCATCCAGGGACTTACATAATGCCTTATCCACCATCATGGTATTCCTCACAGCATCGCTTCTGACCAAGGAACTCACTTCACAGCAAAAGAAGTGCGAAGGAGGGCCCATGGTCATCGTATCCAGTTGTCTTACCATGTTCCCCACCACCCAGAAGCAGCTGGCTTGATAGAAGGATGGAATGGCTTTTTGAAGACACAGTTACAGTGCCAATTATGTAGAAATACCCTGGAGGGCTGGGGCAAGGTTCTCCAGCAGGCAGTATATGCTTTGAATCAGTGCCCACTATATGGTACTGTTTCTCCTATAGCGAGAATTCATGGGTCCAGGAACCAAGGAGTGGAAGTGGTAGTGATTCCACTCACTATCACCCCTAGTGACCCAGTAGGAAAATTTTTGCTTCCTGTACCCACGATCTTGCATTCTGCTGGTCTAGAAGTTTTGGCTCCAAAGGGGGGAGTGCTTTGGCAGGAGATACAGCACACGTTCCATTGAACTGGAAGCTAAGACTTCCCCCTGGCCACTTTGGGCTTCTATTGCCTTTAAGCCAAAAGGCTAAAGAAGGAATAACTGTAGTAGGAGGAGTGATTGATCCAGACTACCAGGGGGAAATTGGACTTTTTCTCCACAATGTGGGCAAGGAAGATTATGTCTGGAAGGCAGGAGATGCTGTAGGGCACCTTCTGGTGTTACCATGTCCTATGATTAAGGTCAATGGGAAACTCCAACAGTCCAAACCAGACAGGACAATAAATGGCCCAGACCCTTCAGGGATGAAGGTGTGGGTCACTCCTCCAGGGAAAGAGCCAAGGCCTGCAGAGGTGCTTGCTGATGGTGGAAGAAATACAGAATGGTTAGTAGAAGAAGGTAGTTATAAATATCAGCTGAGGCCACAGGACCAGTTGCAGAAACATGGATTATAATAGATATTAACTTTTGTCCTATTTGGTTAAGGGTGTGCTTGTTCATATATATACATATATTAAGCAGGTACTTGTGTTGTTCCCTTTTGAATGTGCAACTGAGATAAATGTTATGTGTTGTCATATTTAGGTTTTTAGATACTGAAGGACTAAGTGTTCCTCAAGGACATTACCACCTACTCTAAGATGTAAAGCTTTGCTATTGTACATGAGACACTTATAACATATTAGGTGGAATTATGACCTTGCCATTGTTCACAACTGACATTTAAACATAACATAAGGAGAAGCTATTTATTGGGTGTCAAGGTGATAAGGGGTGGACTTGTGATGGTTAATCCTGGGTGTCAACTTGACTGGACTAAGGAAGAAATAAGAGAAAAAGGATCTTCGGATTGGACTACCTCAACCCGGATGGCCCACCCCAAATGTGGGCATTACCTTATTCTGGCAGGCAGTATTAAAGGCCATGCCAGAGGTTCTGGTCCCTTTTTTCCTGCGGCTTGCCTCTCTCTCACTTGTGAGTTTGTCTTGCTACTGTGATCAGGCCTATGGATCCCAGCGTGTACTGAGATGTCCTGGAATCCATCAGGCCTTCAGCACCAGGTTGGGACTACTGAGACATCCAGCCTTGCGGACTGAGCAGTTCCTTGGATTCTCAGCCTCTCCAGTATGGCGCAGCTACTGTTGGACACCTTGAACTCTGTCACGTGAGCAAATCAATAAATTGTATATAGCTATATATTCATCCTGTTTCTTCTGTTTCTTTAGAGAACCCTGACTAATACAGGGAGCCATTCTCTTTTAAGGGTGTGAAAAACTCTTGGTAGGTTAACCAGTTTGCAGTGGATGAATTCACACTGAATGAGGTTTGGTGACACAAATTTGACAAGAAACAGAGAGAAAACAAGATAGATAGTGCCACACCAACTCCAGCATTGTCTGTGTGAGCAATGATGAAAGTCATAATAACGGACTAGGAAATACGTGCCTCATGAGGCTAGGCTCCCTGGTGGTCCCTGGCAGAGTACTCGGCCTCAGCTTCCAAGATCATGACGCACTACAAAGATTTTATTCTTTATGAGTGTTGGACTTCGTACACTGTCTTTTGACTCTCTTCCTGAGCTCAGCACAGCCTCAGTCCCAGACAAGAAACAGTTAAATGTGTCTGGAAATAAATCAGGCAAACAAAAGCCTCATGAACCTAAGTAAAATCATACAGAGATACAGCATTTAAGGGCTCCTTTGTTCTAGAAGTCCCCACAAAGATATTATAAACATTACACCGAGCGAGATCATAGGTTAGTTACAAATAACAAAAGTGTTCTTCCAGATTTAATAAAAATAAACACTCGGTCCTTTAAGCAAGAAGCTACATCTAATAGAATTAGTAAGATAAAGTTTAGTTACAGTTATGCATATTAAAGTGTAACACTTAGTTAAGAGGCACATGGCGGGTTTTCTCCTTTAAAAAAAAAACAGAACTAATTAAGAGGCCCTTTCAGGCTTTTGGCTTAAATCACAACCTTAAGATAACTAGTGGCCTTGAAAAAATTCTAGCCCCAGAAAGGATGAGAAACATCAAATTGAAACTTCAAAAGAAACAAAAACTGTTTATGGCTTGTGATTTTAAGACTGCTGCTTTATTGTTTATCTCCCCCACCAAGACAGTGTGAGCAGTATACTGCGTGTAAACTTCCATTGATGTGTAAACTTTATCTAACTTGTTGTCCTTGTAAACCCAGGTACAAATTCCTCTGGCAATAAGCCTTTTGTTCCCGGGGAGGTGCAAATCCTCTGCCTGCCACCTCAGCCTTCCCTCCTCAACCTGTTTTCTCAGCCCACTTTTTCTGCTTGTGATATAAAAACTTGACTTGACCTCAGTAAAGATGCACTAGATTCAAAACACTCTCTCTGGTGTCGTGTCCAATTATTTTGCCTAACCTGTGCCCTCCTGTACATCAAGGTCCGATTACCCGCAGGTGGAAAAAATCCGGCTGGGTTGGTCTGTGGCAGCATAGACAGATAGATGATAGATAGATAGATAGATAGATAGATAGATAGATAGATAGATAGAAGATAGGTGATAGACAGATAGATAGATAGATAGATAGATAGATAGATAGATAGATAGATACTCAGTGAGACAGTACATGAAATTCTTCAGGTTATAGAATGAGAGTGGTGCAGACAGAGGAGGGAATCTAACTATTAATAAAATATTTTCTATGAAATTTGCAAACCTTCCACTAAGATGTAAAATTTTGGTTCTCAACTATTTTTCTGTTCGGCTTCCTAAAAAGCTGAGAGCAGACACCAAAATTTTCAATCATGCTCCATACCTACACCCAACCTTAATTAGCACTAGAATCTACTTAGGTAAGTTTCTTAATTAAGGGGAATGCTGCCAGGTTTATTAATAGTGCTATTTTTAGTGCTTAGGGCAATGCCTAATAAATAGCAGGTGGTCAGTAACCAGAATGTTAGATACTGTGCTACATCAGAGGAGAATTATTTCACTAAATACATACTTTACAATCCCTTACCGTTTAATAATTGACATTTAATAACATTTAATATATAAAAGACCCACAACCATGGGGTAATCCTCTACCTGCACAACTCTATGTCCCAAACACATAGAGTATTCAACTTTCCTTTATTTTAGTGGATAATTTTGCTTCGTGTAGAAAATTAAAATTTTAAGATGTGTACTATTCATTCAAATATAAGTTGTTTTGATTATGTTTCTCATATTTTTATACATTTTCATAAATAAAGCTCATTCCATTTTGTTATAACTTGAGAATAATTGTGTTTGACATATTTCTTAATATTACTTTTCACTTATGAATGAATGATGATCTATAGATGTCTGACTTGCCACTTGTTTTCACTTCTCAAATTCCATATGTTTAACTCCAGGTGGAAAAATCTTGAGAAGTGAGGTGACACTTAGCTTCCCATGAAGATTGAAGGAGATTGCTGTGTGTTGATTTATGGCCACACAATTTCATATTTAAAATATTTTTCACATGTTTCACCTCTTCCAAATCTTCATAAAAGTTGGTTGAAAGCAACTGGTTTTTGTTTTTTTTTCATTTTTGTGAGGAAATGAAAGGTCCCAATAGAACAAGCCTCCCAGGGCAAGCCTTAGCTTGCTTGCAATTACCATAGGATGATTATCTATACTCTGAAGTGATACATGAGTGTTTTTCATGTTGAATTTCTACACAAAATTTTAGAGGATTTACTGTATTAATGTGATCTAATTCTCCTCCTAGAAACATCTTTATTGTTAAGTGCTAAGAACTGTCTTAGAGTTCTGTGATATGAGTATGAACCATATCTGCTCTGAAAATTTGACACCAATTCTCCTGTTGTGTTACAATTCAGAAAATTATTATTTATACCTTACACTAAACTGATAAAGAGTTTACATTTTAATTCTGTTATTGGAAACAAATGATAATGGGTTATTGGGAATGATAACATTCCCAATGTTATCATTGATAATTACATTGATATTACATTGATATAGGGAATGTTTGTAGTTCTAGATGGCCTGGAACTCACTATGAAGCAATGTAGATGAGGCTGGCCCTCACAGAGATCCACCTGGCCTCAGAGAGATTCTCCTGATTGTTGGGATTAAAGGCCTGCACCACAATGTCATGTAGTTCATTATTCTAAAAGAAAGCTACTTTAAAGTAGGACTTTGAACTAATGCATGATTTCTGTATTGCTTTTCACACCATTTGAGCACTATCTGTCTCTCCTCTCACTTCTGGGTATAACTCTCCCTACTCCCTCTGCATTTCAAATACCCCCATTTTCCCAAATTCCCCTTAGTAATAACTGTCTCTTATTCTTCCCACTTTATTGAGCTCCCACTTTCCCTTCATTCCCATGGTTCATTTCCATTTTTCTCACTGCTACAGTTACATCAGGATTCACAGTCCCATTTAGGGACATGGAGTGAAGATTCACAAATCAGATAGAATACTTGTCACTTGTTTTTCAGAGTCTGTATTCTGTCACTTAGTATATCAGTTTCTAGTTCAATCCACTTACCTCCAATTTCATGATTTCATTTTTTTTTCTGCTGGGTAAAACATCATTGTGTAAGTATACCACATTTTCACTATGCAATCATTTGAAGGACAGTTAGGTGATGCCATTTTTCAGAAATTGTGTCTGTAAGATACTTAACTCTAAATGGCACATCTTCAATGAAATAATCATATTTAGGATGAATGCATTTCATTTTAAAAATATTTTTCATTTATGTTTAATTTATATGTATGAGTGTTACACTTGCATCTACATCAGTGTACCTGTGTTTTGCAGTGTCCTCAGAAGACAGAAGAGGGAGACAAATCTCCTGGAACTGGAGTTATGGATGGTTGTTAGCAGCCATGTTGGTATTGGGATTCATACCGGGTTCTTTGGTAAGAGCACTCTATGCTCTTAATTGCTAAGCCATCTCTACAGCCCTAATGAATGCATCTCTTAACTCTCACTAGAGAAGGTTCCTTGTATAGCAGATGATGGTTAGCACAGAGGCCCACAGTTGGCCAATGTGTTGAAAATAAGAATTCCCAGAATACTTATCTCTGAATAGAACAGCTATTTCAGACCTCTGCTTCCCAAAGGGCAAGAATCATTGCAGAAGAGGAGGTGTAAATTTGAAGAGACAAAGGGGAAGTATGTCCACAAGAAAAGAGTCTTCTATACAGCTTGTTATTTACTTATATGAGTTCAAAGCAATTGTGACAGAATGCACAAGACCTATACATACCAAAATCAGAAAAAAATTCCCAGAATATACGTGGGGGAAGAGACAAGAAAAGCCTCACACAACTTATGGTATTTTTGGCAACTGATGGCTTAATGGTGAAAGACAGTGTCTTATAGAATTGAGACTCCTGTTGGGTGCAGTGAATGGATCCACACTGAAGAACATGGGGGACACAACCCATGCTTTATAGGCTGTATAACATCCTATATTTGAGAGTTCATTAAATAAGGTAGTGGAAGTAAGGGGAACTATGAGAGGTGACTGGATGTAAATGTCATCAGAATATATAGTATAAAAATCACAAAAAATAGAAAATGCAAGGAATAAACTTTTCTATTAATTAAAGTCATATCCTAAATTGAGGTTCAAAATATATTAATTTTTTTGAAGTTATCATTGACCACAATAAAAAGAAATACAATTCGACTAAAACATTAAAAATTTTACTCACAACATCCTTAAAATGCAGGCCCCTGTGCTTGTCACATTATCAATTTCTGAAAATGGGCTTAATGGCCACAATTTCAGAATTCAAACTTGCTTCCAAACCACATATAACTGTATAAAATAGATTTTGTAAGTATATTTGGTGCTCTGTAGTTATAAGGCTATCTCCTCAAATGTATGGAATTTGAATACAATACATTTGGTAAATGATCACTAAAGTGATTTTAAGAAAAGATGGAACTGATTAATTTTAACACGGGCTGGGTGTGGTGGTGTCTTTAATCCCAGCACTGGGGAGGCAGAGGCAGGCAGATCTCTGCAAGTTCAAGGCCAGCCTGGTCTACAAAGCAAGGTCCAGGCCAGTTGGGACTGAAAGGGAGACACTTTCTCAAACATACCAACCTCCCAAAAAATAATTTTAACAATAATTTACTAAAAAGGTAAATTGATACACCCTGTAAAGCAAAATGCTTTTCCTCAAACATAATCAGTCACATTCATTCCTGCTTCATCCACAAGTCACAAATCATAGAATACTTGTGTGTGAGTGTGTGTGTGTGTGTGTGTGTGTGTGTGTGTGCTTCTGAAGGAGTGATTATTATTTTTATTTTTTTTTGTCTTTTTGAGACAGGGTCTCCCTTTAGTTCCAGCTGGCCTGGAGCTTGGTATGTAAACCAGGCTGGCCTTGAACTTGCAGAGATCTGCCTGCCTCTGCCTCCCCAGTGCTGGCCTTGAACACACAGAGATCCACCTGCCTCTGCTTCCCAAGTGCTGGGATTAAAGGTGTGCACCACCATGCCCTTCACAAAGGGATGATTTTTATGTTAGAGTATTGTAATATTGTACTTACACTTGTTTTAAATGGTATGATAGTCCTGAATTCTTTATTAAAAATAGCACAGATGAATAATTCATTTTTGCTCATCATTTACATCCCTATATAATTGCATCAGTAGGTCTACAAGTTTTGTATGAGCTATTGTAGCAAAAATCTAGATCACTTAATCTGCATAGCTACAAATCAGGACTGAGAATTAAGATAATTTGTGTCAAAATGACTCAATCATTTTCTTCACACATCCTCCTCTAAGAAGTTAAAGCTGTCAACTAACCAGCCAGCCTGGTTTACATACCAACCAAGCTCCAGACCAGCTGGGACTAAAGGGAGACCCCCGTCTCAAAAAGACAAAAAAAATCACTCCTTCAGAAGCACACACACACACACACACAGGTATTTTATGATTTGTGACTTGTGGATGAATCAGGAATGAATGTGACTGATTATGTTTGAGGAAAAGCATTTTGCTTTACCGGGTGTATCAATTTACTGTTTGCTTCAGTTAATCTTTGTAAATAAATCAATCTTGATAAAAAAAAGTTCATATTTTGGGGCAAACAACTTTTTCAATCAGGACTTCAGTAATTTGTGGAAACACTGTGTTTTATATGTCACAGTTTAACTTCTTTAAAAACCATCTATATATTTTTTCTGCATGCTAATCCTTAACTATTTGGACATGAGCTTTACTCACTTCCAAAGATTTCCCAGAATGTAAATGTTATCATTAACAAACTTGAAAACAGGTTCATAAATAATGGAAGCACTGAATACTAAATAAATCTATGCTCATAGCTATGTTCTATTTTTTTATTAATTTTATTTATTTCTGTATGTGTATGAATGTACTGTCTGCATGCAAGTCTGTGCACCAGTGTCGTGCAATGCTGCGGAGGTCAGAATAGGGTGTCGGATTCCCCTGGAACTGGAGTTCTCCTGGAATTGGAGTTTCAGACGGTTCTCGCCCGCCATGTGGGTGCTGGGGATCGAACTCGGGTCCTCTGCAAGAGCGGTTGGCGCTCTTAAACATTAGGCCATCTCTCCAGCCCCAGCTATGTTCTATTGAGAATATGTCATGTTAATCTTCTTTCTCACTGATATAAGTCTAATAAGCTTAGCTTAATATAACTATACAAATTACAGTGGGTTTACAGTTGTCCACCTACTAACTTCTTTCATGTTGCAAACAAATAACCTAAAATTTTCTTTAAACATATTCAGTGGTAGTCCATAGTAGCCTATGCACACCTCAATGTACTCAGAGTCAAGTCTCCACATCTTTCCATTTCCATTTATAAAATTGCAAATACTTGCTTTCAGTTTATGTAACATTGTAGTACAGAATATATTATTGTGTGATATTTTTTCCTTGCTGCATATAACCCAGTATGTCAGAAGTATTCAAAACCTATGCTTAATAGCTTTACTTGACATACCTGGGTAGAGAGAATCTCAGTTTAGGAACTTCCTCCTTTGTATTGGCTTGTGGCCATGTTTCCGGTGCACTTTCCAGTTTGGTGGGTGATGTGGGATGGCCCGGCTCACTGTGGGCAATGTCACCTGGGGCAAGTGCTGTATAAGAAAAAGGTTGGGCGGGAGTTGCCAGGCATGGTGGCCCACACCTTTAATCTCAGCACCCAGGAGACAGAGGCAGGCAGATCTCTGTGAGTTCAAGTCCAGCCTGGTCTACAGAGCAAGCTCCAGGGCAGCTGGGACTAAAGGGCTAAAGGGAGACCCTGTCTCAAAAATACCAAAAAAAAAAGAAAAAAAGAAAAAAAGAAAAAAAGAAACAGGTTGGGCACATGCCAGGGGAACAAGCCAGTAATCTGCATTCAGCCATGTGCTCTGCTTCAGCTACTGTCTGCTGGTCCCTATCTTGTTTGAATTCCTGCCTTGGATTCCCTCACAGGTGGACTGAGATTTTCCCATCAATGTCAAAGAAATCCTTTTTCTCTCCAACTTGGTTTTGGTTAGAGTTTTCACAGAAATAGAAATCAAAGTAGAACAGAAATCAGTAACAGGAATAGGGTATTACTGTGACAAAAATGGGCTCTTTGTGTGAAATTTTGAACTGAGAATCTGGCTTCTGGTGGCTGGGGCTGAAGAATCATCTGTGGTTAACAAGAGACGAGAACAAGTGAAGTGAAAGTTTTGTCATACTGAAGTAATTGGTGCTACTTAGCTGTGGCTGAAAAATAAGCTGTGATTAAGAAAAGTCACAGCTTATTTTTCAGCCACAGCTGACTTTTCTTAATCACAGCTTATTTTTCAGCCGGCTGGAGGGATGGCCTAGCGGTTAAGAGCGCCGACCGCTCTTGCAGAGGACCCGGGTTCGATCCCCAGCACCCACATGGCGGCTGAGAACCGTCTGCGACTCCGGTTCCAGGAGAACTCCAGTTCCAGGGGAGTCCGAGACCCTCTTCTGACATCCGCGGCATCGCACGACACGGGTGCGCAGACCTGCATGCAGACAATACATTCATACATATAAAAAATAAAAATAAATAAATTAAAAAAAAAATTAAAAAAAAAAAAAAAGAAAAGTCTCCTTGACTTATAGCCAAATGATTCATCCTATTTCAGAGATACTTGCACATCCATCTGTGTTGCTGCTCTTTTCACAATAAAGAAGGAATGGAAACAATTTAAGAGTACCTCAGATGAGGAGTGGATAATGAAAAGTATGGAACGTCTACACAATGTAGGTCTCCTCAGTGGTAAAGAAAGAAGACTAAGTCATGTGATGCTAAGTGACTTTCCACAGATTCAGAAAAACCAACTACATATTTCAACCTCATTTGTAGATCCTGGCACCAAATCCTTATAGGTGAATATCTGATTTAACTTCAGGAAACAGGGAAATGAAAGTGAACCTGAGAGAGAAGAATAATGGGAGACAGATGTTACTAAGGGAGAAATGAATAAAATGAAGTGTGTGAGAGAGGGTTATAGAAGGAAATATGAAGATAAATGGAAAGAAAAATAGGAAAATGGCATAATTTAAATGGGGTAGAAATGGAGGGAGGGTAAGACAAGGAGACAGAGAGAAGAGAGGTAAGTAATATGCCCATGTAGTATAAAGAACCTAAGGGAACCATATTAGTTTAATAATCTCGTGACCAATTACACATACAATATCTATACATGAGTCCATGTGTGAAGCTGAAGGCTACATAACAAGAAACCGTGCCAGACAGGAGAAACCATTCTTTGAGTTGTTGGCTAGAGTAGTCCAAGAAACTCCTAAACTTACACAGACTACTGCCACAGCCCTTGATTGCCTCCCAGAACTTGAAGATAGAACCTATTGCTGAAGATAAGAGATCGTTTGGCGATCAGATTTTGAGCAATGGTGTTGACCTGGAAGCCACCTCTCCAGAAAGCTAGCTCTCACAGATATGGAGCACTACACAGAGAACAGCCATCAATGGTCCAACACCAGTTTTAAGACCAAATATCCACATCAATGGACAGCAAACCACAGAATATTGGTGCAGGAGTGGCACTTTTATTTTCAGAAACAGTTATGTAACTGGATTTAAAGCCCACTAAATGGGAGGAAACTTATGTGTGGAACTATAGCCATGGCCAAATACACATGGATGAAGAGGTCATAGACCTTAGAGAAATTTCCAAGGTTATCAAATCCCTAGACTAATGTAACTTCTTACTAATTGCAAAATAGTTGTCTTTACATTTACAGACAATTATCCCAGACACCACTTGTTGAAGCAGTGTCTTTTGTACCAGATGGAGTCTATTGCAGAGTACCACAGCTGCTCACACACATTTTCTATGAATTGTGCAAGCCTAAGCTGCACATCTACAATTCAACCTCTATACCTAAGGCTCATGCAACATAGAACAAGGTACCAAGAGAACACTAATTAATCTCTTAATGAATCTCATCAAGGAAGTTCCCTCATGCAACAGAGGAGCAGGAAAAGTGAAAACAAGGTCATAAATGGCCAAACTGTGGAGATTTGGAGTCTGCAAATTATGAGTCCATGGTCAAGTCTCCTATATTAAGCTTCACTTACCAAGGTTTCAGAAACAATTGTGCAAAAGAGGGGTGGAAAAATTGTAAGAGCCAGGTAGATGATACATGATCATGTGGAAATAGAATCCTACAGCAATGGTGTCAGTAAGCACTACAGCCATGCAAACTCAACCAGAGAAAAACTCAGCATGGAAGTGGGGAAATGGGCAGCAGAACCCAGTCATAGTTGAAGAATTATTGGCAGTTGATTGCCATGGGGCAACAAAGAGCTGCTCTTGCTGAGGGACTCAGGATAGGATGATTAGAGATTACTGGGTGACTTTGAACTGAGGATTGGCCAGGGGCCATTAATTTGGCATAATAGGCCTTAACACAAATGAAAGAATACATGTATTCCAGTGAGAGGCTGTGGAAGGGTGGCAATGAAGAGGGGGTACTAAAGACAATTAACATTGATTGAGATGTTAAAAAAGACCATTAGCTCCTCTTCCAGGGAACCCAATTTCAAATCTCTGCATCCACCTGGTTGCTAACAACTGTCTGTAACTCCAGTTCCAGGGGATCCAATGCCCTCTTCTGACCTCTGTGGGCATTGCATGACATGGGAGTAGGGAGGTGTACTTACATACATTCAGGAAATTTACATATATATATATATATATATATATATATATATAATTTAAAATACTCCCAAATCATGACATCCAACTTGGAAATAATAATATGACACATTTTCTTAGGAAATAAAGCAACTGGATCAGTTAAAGAAAAATAACTAGTTTTTGCATTTGACTGTTCATTGTATCCATAACTTTTCAATTTATTGGCAATCAAACATCAGAAGAATATATTTTACAATTTATGTTGCATACAGATTTAATGTACATGAAAATGGAATTCAGGAGAATGTTAACCAGAGTTCAAGATGAAATGTCTATCTAGGGGCTGGAGAGATGTCTCAGTGGTTAAGAGCACTGACTGCTCTCCAGCACCCACGTGGTGACTAAGAACCATCCTTAACTCCAGTTCCAGGGGGATCTGACACCCTCTTCTGACCTCTGCAACATTGCACGGCATGGGTGCACCAGCCTACATGCAGACAATACACTCATACACATAAAAAATAATAAACGAAAATAGAAATGTCTATCTAGTCAACAAAAGCTCAGATGTTATATACTGATGCCTCATCTTTTCCATGAGCTTGAAGCTGAAGTTTGTTCAATTTCCTAGCACAGAGTTAACACATATGAAATAAAACACAGTCACTGAAAATGAATTCCAAGAATTATTTTTTTATAAAATCTTTCCAAAGCTTCATCCAAATGCTTAACTGAACTCAACTCATTGAACTGAGCATCACAGTTACTAGTGTATATTTTGTCACTGTACAAAAAATCTTTTCCAGGGGCTAGAGAGATGGGTCAGCAGTTAAGATCACTGGCTGTTCTTGCAGAGGAACCAGATTCAGTTCCCAGCATTCACATGCCAACTAACAGCCATCTGTAACTACAGTTCCACGGGATCCAACACACTTCTGACTTCCTTGGGCATTACATGACACAGGTGCATTTACCTACATGCAGGCAATACACTCATAAACATAAAATAAAAATAAGTAAAATGTTTTCAAAAAAGAAAACCTTTTCCCTATGTTTGACATGCTGGTCCAGGTCTGTTATTCCAGTTATTTTAGAAGGATGAGGCAGGAGGTTATTAAGTTCAAGTCAGCCTGGTTACAGAATGAGTTCAAGGCTAGTCTAAGCAACTCACTGAGTACCCTATCTTTACAAAAAAAAAAGTGAAAAGAGAGATGAAGATATAGGTCAGTAGCAGATTACTTGCCTGAGGAAGGCCCTGGGTTTGGTATCCAGTACCATAAAAATAGCAAAGCAAAGTAAACCTTCTCATTAACTCTTGTTTCCTAGCCTCACAAAGGTTCTGTGTGTCTGTGTGTCTGTCTGTCTCTGGCTTATAAAATATTTAAAACATTTATTGACCTCATGAGATACATCAGAAAGATAGGAGTCAATGTATGACACATGGATTTCATCCCAAAGGCATTTCAAATAAAGCTTTGTGGTCCAAATTCTTCTCTTCAATGTGAAATTGCATATAGTTCTTCTCCCCTCTCCATCTCCATAACGACCATATCTTAACATTTTTCCCAATATCTTGCATCAGTTAAAAAGCCCAGTTTTACCTTTAAATTGTGGGGGAAATGAAAAACTCCAGGGTATGACAATGACTATGAGTCTGTATGTATTCAGCATGTAAGATTAAGAAGTACCATTGTATCTATCATGGAATGAAATAGTTTGAACAATTTCTTGCATATATTTCCCTACAACTGAATATCTATGTCCATTTGTGTTTTCAACAGCAACATATCCTCTCAATAAGAGTTTTCACTCAGGAGAAAAAGCTTTTAGTATTCACATATACTAAAGACTATATCCTTAAATGTAAACTATTGATAAACTGGTAATCACACACTGATAGAACCATTGTCTTTATATCAGTTTTGAATTTTTATGTGAAAATATGAATCCTTTGTTCTAGTCAAGTAAAAATATCCTAACAAGTTGGGTGTGGTGGAACATGCCTTTAATCTCAGCAGAGACAGGTGGATCTCTGTGAGTTCAAGGCCAACCTGTCTACAAAGTGAATTTTAGAACAGCTGGGGCTGTAGGAAGACCTTGTCTCAAAAAGGCAAACAGGAAAAAAAGACCAAAGAAAAATATCCTAACAATTTCTCACAAAGAAAAGAGAATATTCACACTTAAGATTTTTCCAGCTCTTCAAATTCTATTCAATTTAAAAATAATTATTTTGTCAGACATGGTGGTACATGCCTTTAATATATATATATATATATATATCATATATATAACCTTAGTACACAATATACAAACAAATTAATTTTTCTAAAAATATGCATGTCTAATATTCAATGTAATAAATTACCTTTCCATTAAGTAGTACAAATAATTTTCATTTACAATCCTGATAAATGACACCAACTTATTTTTTATTCAACACTAGTTCTTTCACATTCCATAAGAATATTCTGGCAGCTAAAAAAATAGTAAACTTTCACACTTACCAAATGAAGTAACCTTCTCCAAAAATGAAAGTTCTCACATATCATCATTAAAGTGGATGACTTATACGACTCCTGGGGACTAAATGGCCATATGTCAATCTTTTAGCCTATACTTTTTGATTTTACACATAAAGACTGAAAGAGTTAAGAAGAGTAAAGAAGAGTAAAGAGTAAAGAGAAAGAGTACTATTTAAATTTAGAGAATGAGTGGGCTGGAGATTTGTCTCAATGGTTAAGAGCACTGGATGCTCTTGCAGAGGACCCTGGTTCAAGTTTTCAGGACCATCACTGTGTAACTCTAGTTATAGAGCAATCCATTGCCTCTTCTGACCTCTGCAAGAATTTTACAACATGGGTACTCTTATGTGCCTGCAGGCAATACACACACCCACATAAATAATAGATTAAATATAAATATTTAAAAATAAAATTGAGAAGGGCTAAATTTCAGAAATGTCAATAGAATAATCTGAAAACCTCATCTCTAAAGGTGGTTCATATATATTACGGTTCTAGGAATTCACAGTCAATTATTGTTATAGAGTTTATCATTGTTTCACTATTGGAGGGGCACCCAGTCACATTTATAGGTCATGTAATGACTTTTTACCAACAATTTTTCATGTTATTTCATATATGAAAATTCCAATTACCAAATAATTTTTGCTTTTTTTTACATGTGGTGCCAACCTACTTTGTTTTCTATTGCTCTGATTGTACGAACCAACCATCTTGTGAAGGAAAGGGTTTCTTTTGGCTTATGTGTCCAATGACAGTGCAAAGTGAAGGAAGTGTAAGCAAGAATTCAAAGAGGGCCAGGACCTGGAAGTAGGAACTAAAGCAGAAACCAGAAAGGAGTACTGCTTACTGGCTTACACTCCTAGTGGCTACTCAGCCTGCTTTTTTATACAATGCAGGACTACATGCACAGGGATGACATCCCCACAGCGGGCTGGGTGCCCACAAGTCTCTCAACCATCGAGAAAATGCCCCAGTGCCATGGCCAACAGCCAGTATTATGGAGGAATTTCCTCAACTGAGGTTCTTTCCACCTAAGTGTGTCAAGATGAAAACTGAAGCTAATTGACACTTTGTCAATTTTGACACACAAGTATATGAGTATTAAGCTACAACCTTTCCAGTTGTTGTCCCCAAGATAGGATGTTAATAGTTAATATACAACATAAAACAGTGCAACTTTAAAAGTCTCACAGCCTTTAAAAACATCAAACAGATTAAAAGCTCAAAGTCTCTTTTAAAAATCTCTTAGCTGTGGGCTCTTTTATAATCCAAAACAAAAAACATACTGTTCTGTTTCAAAAGGAAAGAACTGGGCACACTTAAGTAAATGGAAACAATATTGGCATAACTAATGATCAAAATGGCTCCTTTTTGAAAAAATTAAAAATAAACTTTTAGTATACCTTTATGTCGTTATTTCCCTGTATTTTGCAGATATTTTCTTATTTCATTATCATNATATATATATATACATGCTTCTACAAAGATCACATAAAATGTATGGGTATGGAAAGGACTGGTGTTACATTGATGGATTTTAACCTATGAATTTTAGAAATGTTATAACAATACATGTATTTTTCAGTTTTTTATATATATGTATATAAAATTTCAGAATGTATTTATTCACGTTCTACTTTATACATTGGATGATACATAATCTAATATTTTTGGATTTTAAATACTTATTTAGTATAGGAATTTCTATGTTTAAGATTATTTACCAAAAAACAGCTCTTTTCAATACTAAACTATTTCATGAATGCAAAATGACTACCCTGTTTTCTGAAATTATTACTTTTTGTAGAACAGAATGTTTCTTAGACTTTGAATGCCACTTGTTTGACTATAAGGATTAGATTCTGAATCAATAATCACTTTTGGTTGTCTAATTGGCAGTGGGATTTCAAAATGGATATAATTTTTCAACTGATGATAATAATCACTCTTTGAATTTTAAACTAAATTTAAGGAAAGAAATTAAAAAAGGTGTAAATGTCTCAAGAGAATTTTAAATCCATTGCACAGTAAACAGATTAAGCCAATTCCATGCAATTCACATCCAGATTTTTACAATATAATCACCTGAATAAATGAGGCTTGTAGTTGCTGTGGAATATTTATATAAGGATTTTTAATGTACCTCTCCTCTTTACTGCAAAGGATTGTGAACCATATTAATAACCTTAATTATAGACTGCCACCTGAAATAAGTAGCAATAAGCGAAGTTATACAATTACTTTAAAAACATCATTTGGAAACTGCAGGAGGGCAATTTACTATAGTTAAGCAAAGTATTATTTTTGCCTTATATCAAAGTTGTGTTTTAAAAGATTTAGAGTTTTCCCATTTTCAAAGATATTATTTCATTTTGATGCCTCATTTTTTCAAATCAGCAGAAAACAGCAATTAATCTATGGCCTATATTCAAGATAGGTAATGATTTTCTAATCATTATGATTGTCAAGTACTATAATTATAAATTTTAGCTGTATATTTTGGGTACACATAATGGAGAGATGGTGACAAACGCAATTGTAGTATTTTCACATGATAGATAAAAAGCTACAGACAATCAGTATAAGATGAATAATTGGTTTTCTACGGAGATTAGCTCTATGAGAAGTTATCTAATACCTAGTGATCATCCCTAATCACAGGTACATACAAGTAGCACTAAATTGACTCAGTGCATTACACACACACACACACACACACACATACAGTATAAATATGACTACACATATATGCATCAGTGCAATATACAGTTACATATATATATATATATATATATATATATATATATATATATATATATATATATATATATATATATATATATATATATATATATATATATATACCTACATATAAATATATGCATACAAATGTATATGTAATTATTTGTATGTATATATGTATAACAAAAATTAAAGAAGTTTAGAGATAGAGAATGAATGAGGTGAACATAGGAGGAGTTGGAGGGGGCTGGGAGGGTGGAAATAATGCAAAGACAATACTCATGTATGAAATTCTCAAAATATAATAAACTGACCAGGTAGTTCATGGGCTGCTGAAACCAACTTTTGGGAGAGAGAGAAAAAAAAAAGCCCTGGAATGCATTTAAAGAGATTAGAACTGCTGAAGAGAAACCACTCACTTTCCACTGGGGCAGCAGGGCAAGTACTACTATCAAACTTTTAGTTTTAGCATATAAAATGCAAATTATTTCAAAAGAAGAGAGCTGAAAGTGAGAATTCCAATGATAAGGTTACCTGTTAAGATAAACTAAATTAAATGAAACAAGAAAAAGAAGCCTAAGGAAATGTTTTGCATTGTTTTTGTTTTTTGTTTTTTGATTTTTTTTTTCCTAGGATTAGCCTCAAAGGTGCTCAGACATCACTGCAGTTGTGCAAAAGGGACATATGACATTTTAAGCTGACTAAAAGATTTGGTATCAGCATTTTTATTGTGATAGTTTTGTAATCATGCAAGATGGAGAATAAGGAAGCATTTCCCCAGTGCTGGGTATAGGGTTTTCTGTAGGTCCCCAGTTACAGTTTGATGCTCGCTGCTCCCCATCCTCTTGGGCCCTGACATGACCAGTTGCAAGGTCCTGCAAACCCCAATTACACTGGTTCCTCTCCTGTGAACAGTGAGCTAAAACAAACCAAAATACAAAGGAACAAGAAAACAAATGACCCAATCAAAAGATAAGGTGCTGAAAAGAGACCTCACAAATGAAGAAGTAAAGATGGCTGAGAAACAACTTAAAAAGTGTTCAACATCACTAATAATTAAGGAAATTCAAATTAAAACCACCTTCTGATCAAGAAAATAAAAGATACCAAATGCTGGAGAGATTGCGGGGAAAGGGGAACACTCATTCACTGCTGGTGGGAATGCAAATTCTTGCAACCCCCATGGAAAGCAGTGTGGAGAACTCTTTTTTTGTTTGTTTTGTTTTCGAGACAGGGTCTCCCAGTAGCCCCAGGTGTCTTAGAACTCACTCTATAGACCAGGATGGCCTTGAACTCATAGAGATCCACCTGCCTCTGCCTCCCACGTGATAGGATTAAAGGTGTGCACCACCATGCCCGGTTT
Source organism: Rhizomys pruinosus (assembly GCA_009823505.1). Classification (NCBI taxonomy): domain Eukaryota; kingdom Metazoa; phylum Chordata; class Mammalia; order Rodentia; family Spalacidae; genus Rhizomys; species Rhizomys pruinosus. Next base: position 694,385 of record VZQC01011136.1, on the reverse strand, counting down.
AAAAGACTCAAAATGAACCTACCACCTGATCCAGTCATACCCCTCCAGGGTATATATCCACAAGACTCATCCTATTGCAGAGATATGTGCACAACTGTGCTATTTCAGCTCTCTCAACAATAGTAAAGAGTTGGAAGCAACCAAAGTGTCCCTCACCTGATGAAAGGATAAAGAAAATGTGTTACATCTACACAATGGAGTTCTATGCAGCAGTAAAGAAAAACATCATGAAAATTTCAGGTAAATGGGTGGAACCTGAAGCACTTATGCTAACTGAAGTAACAGAGTAGCAGAAAAACCAATAACATATGGTGTTCCTCATTTATGGATCCTACAAAAAATCCTTATTTGTAAGGCAAACTAAATAATTATTTTAGTACATATAATAACTGATGCTACTACAACAAAATTTGTTGATAAAAATGTTAATTAGCCAATATCATATATATATATATATGTACATGCATAGATATGTGTTATAGAAAGGAAAATATGAGCAAGTTCTTTGAATTTAATAAATTAAATTAAAAAGAGCACAGTTTTGGTTTCTCATGATAAGATAGTAAGTAAAATGCATGGTTTTGCTTGGATGGATTATCCTTGACAGCATGAGGTATATTGTAACCTTAAAATTTGTCATTTTTATACAGAAGTCACAGGTTAAAAGATGTCATAATAAAACTAGATATTTGTCATTTTTGAGATCAATATATCCCTGACACAGAATCAGTGCCCATAACATTACTTAAGGAAGACAGAGCTTCACCATATATATGATATACTTGAATGTTTACTTTTAGGAATTTATAAAATATAATACTAATATACCACTGAGTCAAAATGAAACTTGTTTTTTAGGAGCCTAAGAGATGGCTCAGTAGTTAAGAGCACAGGCTGCTCTTGCAGAGGACCTGTACTCGAGTTCCAGCACTCACATGGTGGTTAACAACAGTCACAATAACTCTATTAACTAACCAGCGGAATCTGATGCCTTCTTCTGACTCAGTGGGCATGGCACCACACAGGGGCATTTACACACATGCAAGCAATAAACACGCATAAAATAAAATACCAAATAAATATTTTTAAAAATGTCTTTTAATTTATCTAAAAATATGTTAATTTTTATTTCATTTGCTGATAAAAATGTTTAAATAACTCATATAGTAATTTATTTAATTTTATGCACTTATTATTTTATGTTGAGTGTTTCCCCCCATGCCCAGCAGGTGCCAGATGAGTGCATCAGATCTGTTTGAACTGGAGTAATTGATAGTTGTTGTCTTCCATGTGGGTGCTGGGAGCCAAACCTTGGTCCTCTGGAAGAAGATCCAGTTCTCTTAACCACTGAGCCATCTTTCAAGCCCATCATATAGTAATATTTTTTTGACTTTTTGAGATAGGTTTTCCTTGAAGCCTCAGCAATCTTGGAACTCACTATATAGACCAGGCTGGCCTTGAACTCACAGAGATCTGCTCCCTGCTGCCTCCAGAGTGCTGGGATTAATGTATGCACCAACAACCATGGGCTCATATAGTTATTTTAATTTATAATCAATATAAATTTGTAAAAGGAATCAATAGATTATGATGATATTGATGTAATTGGTTTCCTTTTCAGTGATATAAAAACATCACACAAGATGTCTTAATTAGGAATGTACAAACCTCACATAGTTAGAGAAAATAAACTGAAAAAAGTAAGTAGAACATTATTAATACTAAATGTATATGTAATTTACTACATGGTACAAGCATAATTAATTACTTGAGAATTAGTTACCTTTAGAAAAGCTGCCTAAGCCAGATGTGGTGGCCCACAACTTTAGTCACACATTCTGCAGTCAGAGGATCTCTGAGATTGACTGCAGCTTGGTCTACATAGTGAGTGCCAGGCAAACTTGGAGTAGAGGGAGACCTTACCTCAAGAATACAAAAAATAAGAAAGAAAGGAAAGGAAAGGAAGGATGGGTAGTGAGGAGAGGGGAGGGTAAGGGAGGAAATGGGAGCAAGGACAAAAAGCGAAAAGAAAAGAAATTCTGAACAAGTTCTTGGATACTTAACAATTTTATATATGGCCTGTAATATTTATAGAAAGCTTATTAAAATCAAAAACGATGACTCAAGAACAAACAAGTATATCCAACACACAAACACACACACACATTAATTGGAACAATCATTGTTTTCTAGTCTAGTAGCATTTAATATTGATCAGGAATATATAAATAATCAGTTTGTTTATAAAGTAACCACAGTGGTACTATATTTGATGCATGTGTGATTGTACATGGAACTGAGGAACTTAATCATACAAGGATACATCACTGCCTATGCTAATTGCATATACAGAGATGCATTGGCACAGACGGAAGTGCTTCTCAACCACATTCTGTAATGGGGAATGATTCCAAGGAGAAGTCTATTCCAAATTTATATAGGGAAACACTAGCTTTTCTGGGAAAAATAGAAGCATGTCTTACAAAGTTATGAGGTAGGGAATGAACTTTAGACTGTGTTCTAAATTTATTTTCATGGACAGAATTTTTCTAGGAATACAAAAAAGAATATGAGAGTTGTTAGACATCTTAGAGACATAAAAATTTTAGAATCAGGTGTTTTGTGATCAATGTTTAAAATTTATTAAAACGAAACAAAGTAATCTATAAATTTATGAACAGAAAAGTCTTATTCTTATAATTGTTTTTAATTAATCCTCAGACTAAATAATAATTGGTAAAAGTAATATTTTGACATCATGGTTTTAGACATAAGCACATATATAAATTAAAATTTTTCTTATTATCGTCATCATTTAGAAGGGTTTAAGTTATGCACAGCTTGTTTCAAATAACCTTAATATTTGACCTACCATGTTTTAAGTTTTGGCAGAAGTGCAATATCTTCTAATATCCCCTGGTCTCTTGAGTACATGTTTGATCTTCATGTTTATGTGAACCTCAGGCTTTTATTTTTTTACTTTATGTTCTTCTAAAGGAGTTTATTATGACAACTTTGTGTTTATAAATGTAAAACCCATGGCCTTCACAACTACCTATAAAAACAAAATGATAGAATGCCAAGAAATAATGTAAAAAGAGGAGTAATCTGCCAAATCATGAGTCCCTTCCACAGTCTGTAATAAACTGTTCTCTTGCCTTCATTTAACTTTGACAAGTGATATGAATCCTTGTTGTGTGACATCTGGTTTAAAATCCACATTTTTTTATATATAAAGTGTTTTACAATTAATACGCATTCAATGAATTCTGTTTATTTACTTTTGTTGCATATACAAAATTGTTTTTATTTAACTCGCTAAGATATTACTTTTATTATTACTCAAATAGCTGGGCATGGTGGCGCATGCCTTTAATCGTAGCACTTGGGAGGCAGAGGCAGGCGGATCTTTGTGAGTTCAAGTCCAGCCTGGTCTAAAGAGTAAGTTCCAGGACAGCTGGGGCTACAGGGAGACTCTGTCTCGAAAAGACCAGGAAAAAAAGAAGTTATATGACATGCTAGTATAATTAAGAGTTAGACATGTATACTAATAAAACATTATTTAATTAATTTCCAATTTTCTATTATATTTCCAGTGGCTGGTCAATAAAATCCTTCATTTATTCATATGTTTATTCTCTTTCTCTGTCTCTTTCTTCTTTCTCTGTGTAGCTGTGTATGTTGAAGTTCAAAGAAGAGAGGATGTTAATTTTTGTCAATTTTGAATATAAAAAATCCATGTTTTAATATGAATTTTGGTTGTACTTCCTCACCTAGTTATTTGCCCTTTAAATTTATTTACATTGATTTTTGCCATAGGGATATTTATAAGTTTGTTACATATTTAGGAAAAGAATCACAGCTCTAAAAATTTTCAATCTTAAATACATGCTTCCATTAAATGCTGTTGTTACATTTGATTTTGATGATGATTAATATAGTTTAGCTCTTGCAGCCTTGTGAGCTTGCTACTTCCTCAAGAGTCTCATTAATCAAACACAGTAAAAGTCAGTGTTAGAGTTCACAGAATGGAGACTTTTCCATGGGGGAAGTGTCCTTCAGCAGGAAAGAAAGGGATTTTACATTTACTACCAACATCTTCACCCCTGAATGGAAGTACAGGAAACTGTCAAAGCAACAGAAGTTTCTCTTACATCTTGAGGACTTATGCCACACCCTTTGAATTATTTAACTTCCTAAGGAAGAGCTTAGGATTCCTCCTTCAGCAATTCAGCAAAATATGAGTGTTAATAAATATGAGAACAGGACAGAATTATATGACAGTGTTTGGCATGAGAGAAAGGAATCATATTTGAAAATGTTACTCACATCTATGCTTTTCTTACACATATTATTCAAGGATACAAGCTATTTTAATCAGCTTCTAGTATCAATATATATTCCTAAGTCAGTTTCCTAGAGTGAAAGATTTGAATCATTTCTACAGAGCTCAGATTTTAAGAGATTTTGCTGAATTGAAATATTTTGTTTCCATCACCATCAAAAGTGGAAGTTCAAAGACTAAAATGATTAAGAAGATGACATTGCCAGGCATGGTGGTGCATTCTTTTAATCCCAGCACTAGGCAAAGGCAGGCGGATCTCTGCCAGTTGAAGGCCAGCCTGGTCTACAGAGTGAGTTCCAAGCCAGCTGAGGCTACAGGAGGACCCTGTCTAAAAAAAAAAATCTTTAGTATGACTGTCCATCCATTCTCTAAGTTAGCTGTTAAAATAGCTTTCAGCTGTTTAGTGTGGTCAGTAAACTACAATTTTCTGTTTAGACCACAAACAGGTTTTAAGTGGTAGTTTATCCACAAATGAGGATGGAAATATAGTCCAGAATGCTGTGTAAAAAGATAACAGAAAACATATCCTTTGATGGTTTACAAAACTGTTATGTAATTCTGATGTCTAGTTCTTGGCTCCAGATTTCCAAGGATTTATATTTTCTCCAATTTTACTTCAAAGTTACTCTACTGCATTGCTATTTTGGAGCCAAAATTTCATGTTTATCAAAGAATCCTATGAGAAACCATGAGAAACATTTCAGACATGGCTGCCACTGAGCTATTCATAATTAAATATGTTTCAGACATAGGAAAGAACATTACTTTTAAACACATAACTGTTCCAAGGTACTGTCTTTGGTTTGATTAACATTGATATGGAAATTGAGATCATGTGTACTTATCCATCTAAACTAAATGAAACCAGTTCCTGAATCATTAAAACAAATCAGAGCCACTTATTTGAACAAGCATCACTAAAATATTATAGAAAATCAGGAGTGAGCATCTTCCCTCAGTGAAAGAATAGCACTCCCGAGGTGTAGGTAGGAGGATTATAATTTTGAGGCCAACATAGGTTTCACAGTAAGAGCCTTTCTTAAAGATAAATAAGTTTTATTTAGAAAGCAACATTGAGAGCAAATACATTATTGAAGACAGAAATCAATGTTTTATCTTTATAACTGTTCTTTTGCATATAGTTTTTCCTGCTATATAACACATAACTAATGTATTTAACATAAATCAATCAGTTTCTAATACACATAATCACTACTGACACAGTGTGATTGGAAGGGGAGAGAAAGCATCATATTTTATTCTTATAAATCCTGTCTCTTTGTTTTAAATCTGACACAGTGATGAAATACATGAATATTTACATAAAGTATGCATGGTCATGGATGGACTTCAGATATTTCAAATACACTACTTACTAGGTTTGGGGATACATTCGGAATTGACTATAAATTATGTGTATTCTAATACAGTAAATAAAAATTTCGTATTCTCATATTCATATTCACTGCTCATGAGAATGCAAACAGATGTAGTCACTATAGAAATCAGTGTGAAGAGTGCTCAAAAAGCTAGAAATTATTCATCTGACATAGACAGACCATGCTTGGACATACAGAAAATACTCTATATCTTGCTACAGATACACTTATTCATCCATGCTAATTGCTGCCCTTTTAATAAAAGCCAGGAAATTGAAACAATCTAGTTGTCCATCAACTGGGGAATGAATAATAAAAGAATGGTACATTTACACAGTGGAATATTATTAGGCTGATAAAAGTGAAATCCAAAGGTAAATTAATGGAAGTGGAAACAGTCATGCTGAGTGAAGTAACCCAGACCCAGAAAGACAAAGATCACGTGTTTGTTTTGTTCACAGCCAGACAAAAGATTTGAAATCTTAGATATCCATATTTCAAGTGGAGAATATAGAGAGGTCCAGAAACAAATAAACAGCCAAAGGGTAAGAGGAAACTTCATGAGAGACTTGATAGAAAGCAATATTATAGATGAAAAAAAAGAATAATAGAATAAAAAGTGTTAACTGGGGGTGGGGAATGGCAATGTGGGGTAGAGAACAGAGTAAGGGAAGGGACAAGTAACACTAAAGGCTCCTAGGGGAAAAATCATACAGAGACCTACCAGTATAGAAGTTTCTTAAACTATATACATATGGACCTAGAGAGATGGTTCAGCCCTTAAGAACACAGGCTGCTCTTGCAGGGGTTCTGGATTCAATTCCCAGCATCCACATGGTACTGGCTCTCTCCTTGGAGGGATAACCCATGGCTGATGCCACAAGCTTACACCCTCTCCAGGTTAGGAGATGTTATAAGCCACAGTAAGACCCTGTCATATTAAACAGGAAAAAAATGTAATTCATGGATTAACATATCATCCAAACATATGTGTCTATACCAAATTAACCAACCATAACTACTAGTGCTCTTTAAATGCCTATACATCTAATTGCTTGTGCTTCATTAGTAGGATTGAAAGGTTATTCCTGGACAAACTGTCAGCCCATGAAAGGAAACAGCCAGAATTGACCAGAGTCCAAGACAACAGCTCCAGAGAGAGTGGACTGTTTTGCTTCTCATCCACCTGTGCCCCTTTTCTAAGCCTAGGGAACAATCTGCGGAAGAGGGGGCATGGTAGAATGTAAGGGCTGCGATTGGGGTGAATGGTGAAACTACAGCAATGTAGTCTGGACACTCATTTGATCAACTTGATTGAACAACCCTCACCCCCTGCTGAATGGTGGGGCTGATGGGGGTTTGGCACACAGCTGCAGAATTGGTTTTACATGAAAAAGGATGCTTGTACTCATGGGATCATCACTTATCAAGCTAAAAATAAAAAATGAAAAAAAAAAAACTGAGAGAACAGATGCAAGAATACAGTTAATGAGCAAATGCATGAATCTGGATGGGGTTGGGGAGGGCTCAAGGGAATGGAAAGGGAAATATGCCTGATCTGAATTGGAAAATGATGTATGAAATGGCACAAAGCAACAATAAAAAAAAAAAAAAAAGAAGGTGTTAACTGGGGTGGGGAATGGCAATGTGAGGGTAGAGAACAGAGTAAGGGAAGGGACAAGTAACACTAAAGACCTTAAAAAAGCCATAGGAAACTACCAAGTATAGAAGTTTCTTAAACTATATACATATAGCACATAAATAAAAAAAAAAGAAGAAAAACTGGCTGCTGCTGCAGGGGTTCTGCATTCAATCCCAGCATCCAACATGGTAGTTAACTACCATCCAATAACTCAGTTTCCACGGATCCTATGCCTTCTTCTGACATATGTGGACATTGCATGATGTGAGTGCAATTGCATGCTGCAATACACTCATAGCACATAAATAAGGGCAACAAATATTTTAAAGTATATATATATTATATATATAAATATATATATATATAGTAATGTTATTAATAAGGGTTTTCCCCTCCTACTGAGTATACCATAGTCAAAGTAAAAAGCCAGGTATGGACACTTCTTATGAAGTTTTTTTTACCTTGGATCCCCAGACCCTCAAATAATGCCGTCCCATTGATCCTGCTTTTGGTTATCCACCAGAACTGGTTGGTAAGACCCTCCTGCTGAAGGCAATACTTACATATGCTATAGAACAAACAATGTTCAATCACTAGTGCTATGTTGAAAGTTTCTTTTCTACTGGTTAGCATCCATAGTGCTGAGATGTGCTGTACATGCTATCAGAAGAAAGACTAGCTCAGGTGTGAATTCTGCTTGGGTTAAAAACCAGCCCAGCAAGATATGACCAGTATACATACTGGTATAAATGTTTCCATAAATCTTATGGAAGCAACAAATTACTTTCTAATTGAATTTGAGTGCTGCCTCATAAGATGGACTCATACCTAATACTGACATCAAGCCTAGGGACATGTGGCTACAGAGGCCATAGGGGAAATCCTAATACTATACACTGCTAATTACCTGATATTAAAGTGACTCCTAATGCCTTATTTTTAGACCATATATTAATTCATCTCTCAACTCTCACCAGAGAAGCTTCCTCATGAAGCAGATTGTGATTATCACTGAAACTCTCAAGGAGCCAGTGTGCAGAGAATAAGTGGCTGCTTATTCCTGAATATGACATCTGTATCAAACTTCTATCTCCAAACTCTCAGGAAATACTGGAGAAAAGATGGCTGAAATAGCCAGAGATGGAGAATGACCACCAAGAAATAGTTTTCAAGAGAACTTGCTCAAATGAACTCATAACAATGGTAACAAAATACTCAAGTCCTTTTAAGCTCAATCCAGATAAATTCGAGTGTAGACATGGGGAAACCCCAACCCAACCTGGAAAATTATTGTAAACCCACAGCTACTGGGAAAAGGAGAGGTATCTTTTGAGGATGATATTCTTGTTAGGTTAATCAGATTCCATATATATATATATTTGGAGACACAAATGTTGACTCTGTAAGTTTTAAAATATTTATATACATATATACACAGACATATATATATTATATATATATATATATATTATATAATATATATGAATAGAGTAAACAAAATGAGATGAAGGCTGATAAGGCTCTTGAATGGGAGGGGCAACTAAAATAAGTTGAAAGTAATATTAGCATGAAAATTTCCAAATTCAATAAAAAGAAAGTAAAATCATTATAAATCATTTTTAGTAACCCTTCAGCCAAATTTGGAGATACAATTTCCAAGTAGTTACTGAAGACAGGTTTTAAATTTTTTTTAATTTTATTTATTTCGTATGTGTATCAATGTACTGCTGTGTGCAGGTCTGCACCCGTGTGTGCAATGCCGCGGGAGATCAGAAGAGGGCGTCGGATTCCCCTGGAATGGAGTTCTCCTGGAGTTGGAGTTTCAGACGGTTCTCGGGCCGCCATGTGGGGTGCTGGGAATCGAACCGGGTCCTCTGTAAAGAGCGGTCGGCGCTCTTAACCGCTAGGCCCATCTCTCCAGCCCCTGAAGACAGGTTTTAAAAGGTTTCCTTGCTACTGTCAACTGGAAGAGTCACTGTTTTTTCCTATTCTATCATTTTTGCTTATCTTTAGTTTTACTTCTGTATCTCATTTCCGTTGAACACCATTGTTAAAAACACTTATACTCAAAAATGTGTGTAGTCTAATATTATGTCTTATAAAAGTACAATATTCAGAAAAGGCAGTGAACAGGCGAGAAGAAGGAATCTTAATTTCCTACAAGTACTACCATAGCATCACTGTCTTACAATATTGTTAAATTATGACTTCTATTGCTATATTTTTGAGACAAGGTTTCCCTTAGTCCCAGTTACCTTGGAGTTTGCTATGTAGAACAGACTGGTTTCTGTCTCAGAGAGATCCACACCTCTGCTTTCCAGGTGCTGGGATTAAATATGTGTACCAACATACCTACCTAGCAAAGATTACTTTTGCATATCCAGGAATCCATACACATTTTTGCTTTCCTCAACGGGAAACGGAACTGCAACAGACTCACCCTATAACTGTAATTTTTTTTTTTAATTTTATTTATTTCTGTATGTGTATCAATGTACTGTCTGTGTGCAGGTCTGTGCACCCGTGTCGTGCAATGCCGCGGAGATCAGAAGAGGGCGTCGGATTCCCCTGGAACTGGAGTTCTCCTGGAGTTGGAGTTTCAGACGGTTCTCGGCCGCCATGTGGGTGCTGGGGATCGAACCCGGGTCCTCTGTAAGAGCGGTCGGCGCTCTTAACCGCTAGGCCATCTCTCCAGCCCCTGAAGACAGGTTTTAAAAGGTTTCCTTGCTACTGTCAACTTGGAAGAGTCACTGTTTTTTCCTTTCTATCATTTTTGCTTATCTTTAGTTTTACTTCTGTATCTCATTCCGTTGACCCATTGTTAAAACACTTATACTCAAAAATGTGTGTAGTCTAATATTATGTCTTATAAAAGTACAATATTCAGAAAAGGCAGTGAACAGGCGAGAAGAAGGAATCTTAATTTTCCTACAAGTAACTACCATAGCTCAAAACTGTCTTAACAATATTGTTTAAATTCAAACTAATGCAAACTTTATTGCTATATTTTGAGACAGGTTTCCCCTCCATCTACCTTGGAACTTGCTATGTAGAACAGACTGGTTTCTGTCTCAGAGAGATCCACACCTCTGCTTTCCAGGTGCTGGGATTAAATGTGTGTACCAACATACCTACCTAGCAAAGATTACTTTTGCATATCCAGGAATCCATACACATTTTTGCTTTCCTCAACGGGAAACGGAACTGCAACAGACTCACCCTATAACTGTAATTTATGTAAAAAAATCCATTCTTGTTTTTCTGTTCTGTTTCTTTCCTCTGGCTCTTTAGTTACCGGAACCAACACTTCCTAAATGTTCTATCATCACTGAAATCTTTTCTTATTTCTTCTCTTGTTCTGACCTATTTTCTTCCATTTTTAGCTCCAACCCAGAATTTAAAAGCTTTGTTATCTGTTATTCTCAGCAGCAATGGGCAGCTTTCCTTTGGAAATAAGTGACTGAAATCGCCTCTAATAGACGCTATTCTCCGTAGCACAGAGTAATTGATCCTATTAATTTCCCCAGCTTCTTAGACCAGAATACACTTCTAAGCATAGAACTCTGAGGTGACGGAGCTAGACTTCTAGGAAGCCCTGATGAGCAGAGAAACGCTTGGAGAAAATGGTGAGCATGATTTTTTTGGAAAGGTTATACTGCTAAAAATGGATGGCCTTGGGCCTTGATATTTTTATTTATATATGAGTACACCTATTCACCAACAGGCCAAATGTTCAAAGTTATTTTATAATATCTTCCTCTGAAACAAAACTGAAGTTATCTGTTTGTTTTATATAATGTACTCTTAATTATATTCATTTCGTAGAAATTATTAATAGGATTTTATGGGAACTATTTGTCCATCAAATGCTCAAAGGCACATTTTAAGTCTCCACAACAAATGAGACAGACCAGTTATAAGTTATTTGTAAACAAAATTAAATAAGAACTACCACCTTCTTCACTTATATACTTCCTTCCACCTCCCAACTACATTTAAAAGGAAAATAAGGCAGATTTTTTTAAGTTGTTGAGAATGAAATGGAATCAAATTGCTATAGAACTAGTTTCCATTGCCTATGTATTAGTCATACACAGATAAAAATTTGGCATGATCATAATATAATCCAAATGTTAAGTATTGATTATTCCAATGTTATATGAAAATCACTAACTTTGTCTTGTATTGCTTATGTTCAAATCAGACCCATATATTAGTCTTCAGAAGCCTACTTATTATTATTATTATTATTAAAATTATATTTCTGTTCTTTTAAGTGTTGTATGTTTAGAAACCATACTAATAAAATAGTATAGATAAGTTCCATTCTGCTTATAAATAAATGAGACACTATCCCAGGTAATTCATTCCTAAAATGAGCCACAGCTGTGAGTAACTATAGGTTAATGGAAAGAACTCAGCTCAGTGCCCTCAAGACCTGTGCGGAGTTCCATGACTCACTCTGGCTTTATTAACCCAAGGAGAAAATTGTGTTAGGAAAGCTTTGCTAAACTCAGATGACTCATGGGAAATGGGTTTTCTCAGGTAAGTGAGTTAAAAATCATCATAATAAAAGGCTTTTATATTTACAGAACTGTCATCCCATAGCTATAGGCCATGCAGGCAGGCGATATGCACTTCAGAACTTATTCAAGAGACTATGAAATGCAATATGATACTGATATCAGTCCACGTTAATATTGTTATTAGTTTAATATAAGAATTTTTTTAACAATTAGTACTGTTTAAATACCTATGTATCTAATTGTGTGTGCTTCATTAGTAGGATCGAAAGGCTATATATTATACTGTTTAAATACCTAAATATCTAATTGCATGTGCTTCGTTAGTAGGATCGAAAGGTTATGCCTGGACAAGCTGGCAGCCCATGAAAGAAAACAGCCAGAACTGACTAGAGACCAAGACATCAGCTCCAGAGAAAGTAGAATGTTTTGCTTCTCATCCACCTGTTTTCTAAGCCTAGGGAACAATCTGTGGAAGAGGGGGTGTGGTAGAATGTAAGGGCTTCAATTGGGGTTAATGGTGAAACTACAACAATATAGACTGGACACTCATTTGATCAACTTGATTGAACATACAACCCCTCACCCCCTGCTGGATGGTGGGACCCATGAGCTGTGTGGGTTTGGGCACAACTGCTTGCAAATTGGTTTTACATGAAGGATACTTGTACTCAAAAATTATCACTTATTGTTAAAAAAAAAAAAGAAAACAAAACAAAACAAAAAAGCAGAGAAAGATGCAGAAAACTAACGGCAGAATGCATGATCTGGGATGGGTAGGGGTGGGGTGGGGGGAAGGGAAGGGGATATATGCCTGAACTGAATTGGAAAATGATGTATGAAATACACAAAGCATCAATTAAAAAAAAAGAAATTTGCATAAATATTCTCAATTGTCTAAAAGAACAAATGAAAAGAAAGAAGTAGTAATGGCTCAAAAGCAGGACATTTTCAAACAAAAGATAGAACTATGAGAGAATCTGAGTAAATCGACTCCTTTAGTAGTATTACTGACAATGGGATGGGTCCAAATAAACAAAGTTTATGTCCTGGTTTGAGATGTAATTCAAGAACTTATTTTACCTGCCCCTTCTTCTTCAAACAGAGACAAGTCTCCTACAGAAAAAAAGTGGTCCAAAGGCTTTGAAAATTAGGAATATTAATTTGTACCCCATTGGACATATTTTTCATAATTTATTCATGGGGCCACTCTATTTGCTCAGTGTATTTTTATTGACAATTAAATTGTATATTTAATTTGTTGCTGTCACGTTGTTGTGTATTTCATACAAGATTTCTTAATCAAATTTAGCCCCATTCCTCCTTCCTCACTCCCTACCAGCCAGAGTTCATACATTCTGCCATATGCGATTGTTCAAGCATTCTGCCATTGTGATTCTCTGCTCTGTGTTGAATGAAAACTGATTCTCTGAAATCTAATATATATGTAGAAATTTATTTCTGATATTTGGATTAAAAATGGATACAATAGTCTTAAATACCTTTAACAGGATTTTTTAATTCCACATATTTGCTCCCAATATGTGTACCTTTTGAAATTGTTAAGCAGTAGGCATTTTCTCACTTCACTGCACTGTATGTGCAATATGAGCACACCAATTCTGTTCTTTCACTTCAACAATTTTAAGAGTCAACATACACAGTACTGTATAGGTAAATTTCTTATTTTTCATGTAGAGTGAGCATACCTCAAATGAATATAATGAAAGTCCATTTCAAATACTTAATTATTTTTGATTGATAATGTTTCTGAGCCCTGAAAATCCATTTGTCTATTTGTTTTTGGTATAGAATGGCATGCATTGAAAAACAGGAGGCAGACCATATAGGATCCATTAAAGTGAAAACAGAATGTCTACTCTTAAGGCTCACAGGACATAGGAGAATAAGGAGTAGCGAAAACCCTAATGCATCTCTCAGTTCTCAACAGTGAAGCTTCCTCATGCACCAGAAGCCTATTTACATGGAATGCCACAACTGGGCAAAGTGTGGAGAAAAAGAGACCACAGAGTTTGTGTCCAGGCTATAAGACTCTTATATTAAACCTCAGCCACTGATGGCTCAGGGAACACTGAGAGAGGGCAGAAAAGTTGTAAGAGCCAGGGGTAGTAAATTACTACAAGGAAACAGAGGAGTCCAGGATATTGGGAACCTATTTATATGAACTTACAGCAATGGTGAGAGGATGCAGAAGACCTATGAAAATGCAAAACAGTCCAAAGCCCAGCGTAGAACTAGTGAAAAAGTTATGAAGTCTGAACAATATGTGATGTACCTTTGGCAGCTGATGATTGCTGGGTGAGGGAGAGTTGGTTCTTTACAAGAGTAACCCTAGATATGCTGAACAGACTCCAGTGGGTGAACTCACACCAAGGCTCATCTTGTACATTAACATGACTCAATAGTCCTTACTGTATATGACAGAATATATGACATCCTATGGGCAGGCTATGGGGGGGGTACAAGTAAAGGGAAGATTCTAGATATGATTAAGATGCATTGTATGAAATGCACAAAATTCAATAAAAGTACATAATGATAAAAAAGAAAATACAGATAAATCAGTAAGTCTGTGGTATTTTTTAAAGTCTTTATAGGGCCAGAGAGATGGCTCAGTGATTAAGAACTCCTGGTATTCATCTAGAACACCTGAGATGTGTTCCTCGCTCCCATGTTTGTCTGCCTACTACCACATGTCCTCTTCTGCACCCTGCAGGCACATGCATGCACATGTTCTCATATCTTCCCATACCCAACAAGCACATGATTAAGAATAAATAGTTTTTTAAAACTTTATAGACAAAACTGTCACTTGTCTAATGTTAGACACAGATAATTCTTTGTGAGTGCCTAATCAAAGGGAAGTAAATACGAGACTGTGTCTATTTTTAAGAACAACCAGCATACATAATATAATCTGGCCTACTTTCAAAGAGGGCTTGGTGAGAGAATCAAGGAAGGATCAATCAGACTCAATGGGTCATTAAAAAGAAAAAACAAAGCTATGTGACAACTTCAAGGAGACTAGTTGGAAAAAAGAATTATATCAGCAGTAGTGAAAGACTGACAAGAGAAGGTACTAAGGTCATATATGATCAAAGTAAATTATGTACATCTGCAAATATCAGAATGAAACCTATTATGTGTAATTAATAAAGGCCTATAAAACTGAGATAATTCATACCAAAGGAATATTTTAGGCTTCATTTGGAAAGAAACTGCCATTTTCTCACTATGAAACTGTTTACATAAAGTGTGCAGAAAAAAACTTAAAGACAGCAGGTCTTTCTTGTTATACGATGTTGGCATTTGGCTGGAATCTTCCAAACTGGTTGGTTGCCCAGGGGACCCTTGTACCTTCTTAGAGTCTAAAGCTTGAAATATTCCGTATGGTCGTTGCTCTTCCATGGCCAACTACACTGAAAATTCCCGACCCATTGTTTTAGCAGTCTACCTGGGTAAATCCGTGGAACTTGTGCTGTAGTGGTTACCTAGATAGAGAATTTAAATGCACTGATTTTAATTAATATTTGAAGAACATAGTTACTATCTGGGGCGTGCAGATGAGGAGCTTGAAAGAAGTAGCTCACCCCTCAAGAAGCAGGTAAATATCCCTAAATGGATTCAAACATGAACTCAAGTATACACTAATTTTCTTTTTCTGTATTTTGTTGCTGCTGGTGGTGGTGGTGGTGCTTGTTTGTTTGTTTGTTTGTTTATTTGTGTGTTTGTTTGGTGTGTTGGGAAAAGCCCTCACTGTGTACTTCAGGCTGGCTTACAAGTAGTTATGTTAACTAACTTCAGATTTGACTCAACCTCTGAATTACAGGATTACAGATCTTCACCCCAATGTTTAAGTATAACATTCTGAAATTTAAAGAGACATATACAGGTGAGATATTTACAATATCTGTCACGTGTATGTCCGTAAGAAATAAGCTTTAGCAGAATAAGTAAATAAATCAAGAAATGCTAGTCTGAAAACTCTGAAACTGACCCTAAGTAGGACATTAGTTCTTAAGTTTAGAGACTTGCTTAGACAATTTGAAAAATAAAATGTCTAAGAATGAAAGCTACAGATATATAAAAGAAAAAAATGGAAATAAACCTAAAAAAAGTTGGGGGGTTATATTTTATATAATATTACAGATAAAATGTCAGGGAAGACTTTTATATTTGTGTAGATAAATTATGTGTGATTACAGCAGAGTATACTATAACATAATTTTGCAGTTTTGGAATTAAATGGGCAATAAAAATAAATATTAAATTGATAATAAAGAACAACTATTATGACTATCATCTGAATAAAATGGAGTAAATTCAATAAAAAGAACAAAATTTTGGAACTATGTTATATGAATTATTATTATATAATTGTACATAATGAAGTAATGCACAATTTGTAAACACAAATTAATCATATACAGACTTTAAAATATAGTACCTATGTATAATAAAACATTATCAGCATAGTAATGTTAATATTAATTTTTCTTTTTAGTTAAAGAGACAAATTTATAGTTATTTCCCTAAACTCTGCAGGGTTCTGGAATAAAACTTATTGTATTTAATATGTTTCTCATAAAAGCGTCTCAAAAGTATTAATTTCATGCTTGACACAACTTTTCATAAGCTTTGTGATTTTGTCTCTGATTTACAAGAGTCTGGTTTTCTTGGATGATAAACTTAAAATTGCAGAAATTTGAAAACTGAAAGATTTCTTTTTTAAATATAGCAAAAATTTTATCTTAAAAATATAGCTATAATAATTTTACATTATAGAGAAGAATGCAACATAAATAAAATATACATGAACCACTAGACTTCTCTTAATATACATTTTTTGGTTTCTATTAGAAGCTTTATGTTAAACACAATAAAAGTTACCCAGAAAATAATAAATAATGTAGAGATTTTTACATTTCCCTGTCAAATGCAAAAATAAAAATAGCATGTTGGTTAGGAAAAAGACATTCCTAAATCTTAACAAACACAATATATACAGACAACCCTTTTTAAGTCAGGGGATTAAAAAAATGTATAGTGAAATGTATTAAATAAAAAACCCCCTGAAACAAAATACACATACAATATGTGTATACCTGAAGGCTATCTAATAAGAATGTGGTGCAAGAGGAAACCTCCCCTGGAGTTTTGGTCAGTGTACTACAAGAGCATTTCAAAACAACACAAGCTATTGCCATAGCACTTGATATCCTCCAGGAACATGAAGGTAAGACACTACTGCTGAAGACAGGCCATACTTATGACACAGGGCTTGGAGCAATGGAGCTGGAATTGACCTGAAGACAGATCTCATCATTCTAGAATATACTATGCAAGCTGATAAAGGAAAAAACCAAAATCAATTAGCACAATGGTTGGCACAACTATTTCTTTTAGGGCAGTAGTAGCACTTTTATCTAGGGGGTAATCAACACATATCTAAAAGGATGGAACCCATGGCTGGCAACGTAAATATAGCCAAATACACCTGTCTGGAGAGGTCATGGATCCCAGGGTTAATTTCTTACTGTATGTGAAATATTGATCCTCATGTTTACAGATTAGAATATGTACAGCACTAGTCAAGGAAGCTTCTTTTTTGGAACAGATGGAGGCTATTACAGTTTCACAACTGGACATATGTAGGAGCTTCTCTTCCTATGAATAGGCAAAACAGCCCTGCTAAGGGAAGGGGAGCACAGTGGAAGACATCAGTCACTGTGGGGACTGACCCGTCAGTGCAGAGGTCAGTTGGTCACTTGCAGTTTATTTCACAGGGTAGTGATCTGACAGGTCTCTGCCCAACCCCATGCCAGCTTGCCAGGTTGGTTTTCTAAAGGACTTCTGTCCAACTCACTGGCCACAGCTGATGACCTGATAAGTCTCCGTACAGCCCCATGGTACTGTTTGCCCTCACACTAGCTTCCCCAGGCTGGTGGTTCGACAGACCCCCATCCAGACCAATAGTCATGACATTTGAAATCCAAGCCTGCTTCAGCCAGTATGCAGGCCAAACTAATGGCCCAGAATTCTGTGTAATGATGGTAATGGGTAATTCAATTTATTGCCTGCTGGAACTCACTTTTATAAGCAAAATGACATCAGCTCCCATAGCCAATCACAGACCCCTAGTTTTGCGCTACTTGTATACTGCTGCTCCTCCTAACATCATGTGTCTGGGCCACTTTGCTTGCTCCCTCTTGGGTGGGATCAGAGGAGCACCATGACTCCCAATGGTGCCCTGAGAACTAGCCCCTAATTCAAACTGGATCTTCCCACAGACATACACAGAGAATACATTCCTGAGAAATTCCCACCCTTACGTAGAATCTTTAGACCTAAAACTCATGGAATATATTGGAACAGGAAGAGACAGAGAGAATAGTAATACATCCCTCAACTTTCACTAGTGAAATTTCCTCAAACAAGAGAATGCAATGCACACAGGCAGCCATAACTGGTTAAGTTTTAGACAGGAAGAGACTGCAGAGTGAGTATCCCTCTAAAACTTAGCCAGTTATGGTTGCCTGCATGCTAGGTTAAAGAATAATCATGAATTCTTAACATCTGGGAGAAATAGGTGAAATAGTTTTATGACTCTACTTGCATTATATTTGACAGCCCATAAATATATTTATCTAAAGGCTTCTACTTAATAACTATTCAGCCCTTGCATTTAAGAATGATAATCAGTGGGCTGGAGAGATGGCCTAGCGGTTAAGAGCGACGACCGCTCTTACAGAGGACCCGGGTTTGATCCCCAGCACCCACATGGCGGCCGAGAACCGTCTGAAACTCCAATTCCAGGAGGACTCCAGTTCCAGGGGAATCCGACACCCTCTTCTGACCTCCGCGGCATTGCACGTCACAGGTGCACAAACTTGCATGCAGACAATACATTCATACGCATACAGAAAAAAAAAAAAAGAATGATAATCAGGCCACGTGAAGAATGTGACTGCCATTCCACTCAGTGTCGTGATCACCTTTTCCAAGCAAGCTCATTATTTAGCATTAAAATTAAGTACTTACAATTTTGATTTATAAATGTCCAATAGTTGGACTTACAAACATCAGTTTTGTTTTACCTTGGAGATAAGAGGAATAAAACTGGATATTTCTTTTGTTAGGCAAACTGACAAATATTTGAAAAAAGTTGTCTGAGATAATGTAGCAGATGTATGGATTTGTGGGTAGTCTACTCGGTATATGTGATGCCCATTACTCCACACTCTGTTTCTTATTAGCTAGATATCTGTGGTAGGAAAGTTTGCATGGAAAAAACAAATTTACTTGGATTTACCTCTTAAATTTTGTATATTCCTAAATTGATGCATTAAAAATAAGGGACGATGTCCCATTGCGAGGGATCAAGGACTATCTAGATTGAGCAAGAAGGTATGCAAAGTCCATGTAAAAACTGCTTGTGAAGAGTACAGACTTCTACTAACAATGCAACTATGACAACTGTGATGGACTAAATATATGTGACATCCCAGATTCCTTATGATACTGTGGAGGACAAAGCCATCATGAAATGCAGGTGCTGTATGTTTGAGTATATCAATGAACATAAAGACATGTAAGTTACTTCCCATAGTTGATTCCAAAACAATTTGTGTGAATAATAGGGTGATGGCAGTCCCCTTAATTCTTGTCTTCCCTACTCTGAATTGGAATTAAAACTGATTTTCTTCCTCAGTTGCTGTGTTACAAATAGAATCCAATGATATCCAGGAAGAGGATCTGCAATCATAAGAAAGTGGATTTGAAGCTTGTCTGAGGAATACTGTCTTGATTCTCATCTAAGTTTTCACAGACATAAAACAGTCAGAACAATATTAATCAGCAGTATTTGGAGTACAACCAACCTGCCACATAACAGAAGCACAAATCTAACCCGAGGAGTGTGTGGGTGATCAGGCTGGATTTAATGCTGAGAACAGAGGACAGTGTGGAACGTATTTTACCAGTTTTTAGTCTCATTATTTTGTTCACAGCCTGACATTTTATCGTCAAGACTCATCCTCTGCTCGACAGCATGTCAGTGGTAATTGAGGATATTTATTTTCAGCATATAAACAAATGCTGATTTTGATATAAACACCCTCATGGGAAGACATGTCAGGAACCTGGGCTTTTGTTCCTGTGATTATTTTATTCTTTGAAAATTTCATAGATGTATAAAATTTATCTTAGTCATATCCACTTTGCTTTTCGTTGCTCTTTCCCTCACTTCTTCCCTGCTTTCCTCCTTCCTTCTCTTCCTTCCTTCCTTCAACCTTTACTTGGACCCCCAAAAAAACATTTCCATCTAAACTTTGTCCTGAATTTTTTATATCACACTGAGTCCTATTAGTGCTGCATATATGTACATGCTGTGGGGCCATGTACTGGGTCATAGGTAACAGATAAATTGTCATCCCAAGCCAATGAAGGGTGATTTCCCCTTCCATTACAAGTCATCAGCTGTCAGTATCTTCACATCTAGGGGTGGGGCATCAGGAGCCCTGCACCCAGTGCTGAAGTTTTTAATAGGTTTAATCTTATGCTATGCAAGTTTTGTGCAGGTAATCAAAGATGCTGTGAGTTCATGTGTGTGACAGACATGTCATGCCAGAGGCCATCATTTAATAGTACTCTGCTATATTCAACAGTTCAAATATAGTCTCATAGAGCAAAGAAACATTGAGCTGTCTTGAGATTAAATTCTGGCTTACTATGTAACGTGCTTAATTTAGTAAATTATATTGTCAGTAAACAGAACTGCAATATTGTTGTGGTGTTTTGTTTTTCACCTCAGGCTTAATAAGCTGCTGTTACCTTTTAAATACTGACTTGGTGAAGCCCTGTAAGTTCTGAGAGAAGTGACCATTTGTTTGTGTGGGTCAAATGAAGTTTATGATGTGCTGTGGCTGTGAATGCATTCAGGTAGCTGGACACTGGGCCATTATTATATTTATTCCAGAAAAGCCCCTTAACTGACACTCAGGGGTCTACTAATGACACCCATGGATGGCTATAGGTATAACTTCATTATATTTTAGGTAACACAGTATCCTGTGTTAACCTACGATGATGTGTTTGGTCTTGTGATGGTTGGTATTGTTTTTCAAGTACATGGGCTATATAATCTCTTCACCATACCTCTGGGCTTGTCTTTGAGGGACTTTTGAAAGAGAAGTAAGTAAAAGGTGAAAACCTACTCTCAGTATGCAGCTCCTTCCACATGACAGCCTGGACATAAAGAGAGCAAGAGGAAAAACAGCACGTGCCTGCCTGTATTTATTTCTTTCTGAGAATGTTTATCTATTGTAGGTTCTGTCACCGTGGGTGACATCACATTCGAGCTTCTTTAGCTTTCTATCATGAACTCAATACCAGCAACCTTGCAGGGCTCTTTCAGAAATTCCTTGCCCTAATGAGACTGCTGAAGCATCCAGCTTTGTGGACCGAACAGATTTGTAGCTTCCTATATCTCTGCCTCTTTCCCAAGCAGACCATTTTTTAACTAAGTATCCCCATGTTGTACAAGATATTTAAATATACTCTTCTATCAAGAACATTGTTATTGAGTTTTGTGTATTTTATACATTATATTTTGATCATATTTAGGTGATTCCCTCACCTATGTGCAACCCTCTAACTATTCCCACCCAATTTCATGTAATACACACATACACACATGGACATATGTGGAATATTATAGGCTTAAAGAGTCTGATTTGTGTTGTCAAAAATCCTGCAGTGTGGATCCATCCAGTGGAGCCTGGTTAACTTTCCAAGAATCATATTCTTAAAAAGACTGAATATCCCCCTCCCAGAAGTCATTGCTTACCAATATTTCCTCAGGTTGAGTTAAGGTATCTCACCTGCTTCCCGGAAATGTCTACTCCGAGATTTTTGTCTTGGTTGAGCTTAAATGGGACTTCTGCATGCTATTGCCATTCCTGTGAGTTCATATGAATAAATGGTCAGCTAACTGAAAAACTCTGTTAACCATTAACATGTGGTCATCTGCTGCCTATGGCTCTTATACTCTTTCCACCAACTCTTTCACAGTGATCCTTGATTCTTGTGGGGCAAACATTTTCTATATATGTCTAATTCAAGGTTAGTCCATTTATAGTCTCTTATTCTCTCCATGCTGGTCAGCTTTGTTTCTTTGTTAATCACCAATGCTTTATAAAGTAGCTTCTCTGTTGAGAGTAGAGTGAATCTTTCATCTGTGAGGCTAACAGTAAGTCTTTAGGAGTCACTTTAATGCTACATCTGTTTAGCAGAATAATAGCATTAATACTACATCTATTTAGCAGAATAATAGCATTAATACTACATCTATTTAGCAGAACAATAGTCTCTTTGCTATGGCCTGTAACCTGGCTAGCCAGATGGTCCTAAGCTTGATATCAATGTCGGTTAAGGTCTCCATTTTATGAAATAGACCTCACATCCAATTAGCAAGTAATTGGTCACTCCCATGATATTTATGCCATTATTCCACGAGAGGGCATAACTTTTCAGGCCACTTGTTGAAGCAACCAGAATTCACAGGTGGATAAATTTAATGAGTATTTTTTTTTTCTTCAGGTAGCATGCATAGCACCCTCTAACACTATGAAGACTAGCCTGGTGAGATGAAACTTTGACGTCAACACCAGTTTCATTTTTCCATGTGTTTTTTTCTAAAGCTCATATATATAGGGTCTTCTTTAATACAATGTCAGGATCAAATTCTGTCAGGTAATCAGAAGTAGAGGTAATGACCACTCTTGTTTGAAAGTCTGTGAGATTGCTGGTAAACACCTTCAAAAGAAGGTGCCCATCCCTGGCATTAGGCTTTACTTTGCTAGCCTATGATGTCTCCCAGGAAGGGTTAATTAGGGGTAGGGAATGGGAGGTCATGGCA
Organism: Rhizomys pruinosus; assembly: GCA_009823505.1. Lineage (NCBI taxonomy): Eukaryota > Metazoa > Chordata > Mammalia > Rodentia > Spalacidae > Rhizomys > Rhizomys pruinosus. The sequence continues at coordinate 671,557 of VZQC01011136.1, read as the reverse complement.
GTAGAAGGAGTAGGGGGAAGGATAAATATTACTAAAGACATTTAGGTAAACCCATATGGAAACCAACCACCATACAAGTGTCTTAATGTATATACATGTACATTATTAAAGGAAATTAAAAGTTAAATTCTAACAATCCGAATACATGCCTTATGCTAGCAAAGTAATACACTCATTTTATTACACATAGACACATGCACATGCAAAAAAAGACAAACACACACACACACACACATACACTTACATACACACATAAGCATTCTGCCAGTTTTTTTTTTTTTTTTTTTTTTTGCTTTTAGAGAAGTCTGATCAAAAGAGGTAACTGCTAAACTTTCACCAAATATTTTACTTCTTGAAATGTTATTCTTGGACTTTATTCTAATTGGGTGACATCATAATCTGGTACCCAGACAGTTGTGGCTGCCTACACTTTCTTTATTCTCATTAATATGGGTCTATTTGTGAAGCATAAAAACCCCATTAGCCTGTTAGTGTTGTATCACACAATTGATTTTTATTGATCTCATTGTCAAACAAACTTGCAATCTCTTTTATCCATGGCATCGCTAAGCCAGATGCTACACTTTCCATGCTTGGAGTCTTGGATTTGGTAACAAGATCTTAGACTAAGTCACAATGAAGTGCTTCTTATTAGTTTTGATCCTTTACTCCTTGTTATCCAAATATTGCTGTATTTTTTCTTCATTCTGCTATAAAACATACATATCAGCTGTGCATATACACAAATTTAGTGGTAATAACCATAGTTTTGATTAAAATTTGAACTGATCACAAATGGAAACCTGGGCTGTATTGATTTTAGATCTGGGTTGATGTCATAGAACCCTGTCTGGAAAAGGCTGACAAGATAGTAGTGAACTTGGGCCCCTGACTATGAATATGCCAAAAGAAATGCTTTGATCAAAACCAGGTACCCTTCTTCTCGTGACTTATCTATCTAAATCTATCAACAGAATAATCAATTGTGACAAACTGTTAAAATGTACTTGCTGAAGTTTAATGAACATGACAATATCTGATCTCATCAAGAGCCCAATTCTTGTAACTTCTTCGCTAAAAAGAGCTGAAAATTTGAGAGAAATTACCCCCTCCCTCAAATGTGTTATATCCTGGCAAAGTCTTGTTAGCAGTCTGTGATGCATACTGACATCTTAATCATGATTGTGACGGCATTGATAAAGTCATTTGCATTTGTATAGGCATTATCACACATTTCCTAACCAATGTTAGTACCTCCTATATTGCATTGCATTTGTAAGATAAACTGCAGTGTAATATTAAGTAACATTTTTTTTATTGTTGCCAGTTTTTAAACGTGTAGTGACTTATTTAAGAAGTGAAAAGCTAATGGAATTATTTTTTCAATGCTGTCAATATACAATATTGTCTTTACCTGTAGCATAGAGATTAGCTTTTGAAATTTTAATTACATCATTTTCATTTTATATGCATGAATGATTTTCCTGAATGTGTATAGGTATTCCATGTGTATGCAATGGCTTCTAAGACTAGAATAAGTGCTCAGATACCCAGGAAGTGGAGTTATAATGACAACTGGCAGTTGGTCTCTGGTGGGTGCAGAGGATCAAACACTTGTTTTCTTCAAGAGAAGCCAGTGCCTTTAACCTCTGAGCAGACTCTCCAGTCCCACACCCAACACCATGTGATTTGGATTTCAAAAGTCAGTAGATCTAACAGAATCTATCATACTTTATCGCAAACACACTGCTTGAGTAGACTACTAACCTTTCCTGGGGAAAGAATACAGCAAACAGTTGCTAGTAGGTAGAGCATATCTTCAGAAGAAAAAAAAAAAGCCAAATCAAAGACTGGGATGCAGTCACACGTCTTTCACAACAGACGTTATAGGTCATCTCTAAGTTTTCTACCAACCTGAATTCATATTTAACTCCAAGGAAATATCTTTTCCTATATTGAATAGCCAACTCATTTTCTAGATTTATAGGTATATAAATGAGTATATGTTTATATGACTTACATTTATATTTTTGAAATTTATTACTTGATTTAGATTTTTAAGATTTTCTCTGGTCTTAATCCTCTTGCTCTTCCTCATGCCATAACCTTACCCAGAACAGGCAGTATGAGACATATCTTGGGAGAAGAAATATGTTTTGGAAAACTATTTTAAACTGAGCTTGTGTCTAATCTTATAACACACATCACACATTGCAAAGAGAAGGAAGAGTGTCCAATCCAGAAACTATGAGAAGCTTGATGGAGAAAAAGATGACTGATGCATCTGCTCCCAATTAGGATTCTGAAACTCCTTACTCCTAACTATTTAGTTTTAGGGAGACCCTGTCTCGAAAAGACCAAAATAAATAAATAAATAAATAAATAAATAAATAAATAAATAAATAAAATTTAATTTATTTCTCATAATTTTGGACTCTAATATCCCAAATCAGAATACTCATGTATGCATTGTCTGATGCAGCCTAATTATTAGTTCTTAGATACCAGTAAGGTGTGTTCTCAAGAGCAGACAGACTTGGGAACCCACTAAAGCCCTTTTCATAAGAGCATTACTCCTATTACTGGGATATATTCTAAATGCTTTATCAACTGTTCACTCCTATTCACATGGAATGTTCTTTCTCTGCAAAGATGTATTAGACACTTTTCTGATGCTGTGATAAAACCACCATGACCAAGGGAACTTATAAAAGGAAGAGTTTATGATTGATGGTTTCAGAGAATTTGAGTCCATCATGGCGGGGAGGCATGGTGCCAGGAGCTGGACCAGAAAACTGAGGTTCATATTTTAAGTGGGCACAGGAAGTAGGGAGAGAGGGACTGGAGACTGGTAAGTCTTTGTGAACTCTCTAATCCTGCCACCAGTGACATAATTTCTCCAGCATGGCCACACCTTCCAAGACCCCCCAAAACAGTACCACCAACTAGGGACAAAACTTCTGAATACTTGAAGCCCATGGCAGACATTCTCATTCAAACCACCACAACAGAAGAGAAAAGAGTTCAAACTGATGATTCAGCAAATAAAACCCATGTTCAGAATTTAGTTATCAGCATGAATTTTTGGTTAAAAAAATGTCCTATATATTAGTAATTGTTATTATTCTTTTCATTTTAATAACATTTCTATAAAATAAATGAAAATTAAAAAATTGTGTGATAGTATATAATTTATTCTTAAATATGTTTTATAATATCCTATACTGCCTTTTTATTTTGTAGCTAGTATCAGATTGCATGTACAGTAAACACTTGTTTTATGTTAAAAATAAAAATTATTTAATGAGTATGATATAAAGGTGCATACATACATGTGGATTTTGAATAACACTCAATACATTCATTTATTTAAATTATTATGGCATTGTTAATGTTTGAGGCACATGTTAGCAGGTATATTTTTAGCAATTTGGTTTACATATCATAAGCCACAGAGGAAATGAGAAATTGGGATAGCCAGATTGGGATCAAAATTGGAGTGAGAAATTTGAATGTAGGGAATTTATTTCAAGAACACAGGACTAGATTAAGCATTATAAAGTAGGATTGAACTTCACCTGCGGGGTTTTTGAGGAAAGAATAAGAATAACATATGTGTTAAGTTAGAATAAGAATAGAGAAGAGTAGGAGGTGGGAACAAAAGTATTTTCTTTTTGTTTTAGGTTTGCCTAAGGCTGTAACAAAGCTGGTGATAAAATGCTCACTGTTGGACAAAATAACAATATACTTAACACAGCACAGGGAAAATTTAGCATAATGTTTATTCTCTAGAAGGAATTTTTTCATTAGATCTGTTGTTTTTCTCATTTCATACTTAAAATATTAAGGGCTCATATTTTAAAGATCTTACAAAAAATTAAGTGAATCAACATAACCATTTATGTTTTATTTTATCATTTTCCAGTCTGGATACTGAATCCAGAGCCTTGCAAAAACAAGAAAACAAGCATTCATTAACTGAAAAACGCACTCAGCTCAGTTGTATGTGTGTGTGTGTGTGTGTGTGTGTGTGCGTTTGTGTGTGTGTGTGTGTGTGTGTGCATGTGTGTATGTCTGTGTTTGTAGTGCAACTGGAATATGTTCATTTCTTTTTTAATTTTTCTTTATTTATGTATTTATTTATTTATTATTTTTTTTAATTTATTTCTGTATGTGTATGAATGTACTGTCTGCATGCAAGTCTGTGCACCCGTGTCGTGCAATGCTGCGGAGGTCAGAAGAGGGTCTCGGATTCCCCTGGAACTGGAGTTCTCCTGGAATTGGAGTTTCAGATGGTTCTCGGCCGCCATGTGGGTGCTGGGGATCGAACCCGGGTCTCGTGTAGAGCGCAGTCGCTCCTTAACCACTAGGCCATCTCTCCAGCCCATTATTTATTTATTTTTTTATGTATTGTATGAGCTTACGGTCTGCATGTAGGTTGGTGCACCCATGTCATTAAATGCTGCAGAGGTCAGAAAAGGGGGCTGCTTCCCTGGATACTGGAGTTATGGATAGCATGTTCTTAGCCGCCATATGTGGTGGTTTGCAACGTCCGGTCCTTCTGCAGACTGTTGGTGTCTATGTGAGCCATCCTCCAGCCCCCAGAATCATGTTCATTCTAATAGGAAATTTAAATCCAGAAAAAAAGTTTTACACTTAAAATTTAGGGGAAATAAAATAATAGAATCTGCTAATTTTACTTGATTATAAATTATCTTAATATTTTGTTTATTTTATTTATATAGGGTCTCCAATAGCCCCAGCTGTCCTGGACCTCACTATGTAGACCATACTGGCCTTGATCTCGCAGAGATCTGATCTGCTTCCCGAATCTTGAGATCAAAGGTGTGCACCACAATGCTCAACATAGAATTATTTGATTTCTAGTTCATAATTTCTTCTCAAAATCTTCTATGATTTCCACACGTTTATATTCATATTCAGGTTTTTCTGTCTTCACCAGTTATTTTAGTAACATATAAACAAAGAAATTGATAATTAAAATCATCACAGGATGAAATGAAAGAGGAAAATAGCAACACTCTGTCCAATCAAGAGAACGGAGAAGGAAAAGCCTTGATATAGAATGGAGGACAGCTGACGTCAAAAGAATATCAGATCTGGAGATCGAACACAGAGCACTAAAAAACTCAAATAAAGATATGAAAAATTTAAAAAATACACACCAAAAGTGGAACAACCAGAAATTTGGGACACTATGAAAACGTCAACCTACTGTCAAGATAGCGTGAACGTTGAAGAATCTCCAAGAGAATGTAATATGACAGATCTTCAACACAAGATAAGTGAAACTTCCCCAAACTAAAACCTAGACAAACCCCATTCAAATTACAAGAAGCACATAGAACTCCAAATAGACAAGCTCAGAAAAGAAACTCCCTCACGCCATATCATAGTCAAATGCTAGATTCCCAAAACAAAGATAAAATTTGAAGGCCACTCATGAGAAAAAAAAGTCATATAACCAGGGAAACCCATCAGAATCACAAATGACTTCTACCCTCAAACCCATGAAGCAAGAAACATGGAGCAAAGCATTTTCCAGTGTTAAAGGACTATGGATGCCAACCAAAAAAACCAGCTTACTATCACCCACAGAAAAATGTTCGATTCTAGTTTGAAAGAGCAGAAAAAATCTTCCATGACATAAGCAAGATGATAGAAAACATATTCCGAGAAAACAACTCTCCAGAAAATATCTTGAAGAATTCAAAGGGCAGCATAGAGAAGAAACTATCTTCAAGCACCTAGGCGAAAGAAAGTAATTAAAAACATATCACTAGGGCTGAAATCCGAGACTAAAGTCCAATGGATCATAAGGATGAAAGAATACAACATCCAAAAAAAAAAAAAAAAAATCTATTAATAAATATTCATGGGCTGAACTCCCAATCAAAAGGCATAGGACTGGGAGACGGCTTAGGATACAAAATCCATCTATATGCTGTCAAAGAAACCCATCTCAATTTCCAGGATAGGCACCAACCTTAAGTGAAAGGGATGGAAGAAAATATTCCAAGCCAAATGTGGTACAAAAAAGAAAGCAGGAGTGCTTTCTAATATCAGATAGATTAAACGAGACTTCAACGACGACCATCAAACAGGACAAGAGCTGCCAATACCCCTTATTAAAGGAACAATTAACGATGAAGACCTCACATCATGAATATTATCTGCACCAAACTCAGCGCCACCAAACTTTGTAAAGACAAACTCTTCAGCGACTTCAAGCTCAAGATAACCCCCCTGTACCTTCGTCGGGGCTTTACCTCCCCCAACTTACGTCTCTTTCGACGATCAAAGGACAAAATACAACACACATCGGCCATCTCTCCGAATGCTACAACCTACACCCACTGGATCTCACAGACACTCTATCAACTACTTTCACCCAAAACACCAGAGGCACTATACACTTTCTATCCCAGCCCCCCATGGAACGTTCTCAAAAAATGAACCATATACTGGGACACAGGGAAAAAACTCAAAAAAATACAAAAAGACTTGAAAATTAATTCTCGATCCTTCTATCAGGACCACAGTGCATAAGCTCAATATCAATACCAGGATAAGCCCTTCACCGTACAAGACACACATGGAGACTAAACAACCTCTCCTGAATAATGAATGGGTCCGGGATGAAATAAAGACCGAAATAAAAAACATTCCTGGAACTGAATGACAATGATAATACAACACAGCAAAACCTATGGGACACTTTAAAGGCAGTCCTAAGAGGGAAGTTTATAGCTCTAAGTGCCTACATTAAAAAAACAGAAAGAGCACAAGTGAATGATCTAACACAGAGGCTTAAAGTACTTGAGAGAGAACAACAAATGAACCCTAAACGCAGCAGACAAGAAGAAATAACAAAAATCAGAGCAGAAATCAATGAAATAGAAACAAAGAAAACCATACAAAAAAATCAATCAATCCAAAAGTTGGTTCTTTGAGAGAATAAATAAGATAGACAGACCTCTAGCCCAGTTAACTAAAAAAAAAAAAGGAACAACTCCAAATCAATAGAATCTGTGATGAAAGGGGAAATATCACAACAGACAATGAAAAGATCCAGACAACCATAAGAGATTACTTCAAAAACCTATACTCTACTAAATTTGAAAACCTAGAAGAAATGGATGAATATCTGAAAACCTGGGAACCACCAAAGCTGAACCAAGAAGAGATCGACAGCTTAAACAGTCCAATAATATATGAGGAAATTGATGATGTAATAAGCAGCCTCCCAAACAAAAAAAATTTTAAAGAAATATTTGGCTTGTTTTTTAGCTTCCCAGGAGGCAGAAGTCAAAGGCAGAAACCAGGCCACCCTTTTATAAAACAGCAAAATAATCATTTGTTGATCTGAGCATTCTTGTGATCTCAACTACAAATCAATGACATCTTCTGAGCCTTTAAGAACATAGGACATTTTGGCTGAGTGTTGAGGGGAAAGGTCTCAGGGCTCATAATAACTGCTGACCTAACTTCTGTATTGAATTTTCTTGTTAAATAAGATTTGCTGTATTTAACACACTTTAATTAATGCTGTGCCCGAGATGTCACTTTGTACAACAAAGTTCAATATTATAGAACTGTTTAAATAAAACTTTGATCCAATCCTCTTTTGCTATAGCAATCATATGACGGGGCCTTGCATATTTGAAATTTGTGTTGTTAGTTTCCTACGTGGCTTTTCTTCGTCTCCCCTTTGTCTCTTGAGCACTCTTCCCTGATCCCTTTATATGTTTATCTTTCTCCCTTGGTAATTGGAATGAGCAGGAAGGTGCTCAAGCTAAATAAATAGATACATTTTTGTACATTTTCAATTTAGCAAGACAAGAATGAAGATTGGCTATTTACTATGAGATAAAAATCCAATCCAGTTTATAGAAAATGGTAACCTCTTATCTTCATATATACTTTATAATTTTCAAAGCATGCACATATGTATTACTTCACAGAGAATGATGATTGAGGTTTGAAATGGGCTCAGAGACTAGACAAGCCTGGAGCTTGATCCAGAATGGCCATTCTCTAATAGACTGACATGGAAGAAGTTAACTTTGTTTTCTATGCTTTGTAAAAATAATGTAATAATGTACTAACTCATACGGTTGCTATGAAGGAAGTGATATCATACAGAATGTTTTAACTTGCTGGGCCTGGTGGCATAAGTCAGTCAATATCAAAACTTCAAAAAGTGTAGACCAACAGTCCTGAAACATAAACAGCCAATAGAACATTTGTGAAAAATAAATCTGCATATGCACGTATGTGTGTGTGTGTGCCTGCGTATGTGTGTGTGTGTGTGTGTGTGTGTGTGTGTGTGTGTTTTGTAGGGACAGTATTTTGAAACCTCACATAAACTTCTCCTACATTGTTCTGATGAGCTTATGCTTCCATGAACTTTGACCAAGACACAGAACAATGAGTCTCTGATATGATTTGGTGGATATTTTAAAATGTCTTAACAGTTACTTTTATTTACCAATTTGACTGGATAAAAGGAATACCAACCAAGACAGCTTCTTTCTGTTAGTATCTCTTGGGCTGTTTCTAAGAGATATTAGCATTTGAATCAGTACATTGAATAAATCTCTGCCTCGACCAGTGAATGTTGTTGGGCATCATACAACATCATTTATATTCATTCTTGTTTGTATTCATTATATTAATCCTCATAGTTATATTTTCTCTCTCCTTCTCTCTTTCCCTTTCTGTTTCTCATTGAGCTTGGTCATCCCTCCTCTTCTGCTGTCAGACACAGAAATGTAGCCTGATAGGCAGTCACCCTGGTCTTAATGAATATCTCCCTCTCCTCCCCAACTCTCAGAAGTCAGTCATTGAGTTCAAGTTGCATCACTGGCTCCTCCAATTCTGAAGTCTTCAGAAATCAGCTGCATTAGTTACTGTTCTGTTGCTATAATAAGTTACCTTGATCAAGAGCAACTTATGGAAGAGTGTCTTTTGGCTTATGGTTACAGAGAGGTCCAGGGAGGCATAGGGGCAAGCAGCAGGCATGGTGACAGGAGCAGGAAACAGAGGAAATTGGAAGTGGAGCCAAGCTATGAACTTCCAAAGCCCTCCCAGTAATGTACTTCCTCCAGCAAGGCTGCACTGCCTCTTAGGTTTCCATAACCTCCCCAGATAGTGGCACCAAGTATTCAAATACCTGAGTCTATGACAGACTTTTCTCATTCAAAGTACCACACTTGCCTTCCTGATTGTTCACCATAGGGTTTCTCGGCCTCCAAGACCTTCGTGCCAGTTCCCATGACAAACTTGTTCTTATCCCAGTGCTTCTTTTATTTTGGAAAACTCTGGCAAACGTGATGTTCCTTTGCCTCCATACTGTGGATCCCTGTAGTTGTTACCTGTGGAACTGCCATCTATCTCTTCTAAAGACATCTTCTCAATGGAGATCACCGTGAGCTACCCTGTGGGCTACCATGAACATATTCTACACCATTTAGTGGCCAGAGTATAAACGTGTGACTAGTTTTCTCCAATTTTCTCCAAATAATGAAATCAGTTGGGCTTTATTCATCCCAGTCTTGGTGCCTTATCCAGACTCATCATTATTTGCCTCTGCATAGAACTTTGGGGTTGTTAGTTGTTTTTTTTTTTTTTTTTTTTAAAGAAGCCCAAGGTCAGTTTCATGTAAAGGAATACCAACTCAGTGTTGTTAGCTGTTACCACAAAAAATGCTATCAAAATCCCACCTCAAAATTAAGTTGGAAATTATTTGTAATTCCATTCTCACATGGACAGGTCAGCTGAGGTTTGATTGATGCGGAATAAACCCAGCCTCGTGGTATTGGTTGGTTCCAGGTCAGCTCCCTGTGTCTCTTATCCAACTTGAGCTAGTCACATGCTTCTCTCATGGTACAAAGAGTTCAGCGGAACAAGCCCAATCATATAATCATTTCAGGTCTCTGCTAATGTTCAGCTTGTCAGCTAATGTTCCACTCAGTAATGAAGGTCAAATGCCCAAATCCAAAGTCAAAGGGTAAAAAGATCACTGTAATCATGCAGTTGATCAGACCAGTAGTGACTAGTTCCTGACCAATGATCTCAGCCACTGAAATTGGATTCATTGAATGAAAAACTTAGTTTATTTTTGCCAAGAAATTATTTTCCTTCTATTTTCATAGTTTCTTAATTGTAACAAAATGTACATTAACAATAAAATAAAGCAGCAGAAGTTTATAAACACAAGCCACAGATTCATAGCCAGACACACAGGAAATGAGTAGTTCTGGAGGAGGAGGCTTTGAACCACAACTTATAAAGTCAGAAAGAACAGTACATTGTTACAAGAATAACAGTAAATGGGGAAAGAGTTCAGAGTTCACAGATTTGGAAGTCTGTGGGAAAGGTAATAGCCAGGTGCTAATACTGATACCTTTGATAGCCACTCCAGGCTGCTAAAATAGAAATGTTCTTCATTAACCAACCTTTCTCTACCTGTTAGGGCTGGAGACTAGGATACCTTTTTAATTAATTAATTAATTTAGTTCTTTTTTTTTTTTTTTTTAAATCTTTTGCTGTGGTTCCAGCTTTTTTGGAACTCACTATGTAGACCAATGTGGCTTCTATCACACAGAGATCTGCCTGCCTCTGCCTCCTGAGTGCTGGGATTAAAAGTGTGCATCACCAGGCCCAGTGAGGTCGTATTCTTATTTTTATGCATATGAGTATTTTTCCTGCATGTATGTAAGTACACTTACATGTGCAATGCCCGTGGAAGCCAGGAGAGGGCATGTGATCCCCTGGGACTGGATTTAGAGACCCTGTTAGGCTCCATGTGAGTGCTGGGAACTAAACCCAAGTTTTCTGCGAGAGCAGTCGGTGCTCTTACCTGCTGAGCCATTTCTCCAGCCCCCGGCTTATCTTTTTGACTTTATAAACCAATATCCTTCTTTTAGGCTGATGAAAGGGCAGCTGTCTTTCCTCATCTGTTTTTCTGAATTGCCTATTGCTCAGTAATGTTTCATCTTTGGTGTGACATATCCTAGGTCTCAAACCTCTAAAATAGTTTCTTTCAAAACCCAGATGTCATCAGAGAAAAAGGTAATGCACCATGAATAGTCTGCATTAATTTTGGCTCCAGTTAGTGAGGAAGCATTGACCCTAGGTAAATAAGATGTTCCGGGGTGAGACACAGATACCATCATGATAGGAAGGAAGGATAAGGAGAAAAGGAAACTTGGGCTCCTACCATTCTATGGAGAGGTTTATGGGAATTCAGCTGAGCAAGATTCATAGGGTGTAAAAGAAAAGATTAGGGCTTACTGAATGCTCCTCATATAGTTTAACAAGTAAATAAAAGCAGTTTGCAGATATTTTAAGTGTGCAAGAATATATATTCCATGTAGGGCTTACATGGAGTGCCATAAATATTATTTTCACCAGATCCTGCCATTGGTATAGCCATTTTGTTGTTATTACCATACAAACCTTGTCATAAAGTCTCATTCATGGGAAGTCTGAGGAAATAAATCTTTTATTCTGTTTCTGGGGGACATACTCCTTTTTGCTTTTCTATTTTATTTTCTCAACTGCATTTTAGACCAGGTCATCAGAGATACCAAGCTGGGTCTTTTCATAAATTACAAATACTTACAGGATTCTATGCAAGCATTCAAGTAGTGTTAATTATTTGTTATATGAACTTCAAAAGAATGGGAGATGAAGAAGGCCACACAGAGAGGTGAAGCCTAATCCTGTTTATAAGTATTAATATGCTAAAGAACATGAATGTGGAGGTGGCCAGTGCTTCCTACGTGATCCAGTGTAGCTATTTGGAAGGACATAACTGGAATAGGAAATAGGCACAGTTGCACAGAGCACAATTCTACTCCCAAATGTATCAGCATCCATTAACTACACTCTCATGCAAATTGGGTAGATATATGGCTTCAAAACCAAATACTCTCAGAATAGAAGACATTTTCCCAAAACCCCTTTTAAGCCAAATGAATGAAACTCTCATAAAGAGAGATGATTGACATTACATAGCCCAAGAAATTTTTCTTTTCAAAATCATGACATTTTATAACATAAAGAGATAGTGATTATATTATGTACACTCCAAACTTAAAAAAAAATAGTCACTATTGGGAAAACAAAAATAATATGGCCTATAATGAATGCAATTAGGCAGCATTAGATTAGAGAATCCACAGAGGGTAAGCCACACGGCTGATTATCTTGAATTTAATTTGCTACTTTTGATATGTGTCCCCTTCCTGCATTTTAGTGATTCCATAGAGACCAGCTTCCAATAGATTTATTTTTCAATGGGTCTATTTATTTTTTTTACATTGGGTATAATAAAATATAACTACTCAGCACTATTATCAGTTTTACAGAAACCTTGTCATTTCTAACAAGAAAGTAGCAACATGTTATTTGACAACTGTATCCTCTCCCTTGAGATAGCAGCAGAACAAATATTTTTAAATGTGGAAACCTATCACTAAGTTTTGTAAGTAGTGGAATTTGTCAAGAATGGACTAGCCTGATATATAGAATTTAAAAAATCTATATATACCTTCTCTCCTTGAAATAGCAGAACTTCAAATACAGTTCTAAGAAGCTTTAAATAAACAAGAAGTGTTGTTTGTTCATAGTCATGAATTGACATAAGAGGTGGGAGTTGTGTATCATTAACTGTTTAATTCTTAGTGTATCCTGTTGTCTCCTCACCAATGTGGGTCAACTCAGCTTCCTGTTAGGTGCCATATCAATGTTCTGTCTCTTTATATTTTTCCTCAAGAACTTTCAATGCATTCATGACATCATACATAGCTTGTGGCCTCTAATAAAACTTGAGAGTGTTGGGGATAGAAAGATGCTCAGTCGTTTAGAGCTCTGGCTGATAGCCAGTCTATCTTCTGTTATCTTTGGCTATCCACAATTAGATTTTTACTTTAAAAAAGTGTTACAAAGAACAAGATAAGTTCTTGGAGAGAAAAATGGTAGACTGAGGCATGAGCAGGTCAGCTGGCCTCAAGTCCAGGGGCATGGCAGATCCCAAGGGCTGAGTGGCCATGCTGGACTGTGTGAGGAACCTTGTCACACAGGATGAGTATTTTCCTGAACCTAAGTACTTTTATGTTGATCACAGAATTCTGAACTCAGGACTTGGCAAGTAAGCAGGAAAATAACTAGGGAGCCAAGATGGTAGCAGTATGGCCGAAGGCGTCAGAGAAACAGTACTGGCGGGTCTTGGCATGGAGAGGGGTGGGAGCAGTGTGAGGGCTGTGGGACGACTTAAAATGTCACTAAGAAGATGTCTTAGTACTTGTTCCCCTTGTCTGTGAGGAACGCCAAAACCAAGCAGACCACTGCAAATAGAAAAACCCTGATGTGTCTGTCTTCTTTTTTTTTTTTTTTTTTTCTTTTGGTCTTTTCGAGACAGGGTCTCCCTGTAGCCCCAGCTGTCCTGGAGCTCACTCTGTAGACCAGGCTGGCCTTGAACTCACAAAGATCTGCCTGCCTCTGCCTCTCGAGTGCTAGGATTAAAGGCGTGCGCCACCACGCCGGGCTGTGTCTGTCTTCTTAAGCAGAAGTGAAAAGTGTTTTTCACCAATATCGTTATCCTTTCACAAAAATTCAAACCATCAAGTAAATGTTGCCTCTATTTGCAGCACCCAAGACAAAAATACTCTTTCTTAAACATGAATGTAATCATATAGAGAAAGCAATGAAGACGGTGTAACTGAAATTATTACCACTTCAATTAGCCTAGAACTGTGGTTGCCTCACATGAACCCGGGGCTAAGTTTGTCTCTCATGAGCCCAGAGCTTTGGTCCCCATCCCCAAGATCCCAGGTTGTGCATGGCAGTGGCTTTGCCTCTGTGTTGGGCTTATGATGAGGACAGGGAAGGTTCTGTCATTGCAGTTTTGAGTCTTGGGAGGATCGATTCTCAAGAAGTAGCGTCCCACCTCCCTTGAAGGCCATCTATGATCTTGACTCCACATGTGCTCCTGGGCACTAAGGCCTTGACATTGGACCTTTCCAATTCCCAGGCATCAAGAGGTTTTCCATCTTTTGTCATAACCTGCTGAGTAGAGTGGTACTTTTCCTCTTTCCCCATCATGTGATATCCATCTCTTCATCATAGAAAGCAGGAATATAAGGAAGGTAAGCTTGTGGAGAGAATTAACGTAGCAGCTAGCTCTGACATGGAGTGTGTATCCTGAATTCTTTGGCCACATTCAAAATAACATCAAGGATCCTTGAAACCACAAGAAGGAATAGGGGCTAAAGGGTACATCCAAGAGATGAAAGAGTGATAGAAGATATGGAAAGATATGAAGCCTGCAAGGCAATTGTTTGGAAGATACAAGAAATTATGTAAGAGCCAGAGGGTCAGGGCAGCATCTTAGAGGTAGAAACAGCTCTCAGCTGATAGATGATGAAGAAGCAGGGACTTCAATCATATAGCTTCAAGGAGCTGAGCTCTGCAAATCACCTGAATGAACAAGGAAATAGTGCTGAGAGTCTCCCGAAAGAATGAAACTCGAAAACTCCTTGATATTTGACATAAGCAAATCTTGCTGTACTTTTTAACTGAAGAATTATAATAGGAAATTGTGCCTTATTTTTAGCATGTACAAGTTCCATGGTGATACACAGTGATAACATTGATAATGCACAGATAGCAAAGCCTCACCTGAATAGGAAAGAAGAAACATGTCCTTCCCCTAAAAGCAGTGATATGCATTTCATACCTTATATTCCCAGTAGCTGTACTTATAGGGAAACTATCTACCAAAATGTGACCTTTAAAGTTATTTTTATGACATTTAGATCCCCTCTCCCCTACTACCTTCGCCCAATTCAATGTACTCTACTGTATATTGAATAGAGCCTATAGAGTCTGCTCTGTGTCCCCGCATGTCCCTCAGTGTGGGTCCATCCACGAGAGCCTGGTCATCCTGCCAAGAATCCTATCACAATAAAAGACTGTCTTCCCCGCTCCCAGCTGCCATCAATTGCCAAAAGTTCCTTAGGCTGGGTTGGGATTTCCTACCTGCTTCCTCATTTCTTTGCTGGGATTTTGCCTGGTTTGAGCTTGCATGGGACACCTGCATGCTGTCACTATTGTTGCAAGTTCATATGTGTAACTTGCCAACTATCTGGAAAACTATCCCTGGCTCTTAACAATCTTTCTGTCCTCTCTCCCACAATGATCCGTAAACCTTGGGGGGCAGAAGTTTGAAATAGGTGTTGTATTCAGGGATGGGCATTCTGCAGCTCTTATTCTCTGCACATTGGTCAGTTGCTGGTGTCTGTGTTTGACAGCATCTGATGCATAAGCAAACCTCTCTGGTGAGAACTGAATGATGTGTTCATCATTCAGTTTCCCCCCTTTGACTGATCCTGAAAGAATTCTCGTTCACCTAAAGTTGGACATCATTTTAGTTGAGTGAAAAATGAAAATTTGTTGCATACATACAATGGAATTTTATTTAGCTACAAAGAAATATGAAATTTGCAGAAAAATAAATGGACCCAGAAAGTATTATTTTAAGCAAGGTGATACAGACTCTATTTTTTTCTATTTAAAGAAATCCAATCCATTTTTGCTGTGATCTCACAATTCGTCCCCCGTCCTTGGCTGCTACAGTCTGATGCACCAACCTCTTCCTTGGGAATCCCTGGGCTTTGAAGGGGAGGATAAGAGAGAGTGACAGACAGAAGATACAGTTTTTTCTCTTTTCAACTCTTGGGACTGTCCAAGTTCTGTTTGCAGTTGACTAGTGGGTCATTTAGCAGTCTCTTTCTTATTGTTATTGAACTTTTTCCATAGGTCATACATCATTTCTCAATTGAATCTAGAGTCGCTTCCCTTTCCATGCCCCCCATCCCACCGGAGTCCCTGCACTCTGCCATACATGTCCTGCATCTTTTTCTGAGTCTTTCCAGAGTTTTTTTTTTTCAGTTCTTTTGTTGTTGTTCTCTCCAACTTGTATTGCTACTATATATATATATATATATATATAGTTATATATATATACATACATATATACACATATCACTTGAATTGGAGGATTTTTTTCTAAAAGATGTCATGTTTTCCTTAAGGAAGTGCTTGAAGTTTCCTCCTTGGCAACCCCAAACAACCATCAGTCCTGCACTTTTGCTCCACATTGGGGTCTTTCCCTCCCATGGTCCCCCAAATGAAGTCCAGTAAGCACGCATCCTTGTCTCGATCCCCCTGCACTGGCCTCCATATACCACCCAGGTAGTCCAACAATGGCAGTCTATGCTCTAACGAGGCTGACATTCTCTTAGCTGTTTAGTCCACAAGCTGGATGTCTCACCAGTCCCCATCTGACATTGAAGGTTTAGAGTATTCTTGGCGAGACATGAGTCCTCAGTCCATATTGGAAAGTTAAAAAGCTGTGTCTCATGTATTTGAGGAGTGCCTAAAGCAGTGGCAGCCACAGAGTTGATGCACTTGCCAGTAAGAATTGAAGACAGGCCAAACAATAGTACTCTCCATCTTTTATTTTTATCTTTTCATTAAGATCTCAAGTTCTATGTCTGCAGTACATTTTCTCTAGTCTTACTGATTATTTATATCTAGTTGTACTTTCCTTTTGGATGCTTAAGGCCACACAGCCCAGATTAATCAAGGTTTTTGTTTTCTCAAGGTCAGTTGAGGATCTGGTCCTCAGGGGTCTCTTGGGGGTTTTGGGGGGGAGGAAGGTGAGAGCGCCTTGCTTATTTCAGCTTTTCATTTACCAGGTCCATCAACTAGAGGACAAAATCGGGTCTTGTTAGACCAGGACTTTTCTGAAGCATAAATAGACTTTCCTCTTTATAGACTGGACACTGGCTGAAGTCCCATTAGTGGATCTCCAAGACCTCCCGGAACAAGAAGACTGGTGACCCACATTTGCAGGACATTTCAAGAGATGCCCCAATGCAAAAATCCCCTAAGACTTAGTTGACCTCTAAGGGCAAGGAAAAAAGTTATCCCTTAAGTTCCTTGGCCAAATTGGTATGGAAGTTAAGTATCCTCACCCAGAAAGGCTAAGTTGCACCAGCCTGTTACATTGCACCTATATTAAAATTGTATCCTTTCGGAACAAACTGTATGTTATTTCCATATCATATTTCTTTTTTTATTTCTTTTTTTATTTATTTCTGTATGTGTATGAATGTACTGTCTCTATGCAAGTCTGTGCACCTGTGTCATGCAATGCTGCGGAGGTCAGAAGAGGGTCTCGGATTTCCCTGGAACTGGAGTTCTCCTGGAATTGGAGTTTCAGACGGTTCTCAGCCGCCATGTGGGTGCTGGGGATCGAACCCGGGTCCTCTGTAAGAGCGGTTGGCGCTCTTAACCGCTAGGCCATCTCNCCTGCAAAGCTCATGATGTCGTCTTTCTTTACTGCTGCTTAGAACTCCATTGTGTAGATGTACCACATTTTCTCTATCCACTCATCAGTTGGGCATTTGGGTTGGTTCCAGCTCTTTGCTATTGTGAAGAGAGCTGAAATAAACATGGCCGTGTATGTATCTCTGCGGTGGGGTGAGTCTTGGGGGTACAAGGCATTATTCTTTTCCAAGGGATATCTGAGTTTTTATCTTTTTATTTTTGGGGGTATCTATTTTGAATTAATGATGTCCTTCCTTACCTTGAAGCCTATTTCTCTGGGACTCTTTTCATAAATACTACAGGCATTTAAAATGTTTATATGCATTATACAATATAATCTTGAAAACATTAACTTTTGTGGATTGGAAACTATTATTTCCCACACTTTTTTTTTTTTTTGGTCTTTTCGAGACAGGTCTCTCTGTAGCCCCAGCTGTCCTGGAACTCACTCTGTAGACCAGGCTGGCTTTGAACTCACAAAGATCCGCCTGCCTCTGCCTCCCAAGTGCTAGGATTAAAGGTGTGCGCCACCATGCCTGGCTTGATGTCATCTTTCTTTTTATTTATTTATTTTTTTGTCTTTTCGAGACAGAGTTTCCCTGTAGCCCCAGCTGTCCTGGAACTCACACTGTAGACCAGGCTGGCCATGAAATCACAAAGATCCGCCTGCCTCTGCCTCCCAAGTGCTAGGATTAAAGGCGTGCGCCACCACACCCGGCTTCTTTACCACCATCTTTCTTTACCGCTGCATAGAACTCCATTGTGTAGATGTACCACATTTTCTCTATCCTCACCCATTTGGGTTGGTTCTACTCTTCGCTATTGTGAAGAGAGCTGCAATAAACATGGCTGTACATGTATCTCTGTGGTAGGAAGAGTCTGATGTATATATTCCCAGAAATGGTATGGCTGGGTCTGGTGGTAGACTCATTTTGGGTCTTTTAAGGGTTCTCCATACTGCTTTCCTTAGTGGTTGTACAAATTTGCATTCCCACCAGCAGTGGATGAGTGTTCCCCTTTCCCCACACCCTCTCCAGCATTTGGTATCATTTGTTTTCTTGATCCTTGCCAGCCTTCTCGGGGTGAGCAGTCTCTTTTTAATTCTAGTAATAAAGCACAAATAGTAACAAATATTAAAGAGCATAACCAGATTCTTTCTTATATGCAGATCCTAAGCTTGTATGCATGTATGTATCTATGTAAATGGTCATTAATGTGTATAAACACCCCCCCCCAAAATAGAAAGAAGACCAAGAGAGGATCAAGAGGTCCTGAGGCAGATATGGGGAAGGCAAGAGGACACATGGGACAGGAGAATGCAAAGGAGGCTGGGGGAGGGCAGTGACCAGGTGAGGTGCAAAGGGAAGGGAGCACGAGGGGGAAGAGAAGCTGTTCAGATATGCTGTTTGAAAGTGCCACGATGACTTCTTAGTCTCTGTGTGCTAGTTTTAAAAATAAACCTGAATTTAAAAAAAAAAAAAGTTTTAAAGGCTGAAGAGATGGCTCAGCAGTTAAGAGCGCTGGCTGCTCTTGCAGAGGAGCTGGGTTCGATTTTTGACACCTACATCGTAGCTAACAACCATCTGTCTATAACCATAGTTCCAGGTGATCCAACACCTTCTTCTGACTTCTGTGGGCATTGCATGACACAGAGGCACTTACACACATGCAGGCAATACACTAAAATAAAAATAATAAATAAAAAATTTTAAAAGGTTTTAAAAGACAAGAGGATAGATTCTGGTTTCTTATGTTTCGTTGTTCTGTGACCGAGGGAACATAGGCCAAATTGTTGAATTTCAGTTTTTGAATGAGATTTCCTGTCTTTCTATTTGAAATCTTAATCACAATTAAATCTAAACCATAATTTCCTTATCGTGGGTTTTTCGAAGCAAAGATGATACCAGGTACACTGAAGAGAGGTCTGTGACTGGACATAGTGAGAGGTGAGAGGGTTAGGTAAAGGGCAGAGCGTGAAGTGGGTGACCCTTCTGGGATGTCATTCTTGGGGCTGTGGAGGTCTTCATGAAAGGATCTCCTCATAGACTTAGAGCAGTGAAGAACCTGATTGAGTATGAGTTTAGAGATACCATTCTAGAGCATGTAATGACAAGTTAGCAACTGCTAGAGTCTAGCTCTCATCATTCTTAGTACTGGGAGAAGAACGAGAATAACATTAACTTAACAACAGATAATGCTAATCTCTTTGGATTTTCACTTTGATATCTATTTCGTAGCAGGGAAACTGAGACACAAGGAGGCAATATGAGTTCCCCAAGTTTATATAAAGTACAGAGCCAAGATGCTAACAGCAGGAGAAAAACTCGGGTCTTTTTTTTCCTTTCTCTACGAATAGGAATAAGCTTTGTGCCTCTATGATGAACTATCTATAAAAGAGTCACTGGTAATCTATGACCCTGAAGGTTAAAAGGGGTCACTGCTGGGTATAGGCTTGAGTTCTGTTTATTAAGGTGCACAAGACACCTAAGGGCCTCACAGGAGGAAGGCTTACTCATTGTTTTAGTTAAAATGAAAGTAAACTCTTATTATAAGTAATAGGAAAGCCGGGTGTGGTGGCGCATGCCTTTAATCCTAGCACTTGGGAGGCAGAGGCAGGCGGATCTTTGTGAGTTCAAAGCCAGCCTGGTCTAGAGAAAGTAATAGGAAAAAGGAATCGAGTCCACTTTACTTTTCATAAATAATGAAATGAGGTCCCATTATTTGAGTACTTAGTCTCCTGTAAGTTAAACATGACTCTCAACACTGACCTAATGGAAGCATCATTATTCCAAAACAGAGGCCAGAAGATTTAACATGAGCTCAAAATTCACTGTAAAAGATTCAGTTT
Source organism: Rhizomys pruinosus (assembly GCA_009823505.1). Taxonomy (NCBI): domain Eukaryota; kingdom Metazoa; phylum Chordata; class Mammalia; order Rodentia; family Spalacidae; genus Rhizomys; species Rhizomys pruinosus. The sequence goes on along the minus strand of VZQC01011136.1, from coordinate 651,285 downwards.
TAAGTATAGAATTTATACCTCCAATGATGTTCATAAGGTCAACATAAAGGAAGATATAGGTAACTTTGTGAGTAGATAACAGGGTGATTTCTAGGAGTGGTTGTCAAACTTCCCCAGTAACTTGCTCTTATCCCTTTCCATGGGTATACTCAAGCAAGTGCAGGCCTCAAAGAAAACACATATTTTTCTGGACAAAGTTTTCATAACTTTTGGCAGACTGGCAAAGACCTATGTGTAACAGCTATTGAATCAAACAAAGACTCATCCTGAGTCTTGGGGTCTGAGTGGCAGCACCAGAATGTTACTCATGGGTAGTAATAGGTGCTTGTGGCCAGGATCAAGAGAGACATGCGTGCTCTGTGTCTTGGCAGAAGCAAAGGCTCCCAAAGCAATGCTCTTGTCTTACAGTGCTCAGTCCACTCTTTAGTACATTTCTACACCACCATTCCCTCTTGTCTGGAGAATTATTTGGTAAAAATCTAAAGAAAGAAACAAACAAAAATAAGTAAGTTTATGAGCAAACCAACAGATCAATGTTAGGAAATATGGTCATTATTTGTAAACATTCATTGTCATTGCAGATACTTCACTATCAAATGATCGGAAGCAAGAAAATTGGAAAGTAAGAGACTCTAAGGATCTATAACCATGAAACAGGATAGGGCACAGGGTACGGGAGGGCATAAAGTCAGGCAAAGGGTTCCCATGAGCGCCTATAGCTGACATTAATGAGAATAAGAGGTGACCTAGGGGGAAATACAATAGTTGCCAACTCCTGGACTGCATGTGGGTGACTGTTGAGGGGGCCAATGCTGCTACTTCCTGCCATGGGCCAACTGCATTTTACAGCACTGGGGACAGCTAATTATTTTAGCATCTAACAGTCAATGAATTTCTATTCTGGAGAACAGCTTCACTGGCTCAAGGACACATGAAGTTCAAAGACAGAGATACTCCTCTGTACCTCTAGAAACTCCCAATAAAGCTGGTATTAGACCATGTCGAGGTACACTTTTGTTTTATTCTCCCTCTTGCTTTGATTATTTCAAAAGGCCTCCAACTTTACAGACAACCCTTTAAACTTGATGTATTGTCTTTTTTTTTTTTTTTGGTAGCATAATGGCCTGCTCAACAGCCTGCTTTCCTCCCTGAGAGCTGTATGGTTAGTCAAGAGTCCTCTGGGACTGAGGGTTCTTACCAAGCTTGAAAGAAATATAGGCTGCCTGTGGGGTTTTACAAAGAGACAAGGAGAGCATCAGATGCTGAATTTTATTTGTGTATCAATCACTTCATAAGTAGGTTTCCTTATTCTACTTCACGTGTTGATTCTTTCTTCAATGGTCACTATTTTCTTTTCCTACATGTGCAATTTCTTTCAGACCACGTGGAGAAGCATCTTGCTTGTTGAACCTTTCTGCCCTCAATTTCATGTGCTTGCCTTCGTGATCAGACAAATAAGATCCTATGAGGTATCTTTGAGTCAGCTTGCTTTGATTAGAATGTTTACAGGCAGGAAGAGTTTTCCTGGGGTATGTTTGTAAATTGTCCTTTGCTCAACTGGTGCACAGAACTCTGCCTTCCCTTCTCACTGTTTTATTTTCTGACTTAGATACTTGAGATAGATTTTGATGCTTGGTTTTAATAGAAATGTGCCACAAATTAGAATCACTTAAGCCGGGAGTCTTGAGTAGGGAAGACCCACCCCCAATATGGGCGTTACCTTGTGGCAGTAGCACACATAAAAAGGGGACAAGGCTGAAGGAAGGTTTCCCCTTTTGCTTGTTTAACCCCACCCCCCCCTCCTATGGAGTTGATTTATCTCCTTCCTGCTGATGCTGACTTCTTTGTTGTCATTTTGACTAGTGTTTCCAGGCCTCTCTCATTGACCTGGGGACCAGTGGCTCTTCAGGAACCCTCCAGGTTTTTGATTCCAGGGGCACCCAGCATTATGGACTGAGCAACTACTGGGGTCTTGGCCTCTCTAACATGAGACATCTAGTGTGCTTCAGCACAGAATGAATATATATTCATTCATTCTGTCAGGTTTGTTACCGTAGAGAAATCAAAATGAGTCTCAGAGATCATCTTATATTTAAACTTCAAATTTGTTTCATACAGAAGCCAGCTCCCAGTTCTGTCCTCTGGAATGTGTGGTAAGATTCTGAATCACGACCTGGGGTCAGCAGAAAATTCGACCCCATTCTTTTCTTATCTACATTGACACCAACTGCTGCCAGTCTAGCTGTATCTTAACTCACTGTTTACAGATGACAAAAGGAACTCCCAGAAAGAGGAAGTGATTCTTCTAGTATGAGATTCATCAGGAGTTAATAGTAAAAAAGAAAGATAGAACCTAAATACAAATCTGAGTTCTTTGTGTCAGCCCAAATGGACATTTCAGATACGATGAATCTGTGAGGGAGTTTTGGTTACCCAGTTTCATCTTTGCTAATTTTACCTAGTACATTATTAGGTACTTCTTGATTCTTATTTTTGTTTGGTGTGTGTTGTATGTACTTACTGTGTGCGTACATGTGTATGTGGGTATACATGCATATGGGCATGTGGAGGCTAGAGGCTTGTGTTAGGCATCATTCTTAGTAACTCTTCACCTTCGTATCTCATTGACTTTGGAGCTCATTCATTGGGGTAACTGGCTTACCAATGGGCATTAGGAATCTACCTGTCTCTGATTCCACTAGTGCTGAGGCTACAGATGCTTAGCACTGGATCTGGGGTTTATGTGGATGCTGGAGATCTGAACTCATGAGGCCTTCATGCTTGTGAGAGAGGCGTTACATTGACTGAACTATCTCCCCAGCCCAGATGTATTTTGTTTTGATACATAATTCTTGTTCAAAATAAAGTATATCTTCCAAGGGAAAGGATAGTTTTTTACCTCTGTGTTCATTAGTTTGTGAGATAACTCGCATGACAGAATATAAAAGAATAAGCTGAGCGACAAGAGCTCTTGGGCCAGGCGTGACTCACCATCATTATAAATGAACGCATACATTTTCCTCCTGCTCCTGGACTACTGGGGACAACATGGTGTGTTTTGTTCATCGCTTGTTTCCTATAGACACAAGGCCTGGCACACAGGAGGTTTGAAATAAATATTTCTCAGCTTAATTAATTTGAAGTAATGTTCATGTTTATATCAACTTAGCTTTTGACGTTGGACTACATGGAGTGGGGTTTGGCAAGCTGAAGCTGGATATTCCTATCAGCTTGTGTATTGCCTGCAGCTGTTTCATGTCATCCCCTGTGAAGCTTAAAACATTTCCCATCTGACCCTTTGCTAAAAGATTAGTTGACTTCTGCTACAGATCATTAGCAGGGTTGAAAGTGGTCAACGGTAGCCACGGCTGTTTCTGTAATTGCTCAGAGAGGACTGTGTTAGCCAGACTTTTTCATTGCTGTGAAAAATACCCCATAGAAATAACTTCAAGGAGTGAAGGTTTTATTTTGGCTCATGGTTCAGGAGAGTTAGTTCGTGGTTTGCTGGCTTCATTTCATCTCGGTTTATGGGAAAGGAAAGACTGTCACGAAAGGCCTCCGAAGAGGAAAGCTATCCAAGTCATAACAAAGACAGGCTATTCACCTCGCAGCACAGTCACCTTATGTTAGGCTTCTTCTCCCTTCCCTTTGTCTTCTCCTCTTAATTTATGCGACCCCTATTCTACTCACAATCAAGAAGAGTCCTCTTCTTTTTGTTCATCCTCCCTCAAGTATACATCCAGAGAAGGGCCTTACTGATCCCAGCAAGCCCTTCCAGTCAGGTTGACCATCAAGATTCATCATTATACAGTGTCAGAGATGGGAACGTATATGAAAATATTGCTCAAATATCCCACAGCTTTCTTAGGAAGCCCTGATGAAAACTTCTCAGTAAATTTTATATTAATTCCATAAGTATTTTGTATGCCTACCGTATGGTATGTGTGTTGCATTCAAAGAATCTGTGATGTATCACTGAACAAAGGCAAAACTCCCTGGCCTTGAAAATGTATGGTGACAGAGACAGACAACACGAATGAAAACACAAAGTCACTGAATCACAGAGCACATCAAAAGAGCTTCAGAAGGAGGAAGGGAAGCAGGATAAGGGGTGTGTCTGGAGAACGAGTAGAGGAAGAAGGTGTATATAGTTTTATACCGCACAGTGCAAACATAGAGGAGATGGGGTCAGGAAGACAGAGTTGTTAGATAGGTGGGGACTGCTGTGGAACAGTAGTGGAGGCAGATGGCCTAGTGAGTGCAGAGAACAGAGAGCAGGAGCGAGCCCGCTGGTGCTGGGAAATTGCTTAAAGGACGTGGAGGAAATGAGCGGTCTGGTATCCACACGAGTATGCATTCTGCTTGAACCAAAACCTCAAACTGAGAAGGAAATACTGAAGATTATGGACAAAATATTTATGGGGGGGGATTTGATTTGGGAAAATAAGGTACTATGAAAATTGTAGAATGGATTATATTATATTAGTTCCAATTAATTTTCTCCCTTCATGTTTCAGAATATCCACCCTCCTCCTGTTAATTTCAAATCCCCCAAATTGAAGAAACTGTTCCCCAATTCCATACCTCTGGCCTTCAGTTCTCCTGTAGAGAGCTCTTAGCTGGAAGGACACTCCAGGGGTGAGAAGAACACTACCTGCCTGCTGTAGAATCACTGAGTTTGGCTGAGTCTCAGTTCCCTTATCACTAAAATGGACAGAATCACATCCCATTTATGAACATTGCATGACATGGTATAGGTTAGCCCTAAGCAGGATCTTTGCAAGCATTTTCAGAAAGTTACGTAGTATTATCCGCATGTTTTTTTTTTTTTTTTTGCTTGAATTCTTCCAGCAATGGGAAATTTATTTTCTCTTGTGGCAGCTCATTGCTCCTCTGGGAAGGTTTAGCTGTTGCAATACTGAGCCCAAGTCCACCTCTTGTAATTTGCATTTACTGGCCCTGGTTCCTTACCTAAAGGTCAAATAGATCCCATTCATCTCCCCCCTGAAAGCTGTCCAGCGATTAGAGGTAATCACTACTCCAGACCTCTCAGGCCTGCCTGTTCCCCCAGCCACGCCTCATTTCACCCTATTTCTCTTTCCCTCACACTCCTTCGTCTCCTTTGACCTTGCTCCAATTTGCTTTACATCTATCTCATTTTACCTTTACCCTTCTTCCCAGCTTTTCTCTCTCTCTCTCTCTCTCTCTCTCTCTCTCTCTCTCTCTCCCTCTCTCTCTCTCCACTTTCCACTCAAATTAAGTATACTGTTATTTCTACATATTCATGTTTATAACATATAATATAACATTTTATAACATATAACATAACATTATAATATATATTGTATCCTGCAATTCTGATTCCTACAGCAGTTAGCTTTAAGGTCTTTTATGTTTTGAATTTTCTTTGCTTTGTTTACTATAAATGCCTGGCTCTTGGCTCTGGTTTGATCAGATGAGGGCTGGGGATTGGACTCAGGGCTCCCCTGCCTTGATCCTAGCATGGTAATGCATTAGTTTGGGGTGTGCTCTTCTGTATATGGCGCTGAAGGGTAATGTACTGCCCACAGTGCACAGACACTGCCCCACTGCTGTAAATGTCTGACTTTTTTCTTTGTACAGTAAGCCAGCTTTGCCATCCTGAAACGACCTTATCGTTGAGATCCATATAAAATACCTCTGCTCTGACACGCCTTCCCTCAGTGCTTCGTGATCTTTTGGAATTGTGGTCTTTTATAGATTGACTTCAAAATTTCAATGACATGGTTTCTCATGTCATTGACTTAAAGTACTGAGCATCTCATGGGCCTCTGAGATGGCTCCACCAAGTGATGGGACTTGCCACCATGCCTGAGGACCTGAGTTCAATACCCAGAACCTACGTGGTACAAGGACAGAACTAATTCCTACAGGTTGTTCTCTGATCTCCTCACACATGTGTTTACCTATGTTTTATATTATAATATTAATTTTATAATTATAATATAATTATAATTATAATATAATTATATATATTATATATAATAATATATAATATATTATTATATATTTTATATAATTATATAATATATAATTATATATATTATATAATTATATAAAAATATATAATTATAATATGATTATAATTATATTATAATATTAACATGACATCTTGGGGAAATACAATAATGGAAAGGTTATGGTTTACTAGTGGTGTGTTTGTGTGTGAAGTTGTCAAGGCTCAGCTGTGCTAGTTAGTTTTTGTCAGATTGACATGAATTAGAGTCCTCTGACAAATTGGAGCTTCAGGTGAGGAATTTCCTATGGCCATGTTTGTGATGCGTTTTCTTATTTGATAATTGAGAGGACCCAGCCTTCTGTGTGTGGAGCCATCTCTAACAAGTGGCCCTGGGTTACATAAGAAGGGGAGCTGAGCTAGCCTGCCAAAACAAGCAGCTTCCCTCTACGGTCTCTGCTTCAGTTCCTGCCTTGAGCTTCTGCCGTGGCCTATCTCAATAATGGAATGCAGCCTTAAAAGGAAATAAACTTTTTCTTCCCCAAGTTACTTTTGGGCATGATGTTTATATGCAATAGAGGGCAAACTCAATCTTATTGAGTAAGATGACTCAACATGTTTGTTTGGGGTTTTGTGTTTTGTTTCCTTGTTTTGCTACAGAGTCTCCCAGTAGCCCCAACTGGCCTGAAAAATCCCTTCATAGACTAAGCTGGCCTCAGTCTAACAGAGATCTCCCTGCCTTTGTTCTGAGTGCTGAGAGGTGTTCACCACACTTGGCAACTCAACCTGCTTTAACACAGAATACGCTAAAGTTTGTATTGCCTTTCTAACCAAGAGTATATTTTAAGTCATTTTTAAAATGTCTTTCCTCCTCATAGAGGAATAACATGTGCAGATTCTATGATTTATTATTCTTCTATTAACCCATTCTGAAAGGAAAATGACCTTATCCTGGTCAAGCTCATAGTTTATTTGTTCACCATTTAGAAAACCAGGTGACATTTGTGTCTTGTTTATATTTTTTATTAATTAATTTTATTTATTTCTGTATGTGTATGAATGTACTGTCTGTATGCAAGTCTGTGCACCCGTGTCGTGCAATGCCACAGAGGTCAGAAGAGGGTGTTGGATTCCCCTGGAACTGGAGTTCTCCTGGAATTGGCGTTTCAGACGGTTCTTGGCCGCCATGTGGGTGCTGGGGATTGAACCCGGGTCCTCTGCAAGAGCAGTTGGCGCTCTTAACCGCTAGGCCATCTCTCCAGTCTGGTGCTTTCCATTTCAGGGATAGGAAAGCCACAAAATATTCTGTTCCCTTCTCTAGACTTCGGAGATCTTTCTTGGTTATTCGTCATATGCATTTAGTTCAGGGGACACCATGAATGGAAGGGGTAGGTTCCACTCTTGCTCAAACCACACAGTCTTTATGCACAGTCCTGAAATTCTTTTTCTCTCTGTGGATGATTACTGGGCCTGATGTTATAGCTACAAAAGCTGCAAACCCCTACTGCTTGGATCCCTGATAACTGTGAGGAACAGATAACTGCTACTCACCCTCAATGAGATTAGGGTGCTCTTTGTTAGTATAGCATAACCTAGTCTTCTCTGATACTCCTTTTCCTTGTCTGAAAAGAAAACTCAAAGTCCTATCATCTATCAGCAGGATCTGGGGGACTTTACATCTTTCTCCAGGACTCTTTTATGGCCAGTCCTACACCCTTCCTCTTTAATATTTATTTATTGTTTTTATTTTATGTGTATGAGTGCTTTCTGCATATATGAATGTGTGCCATGTGCATGCCTAGTGCCATAGGGCCAGAAGAGGGCATTCCATCCCTTAATCTCTTAAGACTGGAGGTACAGATGGTTGTGGATCCCTGTGTGGTTACTGAGAACTAAAGCAGGGTCTCCTGCAAGCTCTCTTAATCACTGAGCTGTTTCTCCAGCCATCTTTCTTCTTTAGCCATACTGATTTGGTCCTTTCTCTGTAGTCTTTTTGGACTTGAAAAATCCACACATTTGGTCCTAAGGATGAATACTTCCTTTATCCCAAGTGGTATCCCCCTTTTCTGGACTCATTTCGACCACTAAAAAGCTTGAATACCAATTCTCAGTTCAACCAAACTGTTAGAACCCCTGCCATGTGCTTTGCAATGTCCTGTACCCTTGCTTCAAAGCACTTTCTGTTGTCAGATGAAATGTACAGCATTAAAAAGTTTTCTTTCCTCAAATATGGGTCACTTAAAGTCAAGTCTTTATTTAATTCATGTCTATAATTCCAACATCAGCATCATCAATAGTGATTTGCGCAAAGATCTCTATTTTTTAACCAGTGTTGGATATTGCCATAATATTACAAAAGCAAAGAACTCAGTCGTATAAGGTTGATTTGTGATTTCTTTTGTTTAGTTATCTGTCTTTCTTGATCACAGTAGACCAAACCATTTATTATTATGCTCGAAATACCGGTACTTTCTTCTTGTAGATTTAACTCACCAAGTCTTCCATTTGGCGTGTGTAATAGATGGATATAGATGGGTCAAAGTTGCAAAGATTATAAAACTTGCTTCCCAGTTATATGCCAAGTCATGACAAGACTGAAAATTCCAGTTATAGGAAGGCTTTGGAGTTATGTGCTGCTGGGACTGGAGTGGTTCTGTATAAGTACTGACAGGAAACAATGCTATGTAAGCTGATTGCACATCTTATGGGCAGTCACTCTCTTTCCAATGGCTGGGCACAAGCTGCATATTGCAGATCAGTGTCTGTCTACACCAATGAGCAGGACCACTGTCACTATCCACTTACCACTCACGAAAAGTAACAGCTGCTCCAACAGTACGTTGCTTGGTATTGGTGTGAATTATTAGCAGGAATCTTGAGCAATCCATTCATTCTCATGTTTAAATTCAATAAAACAGGTTTTCTGAGTCAATTGGTAGAGCAACTATCCTGATTTGAAATCTCTCACCCAAATCTATGTTAAATATCTCCAGAATGGGAAAGTTTCATGGCTCTAAAAATGGCTTTTACATACTGTTAACCTCAGTCAGTGTCTTAATGTCCACTGTCAAGAATGATGATTATGTTTGTTTACATTTTTAATGCAGCATACAGAAAAGCATAAAATATTGAGCATCATGCAGGTTTATTTTTTTCTGTATTGGTATATTGTAGTGTGGGGTGTGCGTGTGTGTGTGTGTGTGTGTGTATGTATGTGTGTGTGTGTGTGCGTGTGTGTGTGTGTGTGTGTGTGTGTGTGTGTATGTACACTTTGAGTTTGGTCTCATGAACTCTAAGCAGAGGGCCTGGTAGTGATGAGCAGAAATGTGAGGTCACGAGTGGGAGGGATTGTGAGCTGTTCCTGTGTCCCAGTGGGAGGGATTGTGAGCTGCTTCCTAGGTCCCAGTGGGAGGGATTGTGAGCTGTTCTTGTGTCCCAGTGGGAGGGATTGTGAGCTGTTCCTGTGTCCCAGTGGGAGGGATTGTGAGCTGCTTCCTAGGTCTAAGTGGGAGGGATTGTGAGCTGCTTCCTAGGTCCCAGTGGGAGGGATTGTGAGCTGTTCCTGTGTCCAAGTGGGAGGGATTGTGAGCTGTTCCTGTGTCCCAGTGGGAGGGATTGTGAGCTGCTTCCTAGGTCCCAGTGGGAGGGATTGTGAGCTGCTTCCTAGGTCCCAGTGGGAGGGATTATGAACTGCTTCCTAGGTCCCAGTGGGAGGTATTGTGAGATGCTTCCTAGGTCCCAGTGGCAAGTAATACAGAAATGAGTTAAAGAGTTGCCCTAGATTCTAAACACTTAGACTTAAACTAGAAATCAGACTACATTCTGTGTTTCTAGTAAGAGGAGGGGATATTCTTTATTTACTTATTTTTATTTACAAAATAATTTTGGTATGTGTGTGCATGCATGCACACATGTATACTCACCTGGCAATGTGTCTGGAGGTCAGAGGTTGGCTTCAGTTGGCTTCTCCTACTTCCCATCTTTTTTTTTTTTTTTGAGATAGAATCTCTCTCTTAGCCTAGAACTCTCTGTTTCAGCTAAACTGGCTGTCCAGGAAGCACCAGTGTCTATGCTAAGGTTACAGGTGTGCACCACTACCTCCATCTTTTTTACATGGGCACTGAGCATTCAAACTCAAGTCAATGTGCTTGTCCAATAACGAACCAACCAAACCAAAGGAACCATCCCCCCAACCCTATTTTTCTTTATTTTTTGAATTGTTAATCAATGTCAATATTTCTTTCAGTTCAGTAAGTGATGATAATGTGCCAGTTACCAGGTCCAGGATCTAAAACAAAGCCCAGAGTCTTATGTAGAGGACTATAGCATGAACACAGAAGAAAACACTGGGACGGGTGTACCCCTGCACTGTGGGGCATCACCATGGGTGCTGATACACAGAATACTGGGTGTGCATAATGCAAGCAGGAAAACCTTGAAGGAGAGAATTACAAACATGAATCTTGGGTTTCAGAAGCTTCACCAGGTCAACATGCTTTATGATATCTCCAGGAAATTTCATCCAATGACCATACTTAAGTTTTATAATATTAAATGGACACAGGTATGCAGTTAACCAGCATCTCTAAAAATGCGAAGCTACTTCTGCAAAAAAAAAAAAAAGAAAAGGAGGAAAGAAAAGAAAAACAAACAGTAAACCCATCCCCCATCACCCTTATCTTTATCCTTGAAGTCATTTAATTTGATTCCTTAGGAATCAAAATCTCAGCCACTGGAGACCTTGACAAATATCTGTTGTTAATAAAAATTAAAATGTACTTCTCTCCTTTATTCTTAAATATATTTGCACTAGATATGAGAAACGTGGAAGCAATTTCCAAAGAAATTTAGAAATGGGGAAGCAATTATATTCTCTAAAATACGAGTGGTGTGGTGCCAGCAAAGACCGTAAAGAAAGTCAGTACTATAACCCCTTACAATTATTTCTACCAGGGTTGATAGGAAGAGCAGGTATCTGCCCATGTACAAACAGAAGAACAACTCACATTCTCATTTGACACCTTTGTACTTTGGCAGACAGGGAAGCAATTACATTTGCTCTCTAATTTTCTCTGTTTTAAAAGCAATTTTTATTTCTCCTACTTGTGAATAGCAAATTGCCCTTCAGTTATATAAGAGTTTCAGAATTATAGCACAAGGTCAAGTTATGAAAAATAATTATTATGCAAAGATTACTTATGTCCAAACATAGGCATATAAGCATGCATATGCACATATAAGTTTCACGACTTACACTGATTTATTTTTTGTCAATGCTAAGTTGGAATATAAAAAATAAACTAGAATTTTGACAGATGATATCTTTCCAGTTTCTTTATGTCTAAGATCCAAGAATAATGACTTTTTATGTTTGGGCTATATCACAAAGAAGATTATCCATTGGATCATAGATCACACATAGTAATAAGCAGTGTAATTCAAACTGAAAATTGATATTAAAGAGGCAAGACTAAAAAAGCCATAAATGGAATTTTAACAATAGAAATTAATACAAAGAACAAGAAGAAAGAAGAAAACGCGTATTGTATCTGAGGCTTTATGATAAATGGAACAGGAGAGTTTTATAGAAGATCAGGGAAAACTTCAGTAGCAATGAAGGAGGATTCATGCTACTTGTATATTTCTTAGTTAATTCTGATAAGTCAGAATTTGAGCTAGATGGGGCCATGGACTGTAAGACTGATAACAACAACTGACTCAACTGAGCAACACAAGTGAAAATAACCAGACTGGGTATGTGGCTCAACAGTGGAGCATCTGATTGCTTGCAAGAGGCCCTGGACTCGTTCCCCAACACTTCAAGAAAGAAGAGAGAAAGAGAAAAGGAAAGGAAAGGGAAAACACATCCCATTGTGTGTCACTATTTGAAATTGTTGGAATTAGCAATACTCAACAAGTGGAATTCTTGATGTCTATATGGTTCAAGGTTAAGACATCAAGATTTTGACAGTTAAGGTGACATGTTCAGCATGGTGAACTAACTTAATTTCTTTACCATTTTCAAGCAACTAACAGACAACAGACAGCCAAGGAAATGTGATCTAAGATAGGGCAGTTTGTGTAAGGGGAGCCAAAATATCAGACGGCTTAAGTTACTACGTAATACCCAGTGTTAGAAAATAGACCACAGGAGAGCAACCTGAAGCTCTGGAGATGCCAAGAGCTGAGGAGGGTGTCCCAGAGGAGAACACAGGGTTGCATCTGCATTCGCCAGGCATTCTTCTATGCACTTTGGAAAAATTAACTCATTTTGCTCTCAAACAAACCCATACTGTAGAAACATTTAACCTATGAGGGCCAGCAAGGGAGAAGTCTAAATGGCTCCAAGTCATAACTTAAAGTGTTACCAATGGATTGGACCCCAAGAGCATGACACCCCATTTTCTGTTCTTGTCTACTGTCTATGGAGGTGGAAGTGTAGACCCTGACTGAATACTTAAGATGCTTTCTTTCGTATTTAAATTTCCTACTTATAAGCCAGCTGTTACTGTTCATCACAGTAAATCCAATATATTTCCAGCCGTGCCACAGAGAGCACAATGGACATGGAATGGGCTTTTTACATTTCACTCATGGTTCTGGGTGGTCAAAGCCGAAATAACACACTGCTGGTTCTTTGATGAAGGCTGTCTTAGGATGGCCAGCTCAAGGAACACAGCAAAGTGATACCTGGAGAAAGGAATCAAAGAAGGCTGCGTGAGGTCAGGTCAGCTTACCCTTTTTATAACATGCATCTCATTTGAATACAAGAGTTTACACATAAGCATGCCCCAAGATCTGCATTGCCCTCCCATTTCAAAGGTTCTACAGCATCTTTCAATACTGATATCATGGTGATCAAACCTCCAATCCCAATGGACCCCCAGAGGACATTGAAATAATCTGCAAACCACAATATAGCTTCTCATAACTTTGTGTGTGTGTGTGTGTGTGTGTGTGTGTGGCTTTGGTCACTTACTGAGCATGTTCAGCCTCAATATTCTTATCTATACATTGGGAATAATAACAGCATCTATGTTTTATGGTATAGTTACAAAAATTGATTAGAGCTCACATGTGAAGTGCTGTGTGGCACAGGCATTCCTATCTAGGGGATGCGTAGTAAGTTTCTGTAATAGTAGCAATACAAAAAAAAAAAAAAAAAAAAAAAAGAAAAGACCATAAAAGAAAGAGCCACGGTCAGTTTTCAGGATTACAGTATCAGCTCTGCTGCAACCGGGAGCTGGAAAAATATCTACTTAGGAAAAATATCTACTTATTGTCTGTGTCTAGTGTTGACTGTGGCATCACTCAGGATTAGGAAGGAGATACAGATGAGGAAGATCAGGAATATGGCATGGAACTCAGGTGGACACATTTCCAGTCTCCTATCAGGTGAAGAAGCTGTGTTCCCCTGTAAACATGGCTCTATCAAGTCTTGGTTTACATACTTGGGAAGTGGGAGGGGAGCTTCTGTGTAGGTGTTTCCCCAATATTGCATCAGCAATGACTGAGGCAAGCTGTGTGGCATCTGGTGGTCATTTCTGGAAGGTCAGTTTTGTCATTCATTTATGAACATGTGGCTGCTGTTTTGCTTTTCAGTCCAAATACTGCAAAAATTTCTCTTGTGGTTAATTTCTCTTACAATATAGAGATGGGAGTTCTGGGAAGAGTCATTCCAAATCATCTACAGTGACATAGTACGAAGCCAACACAGGGAGTGATAGACACCTTATCTTCTCAATATTGACTCACTCCTTTATATGTTACTGTAATGAGACATTTAACCACAGGCTCTCACTTGGAGCTGCTTTTGGATTGACAACAATGACTGTGAATCTACTATCACAAACTTCATGGTCTAAGACCATGCCAGAACTGGACTCTGGCTTACAGAGCTAAGTGAGCCATGTTTCGAACACACCAGGTTTTATTGAGCACTTCCCTTTTAAATAGCTCTGCCGTCTTCTCTAACAATATGTTCAAATCTCTATTTCCTAAGTTATCTTTCCTGGTCGGTCCCAAATTGCTTACCAACAACATATTTTATAGGCTTTGTCACCATATAATTTGGCTTGTATTTTTAATATAGCTCCTATCAGACCATATAATAATGGCCATTAAGTATGTTTGTTTCTCCAACAATACAAGAAAAGTACTTATATTGTGGCAAGGGAGGAGAGCTTGGTTCACTATAAGGCTGAGTTTATGAATGATTGGAAGAATTTGCATAAAGCTATTTTTCCATTCATTTATACATTCAGTTTATCATACAAATTTATGTTGATGGCCTTCCATGTGCCAGCTACTCTCTTTCCAGCATATTTAACAAGGTATAGAATAGTCATAATCCCAGCCTTTAAGGAGCTAACAATCTAATCAGCGAGTCTAATATTAAATAAAGGGACATGTAAACAAATGAAGAATGAGTTATAATAGGGTCTTGAAATTTTCAAAAAATCATTATTTTTATTTAATAAATTAAATTTTGAAATAACCGACCGGGTCAGGGAAGTTAATATGTGGACAGCAGAAAGCAACATGAATTAACACAGTGGAGAACGGACACATAAAAAAATGTGTCCTTAACAGCACAGCTCTTCTAGTCATTGAAGGAACCAACTCAATCCACTGTCTATGTACTACACAGCATTGTGCTGGGTGTTGAATAAGTGGGTCCAAGGAAACATAAACAAAAGCTTTGAAAATATCTTTCTACTCTGCCTGTGGTATGTTACCAGTATAGCCTGTCAATCTTTGGGGAGAAAACTCAGCTTCCAGAGACCAGGGCCAAGCTATAAGATTTTAGGATCGTTTTTACCAAAATTCAGACTCAACAGAAGTGTGTGAGAGTTCCACACCATCTGATAACAGTTTGGTAAAACGACAACTGAATTTAAGGGGTAGAATTTTACTAACAAAATGTTAATCATTTATTTTGTATTCCGCACATATTTCCAGATGCTAGCTCCAGTACCCAGAATGGACACGTGGAGAACAGCAGGCTGGAGGCACTAAATTTTGTGATTTTTACGCCCTGCTTGCAGAAAGTCTCTAAAGACTCATTTCATCACCATGGAACCACTTCAACAAAATGTGCCTTTCTCATCCCTCAATCCAAGCAACGTTTCCCATTACTTTGTATTTTGTTATAGTTTTTGTCACATCTCTGTCTTCAGAATTTCTTCCTTTAATAGCTGTGCCTTTGATCATGGTAAGAAAAGGGAGAGGTGCTAATTTTTTTTATTGTTAGATTTTTTTTTTTTTTTTGAAACAGGATCTTACTATGTAGCCCCAGCTGATCTGGAACTCAATATGTACATCTTCCAGGCTGGCCTGGCTCCACCTGCCTCTGCCTCCAGAGCACTGGGTATTAAGGGCCCACACCACCATGCTAGGTAGAGTAATGAGAAGCAAAGGTGGGAGTCTATTTAAAACCTTCCCAACCATTTCACCTGTTTGAGTATTTTTCATGTTATATTTTAACTTTAGCTTGCAGCACAGTATTTATGATAGTAAAAGTGCGTGTAACCTTCACTGTAGTTAGACTTTTTATATACTAGCCGATATTTGTAACATGAATTAGTTTCCATTAACTGACAAAGAAATTTGTCAATTGACAAAGAATTGTCCAAAATTGACATAGAAAGTTCCAGGACAGCTGGGGTTACAGGGAGACCCTGTCTCAAAAATACCAAAAAAAAAAAAAAAAAAAAAAAGATTTTAAGCCTATTCTGTTATTGTTTTTCATCAAATATAGGAATTATGCTAAATGAATTCAAGTGCACATGTATACATAAATTCATGATTGGCTTCTGTCAATCTCTTATGAAATATTAGCTACTTTTAAATTGTCTGTTGAGGAGCTGAGGAGATGGGTCAGTCGGTAAAGTGCTTGCTACCCAAGCATGAAGACTGGCGAGGGGAGCAGAGACAGGAGGATTGCCAGTGCCTGAACACCAGCCTAGCCCCTGCTTCAGCGGCAGACCCTGGCTCGACGGTGTATGTTTGAAAGTGATAGAGCAGAATTCCTGATAATGTCTTACGGTCTCTATGCTAGTACCCATACACACTTGTTTACATATACCAGACACACACACCAGTTATTACTTACTTTAATCTAAATGGTTTAATCTTCCAAGTGTTTGAGATTTTGAATGGAGGAAGGGAATTATTTCATTAAACCTTGTCAGGGTTCGTTGAGTTAAACCGATTTGAAAAGGATCAAAATGGGTTAGGGATTGTTTTATTCTTAAACTCTGCTTTAGGGGAGCATTGCCTAAAATGAATAAGATGGGTGGTTTCTGAGTCTTAAATAACAACTAAGTGTGAGCCTTTTCTTCATCCTTTGACAACAGTGTTTGATGGCTGTCACGAGAGAACCATGGGGTTCATATACGATACTGTATTCAATATTCCAAACAGATGATGAATGATAACACTTACAGTTTACAAGAAAAATGGCCCAATTTCAAGTGTCCTTTCTGGAAGTTCTATGACTGTTTGGGGAAAACTTGCTAAAAACACAAAGGCTGTTGAGACGAGAATATAAGCATTGAAATATAGTACCCTCCATCCTTTATATGTTCTTAAAGCTACTATTGCAGATATATCACTTTGACAAATTTGACTTATTAAATAAAACTTGTGATCATTAAATGATTTTCAAGTGCTATGTCCATGAATTGTGAATTCCAAGGTAGTTCATTATGTAAATCAAAATGCTGAAAGACACTATTTTAAATGTGATCAATGTCTTTGTCTGTCTCGCTTCATAACTCTGACTGAAATGACCTGAGACCTGACACATGAATAAATATTTATATCAACTTTTGTGTTATAAAAGAAAAGCCTGCTTGAAAATGGGCTGCAGCTGCTGTTATTTTTCCAGTAATTATCTATTTGTATAAAGCTCATTTGAAAATAAGCAGAATATTGTATAACGATCATAATTCAAATTGGTACACTACTCAACTTAAAATTGAAAGAAGGGGCTGAAGAAATGGCTCAGCAGTTAAGAGCGCTGAATGGTCTTGCAGAGAACCTGGGTTCAATTCCCAGCACACACACGGCGGCTCACAACCATCCATAACTCCAGTTCTAGGGGATCCAATGCTGTCTTCTGACCTCTGAGGGCAATTTATGACACAAGTGCACTTACACACATGCAGACCAGACACTGATACACAAGAGACAAAAATAATAAATTAAAAAATAAAAGTGAGGAAAAGGACAAGTTCAAACTGTAAGATGGTAGTCAACCAACTTGGACCTGGAAACCCCGAGAAGTATTGAGAAGTATTCACCCTTGACTACCATTCTACACTCTGGAAAAGGTGGCTGTAACCTTGCTTGGCCACAAGTAGAAAGGGCTGTTTGACTGATATGGACCACAAAGTGCTCATGGCCTATTGCATCCTTCCCTAGAGGGCCCACAACCTATTGCCTACTTCCCCCCCCATACACCCTACTGCCCCCACCTTATAGCCTTCCCTCTTTATTTTATTTTATTATTTTACTCTTTTTAATTTTATTTATTTTTTGTATGTGTATGAACATACTGTCTGCGTGTAGGTTTGTGCACCCGTCTTGTGCAATGCTGCGGAGGTCAGAAGAGGGTCTCAGATTCCCCTGGAACTGGAGTTCTCCTGGAATTGGAGTTACAGACGTTCTTAGCCACCATGTGGGTGCTGGAGATCGAACCCGGGTCCTCTGCAAGAGCAGTCGGTGCTCTTAACCACTAGGCTATCTCTCCAGCCCCTAGCCTTCCCTCTTTAAAAGTCTGCCAAGCAGCCATACTGTGGGTGGCTGTCACGCTCCAAGTCAAACACCAGAACGCTGTGCCCTAAAATAAAACCCAAGTTATCTTTATCAGACTCCTAAATAGTTTTGTGTGTTGGGGCTCCCCTTGAAATAAAACTAACACAAACAACCTCTACCTTTATAACTCTAAGAACTGGTTCAGTTTCTCTCACCAAATTAGCTATTATCTTTGTCTAATCATTGCCATTATGGGGACAGAATGAAAAGTATATTGCTGTGTGTTCTATTTCAGAAGATCTTCCTGAATGTTGTCTCTAGTTGGTAGAATCAGGAGTAGTTCTGGGATGTATAGCCAGATGGACAATTGGACTTAAGTAAAAGAAGGACAGATGACAATGTTACAGTAACAGCAAGAGCTCCTAAGAGCCTGGGTGGAGGCCTAACATTTGAATTGGGCTAGCTCAATCATGTGTGCCAGGGCCTATGGTAAGAAGGTGGGTTCATCTTAAGCCATGTTAAAGAACTAGATGGAAACATTAAAGCTTTAATGAGATGGTGAACTTTTCCTGAATCCCTGGCCCCACCCAGTACAGTAGCTTATCTGGCAGAATGTCTCTTCTACTTTCTATCTCTGTTCTATGTTTGCTTTCCCTAATTCTTGGGCTTCCCCAGCATTTTGGGTTTCTTCACTCTTTCTGTTACAGGCCACAGAAATGAGACCACTCTGACCTGATCAGGGTTTTGAATGATTTTAATAACTGCTGGGCACATCCTTTGTTTCAAGAAGAGGAATAGCCTGGACCTTATGGTGAAGACAGCATATGTAGGCTTCCTCAGTGAGTTGAGTTACAGCATGACAACACTGACCAGAGTTAGGTAAATAGCAGCTCAAGGAAATTCCAGCAGTTAAACATTGGCCCAAGTAAACAACAGCTCAACTTAATGATTGACTGTAAAGTAAGTAAGCAAACAAACACCACCACCACCACCACCACCAACAACAACAACAAAATAACAGAAGCAAAGGTCAGCTGTTATAGCAGGGGCAGAGTCATGTAGGTTCTGGGAACTCAGTTTGGGACCAGAAAGAAGCTTAACTTTTTATTTATTTATTTATTTATTTATTTATTTATTTATTTATTTATTTTTATTTTTGTATGTGTTTGAATGTACTGTCTGCATGTAGGTTTGTGCACCCGTGTCGTGCAATGCCGCGGAGGTCAGAAGAGGGTCTCGGATTCCCCTGGAACTGGAGTTCTCCTGGAATTGGAGTTACAGACGGTTCTTAGCCACCATGTGGGTGCTGGGTCCTCTGCAAGAGCAGTCAGTGCTCTTAACTGCTAGGCTATCTCTCCAGCCCCAGAAGCTTAACTTTTTAAAACAGGGAGGGGGTGGTGGTGGTGGTAAGACTTAAGATGGAGTCAGCTTAGTTCAGAGGATATATTCCTTTCACTTTCTTTAAAGCTCCTATTCCCACCATCAGGCTGCCAGTCCTTCTCCTCCAGGCAGGTATGAGATTTACAGTTCACCTGCACTGAGGACTTTTGTTTTAAATTTAAGCTTTCTTTTGATCCTATTGTTTTTTGTTGTTTTTTTTTTTTGGTTAATGAGACTAAGAATTCCAAGGTGGGTGGGGGGGGGTGGATTCCTGGAGTAGTGATGAGGTGGGGCCATCACAAAACACCTTAAATATCCGAAGATGTAGTTATAAGCTTATCTGTATGCAATAAGGAAGCCTTGAGAATTTTAATCACAAGAATAACAGAATGAAATTGACTTTTCAAAATGATTTGTCCAGCCAGAGTCAGCAAGACAGTCTGGTGAAGGAAAATGCTCTTGCTTGCACAGCGCAAATAGGACCTCCAGAAATTCCTTCCCATGAAGGCTGGAGTCTGTTTGCTCTCCCCTTGCCTGTGTGGGTAGCTTTGAAGAAATTGTTGAAGTGCAGCTACCTGAGAGTCTTGGAAATATCTGCAGCTTACTTAAAGCCCCACCACCATGCACAAAACAGAGGATATTATCTTTCCCACATGGGGAGGCTCTGGAGAACAAGGCACTATTAGAGAGAGTCTCTAGAAGGAACTCTATACAACAACCCTAAGGGCAAAACATATGGACTACACTTACTCTGGCCCTTCATCCCTGTTGAACAGGACTGCACAAGTGATCCAGAAGACCATCGGACAAATTGATCTTCCCACCCACAGAATTTTGTGACATTACATAGTGCTGTTGAACAGATAAATTTAGAGGAGGGTTATTAGATACCAAGAGAAAACCAAAACCATATTGGCACAGTAACCAAAAAGCCCTTAAGAGAAATTGGGTCCTTGGCCTGAATGAAGCCCAGCTTTCAAGTTTTGCCATATCGCCTGGTCACAGGACCTAAGAAGGCTATTCGCCTTAAGTCATGCTAAAAAGATGGGCAGAACTCCTAGTACCTTAAAGTGATGGTGAACTTTTCCTGCTTGGAATCCCTGGCCCCAACACAGTGCTGCTGGACAGAGGGCCAGGTGTGGTCCTCCAGAAGTCTGCCCACTTATTTTTTTCTCTGAATTCTTCAGAAAAGCATAATCATTCCTTTTCTTCTTATCTGCTTTCTAACGATGCTTTCCCTAACACTTTGGGCTGCCCTGACATTCTGAGCTTTCTTAATTTTTCTCTAAAGCTCCCTTTACCCCCTTGCCAAGCACCTGCTTCTCCATATGTCTGACCTGATGGTGGGTCAATGAGGAAGCCATAAGTCTGCATGACTTTAGGGCTTCATTCCCCCCTGCCCCCCATGTACACCCATTCTCCTCCTCAAGATAATTGCTGACGTTTACAGCTTGTCTGCCCTGAGAATTTTTCCTTAAATTCTATTAAAATTTCCCTAAAGCTTTTGTTTGAGCCCATTCTTTTTTTTTTTTTTTTTGAGACAGGGTCTCTCTGTAGCTCCAGCTGTCCTGGAACTCACTCTGTAGTTCAGGCTGGCTTTGAACTCACAAAGATCCACCTGCCTCTGCCTCTCTCTTTTTTTTTTAGTGAATGGAAAAGAACCCTTAAGAGGGACCCCACTTTTTGCCTGTATCAGTATCTAACATGATTGGATGAGGCCCCAGAAGCCAGTTAAGTATTACGTTTCAGGATGTTCCTTCCAAGACAAGGAGCTCTTGGCCCAGAGAGAAGCCTGGGGCTGACTTGTATTCCCTGCTCTTTCTCAGGAGGAAGGAACTGTGCAGTATCACACAGGGTTAGAATCCTGAATTTTGGGTGCTGGAGAGATGGTTGGGAGCACTGACTGGTCTTGTAGAAGACTGGGATTCAAATTCCAGGACCCACCTGACAACAACTGTCTGTAATTCTACTTCCAGGAAACAGATGCCCTCTTCTGTCCTCTGTGGGCATTGCACAACATGGGTGCATTTACATATACGCAAGCAATACAATCATACACATAAAAATAAAAATAATAAATACAATATTTTTTAAAGGCAGAATTTAGATGTCACACTAAACTAGGGCCCTAGCCTGGTGCCACTGAGGCAGGATAATAAGACAGAGACTATCATGGGGACATGGAGAGGAAAGGAACTCTTCACTTCTGTGTCTGGTGAAACTTCTTGTCAGCTGAGAAGTAGGAATTCTAGTGCAACTTACATTTGCCGTGAAGGTTGCTGGCATAGAGATAGTATTCCTTTTGTTTATAGACACTTTATGTTGAAACAGAGAGGAACCAAGCTTAAGACCTGACAGCATGTGACCTTGAGTATAGCCTTACTCCTTCTAGATATTTTCTGGGAATCTTAACACTATTAACTTTGTTTAGAGTAATGATATCCTGTATTTCAGGATCCCTGTGATCTAGAGTTTTGCTTTATCCTTAGGTGCCTTCGAGACCTTTTGTAGATAATAGCTTCAAAAACACACTCACATGCTACAGATTACCACTGTAAAGACCAGCACATCTTTCAGAGAAGCCTACACTCATTCTCTGCAGTGTGTTGTACTTTCTTACTGAGCAAGTCTTTATCTACCTCATGCTGAAAATCTATTTTGAAAGTGTATTCCAATATTATACTGGCTAGCTCCCAAATTATTTTCTGTGTGGAAGCCAAGAATCCAGTTTTGCCTGAGTCAGGGTTCCTAAAAGAAAAAGAAACTTTTTTGGGGGGGTGGGGTGGGGGGGACAATAGTATGATGCAGTACCTGCATCTCTGGGAGGCTTATCACTACTTTCCTTATGACTAACTCTTCTTACCCCCAACCATAAAAATAATAGTCAAAATAGTCCCAACACAAGGACAAGCTTCAACTGAGGGAGTGGGTGAAATTATTTAGCAAAGATCTGCATGTGTTTGATTCGCAATAGAAGCATTTTCACAACTCAGCAGGTGTCTCTGCCCTCTCCCGTCATATATCCTCTCTCCAGGGCTGTGTGTTTTGTCTTCAGTACCTCCTAGGGAAGGGAAAGGGGATAGCCAAGAAGAAAAGGCCTAGGGAATTCAAAGCAACAGTTTCTGAAATCTTTGAATTTCAAAAGCTTAGGGAATCTGTGCTTCAAAAGGCTCTGCCTTGAGGCCAATTCTCCAAGCTGCTTCCGAGGAAAGTCAAAGAAGGCAAAAGAAGGCTTTTCCTTACTCTCTCCTACCCAGTAGCTCAGACAGTAGAGCAGCAAGGGGGCTTAGAAGTCGGGCTCTGGCATAGACCCCCTGAGAAGGGGCCCCTTCTTTTGTGATCAGTATCTGCTCACTCTGTCCAAGGTTAGATGAGAAACTTGGATATGTTTGAGACATTTCAGAACAGTCAACTGCATCCCCTCTTCCATTTTAGAGAGAAAGCAGTTTTCATTGTGCCTTCAGTTGTGTTTCTATCTTTGAAAACTGGAAAAGACTTTAACTAGGCAATGAGACGTTGCCAGAAGCCTCGTCTACCAAACCTTTTGGGTTGGCTCTGCCTTTTCATTGTCTTTCAGTTATTTTATAGCTCTATAAATTGCAGTAAACTGGTATTAAGGCCAATAATTCCTACCCATAGAAATGCAAATTGTACCCAGTCAGATGAGCTGAGTCTCAGTCTGTGAACATTGCCAGCCTGTTATTTATAAATTCACTCTAGCCTCCCTGATAGTCTGTAACTGTTGTCTGTCCTTTTAAAGTTTCTATGAAACGGTTTGGAACATGCTTGTATTTTTGGTTTCAAGGAAAGTCACTGCATATTGCTACATTAGTGGGTTGGGGTTACACAATAAAGCCCCACAGTAGGAAGCCACGTCCCAAAAAGTTAGGATTCTGAGAATAAGGTGTGGACAAAGTGGTTTAGTCTGAGTTCTCTTAATAAATACCCATTTCGTCCTCTCTGCTTTTTCATAATAGCCCTCTATCCCACAATGTCTTACCACTTGGGGTTCCTAATCTTATTAATTAAAGAATTTAAGAAAAATTGAAAAGGATAATTAAGGACAACAGTGTTAGAGCTTAAAATATAAGACTCCAGGGCAGGAAAGCTGTAAATCTTGGCAGCTGCCCAGAAGAGGAAGATGGAGAAGAGAAAGGAAAAAAAAAGCCATGTTGTTTTGAGTTAAACTAGCATGGAGTACAGACATAAGGCAGACGAGAACATGGAGTACAGACATAAGGCAGATGAGAACATGGAGTACAGACATAAGGCAGATGAGAACATGGAGTACAGACATAAGACAGATGAGAACATGGAGTACAGACATAAGGCAGACGAGAACATGGAGTACAGACATAAGACATAGGAGAACATGGAGTACAGACATAAGGCAGATGAGAACATGGAGTACAGACATAAGGCAGACGAGAACATGGAGTACAGACATAAGACAGAGGAGAACATGGAGTACAGACATAAGGCAGATGAGAACATGGAGTACAGACATAAGACAGATGAGAACATGGAGTACAGACATAAGACAGACGAGAACATGGAGTACAGACATAAGACAGAGGAGAACATGGAGTACAGACATAAGGCAGACGAGAACATGGAGTACAGACATAAGGCAGACGAGAACATGGAGTACAGACATAAGGCAGACGAGAACATGGAGTACAGACATAAGATAGAGGAGAACATGGAGTACAGACATAAGGCAGACGAGAACATGGAGTACAGACATAAGGCAGACGAGAACATGGAGTACAGACATAAGGCAGACGAGAACATGGAGTACAGACATAAGACAGACGAGAACATGGAGTACAGACATAAGGCAGACGAGAAACCAATGAGTACAGACATAAAGAAGGAGAAATGGTACAGACATAGACAGACGAGAACATGGAGTACAGACATAAGACAGACGGAGAACATGGAGTACAGACATAAGGCAGACGAGAACATGGAGTACAGACATAAGACAGAGGAGAACATGGAGTACAGACATAAGGCAGACGAGAACATGGAGTATAGACATAAGACAGATGAGAACATGGAGTACAGACATAAGGCAGACAAGAACATGGCAGGGACGGGGCTTCAGGAAAAGAGTAAAAATGCCTGAATACCAGATGAAGCACACTTAGGCCCTGGCCAGAATCTGGGGGGGGGGAAAATAAGACAGAAAAGAAGAAAAAGGAAAAGTTATGCCTTTCTGAGTCAGAACTCAGATAGGTAGGCAGACCCTGGAATTCTGTAAGGAAACTAAATTATCTCATTGGAGGGATGATTATTCCTCCTACCTCTTTAGCATAGTTAAGTGAATCTGCCTTAAGGGGCGGTCCCTTCCTCTGTCTAAGTGGAGTAACTCTTAAGGGAGGAGACAAAGGCTTGTCTCTACTCAGAAAGAGTCCATTCTTTGCTGCCACACATGGCTTTGTGCTTCCTAATCTTGTCTTCTTATAAGGAGACCAGTCATATTGAATGGAATTATCCCTATGAGTTTATACTGCATTAGTGATATCTTTAAATGCTTTATCAATAAACAGTCACATTCTGAGACACTGTGGGTTAGGATATCAATGCATGAATTTGGGAGGAGCATACAGTTCAAATTATAACATTTTTTAATGTCTTTTTGAGACAGGGTCTCTGTAGTCTCAGCTGGCCTGTGCTCTTAAGATCTGAGCTCAATTCCCAGGATGCACATGACATCTAACAACCATCTGTTACTCAGTTCCAGGGAAGTCAACTGTTTTTTCTGGCCTCCAAGAACACTCCTGCATGACATGGCTGCACTTACACACATGCAGGCAAAAAAAAAAAAAAAAAAAAACAACCCACTCATACACATAAAAATAAGTAAGTCTCAAAAAATGAGTCTTAGATACTTCCAAGTGTTGATTTCCCAAACCAGACTTATAAAAACACAGTAAACGTCATGACATCAGCACTAAAGAAGATAGATTCCCTTCTACTAGAAGTCCCAGTAGTTTTCTAACATTTCCAACAACTTTGGGGTGGCAATCTTTTTATTAGTAGCATACTACTGTGGTTCCACTTTCAAATTCAAGGAGCTACCAAGCCAAAAATATGAACCTCTTCACAGACAGCTTTTCATCTCTGAACAGGAAGATACCATGAGTTTTTAAGAGTGTGGAAAATTAAGAAAACTGCTCAGTGAAAATAGAGATAAGGCAGGCTAAGGACTTCAAAGAGAATCATGAAAGCAATAAAAGGTTAGAGTTCAGGAATCCAATATTCAGCTTTATTAGGGGAAAATCCTACATGGCTTCCACCGTCTGGGTTTCCCAGTACAATGGCATACATGAAATGAAGCTGCAAGGTCAAGAGCAACTTGAAAGGAGCATGCAGACAAAACCCAAGGCACCAACAAACGCTCCTAAAGTCCACTGGCCAATGTTCCTGCTATCATGGGAGTCTTACCTTAGGCTCTGAAAAGATTATGGCAGTGTGGCAGAAAGAAGTGGAAAACTGAGGCCCAAATCTTTGCTCTTATCCATGTAGCGATGTGAATGAAGATGGCTCTTGTTTGTGGATTTGTCTACATATTTACTCTCTGATTCCCTATCTACCCATAGAATGTGAGCTTGTAGGACACAGATCTGATCCCTCAGAAGATAGAAAATGGTTGGAATGGGGGGGGTGTGGAAAGCAACTTTCCTCTACACTAAAACTTATGCAAGGCTGATTAATTGGTTAGGATTTAGATGATTGTGGTGACTTTGGAATGCTGCTCATACAGGGCCCAATTATAATTTATCTTGGGCTGTCTTTAACCTCTTTAATAGCCATTCCTTGGCTACTTCTTTGCGTCACCTAACATCCTTGTGACTATCAAGTGAAAGCTTTTGGAATGTATTAACCTAGCAGGCCACTAGCTTCCACCACCTCGAAAGCTAAGAATACTATCAGCTTCCATCTCTGCCTATAGTAGAGAGGTCCCTTCTCTGGTGTGACCCACCTAACACTGTTTCATCAGTGTATTTGGAAACTGCTCTAATTTATAATTTGCTTTTTACCATTATAAGAAAATGTCATTAAACACTTACTATGTGGGAAGATGGAATTTGACCTCACCTGAACCTGTGTTGTTGGATCAGGGCCACTCCTATTTGGCTCCACTATAAACTGTCTTTCATTTCCTGTGAGGTGAAAGCTGTTTTTTGTGTCACATGGGTTTTAAATACATAATATTAAATGGAATGAAGGAAAATTATTTTCCAACTTTGGCTCTTATTTTTTCTTTAATGAAAATGAAGGGACACAGGGCTCTTGTGTGGAATAAATATGAGTGTACTCATACTCAGAGGTACTAAAGGTAGCAGGCACCTGGCAGGACTTTCTGCAGAAGGCTCCTTGGTCCTCTCACAATTAAGTTCAGCCTTTGGTTTTGGGTCTAACCTTTCACACATTCTTCTTCCAGTTCAGATTCTAGCCTGGACCCGGTACAGCTAGATGTCAAGGAAAACAAAATTATTTGAAACTCTCTTTTTCATGTTTTTTTTTTTTTATTATTCTTAAATTCTACCCAATTAATGCTTGTTAAATGAATGCCTGATTGAACCAGTGACTTTTTTTGCACAAAGCCATTTCATTCCTCCTACCTCTCTCCGTCACATTTAGGAAACTTTTTGAAAAATAGAGTTCTGCCATGATCACAGATATTCATTTCATTTTGTACCTGGCTGAGGATGATTCCAGATCTTGATAAACACTTAATGTCCGAAAGGAAGTTTCCAGTGTGTGGTAATTTACCCACAGCCGAAAATGCTGCAGGAAAAATGCTCCTGGGTGACCTCTGGGAAATGATGGTATTGGTTTTGAGAGATGTTGGCCATCCCATCAGCCTCAGCATGGGGATGAGGGTCAGGACTTCCCTCTGGCTCACTGGGAGAGTTCAGAAAGCTTTCACCTTACCATTTTAGCTGGGGGAGAATTCTTCAGAAGAGCATGATTGAAGAGAAAATGGAAAATGCCTAGAGCAATAAATAACCCTTTGAGCAAAGGTACCAACAATTTTCGTTCTCTTTTAAATGTCTCAGTGGTAGAAGGACCCAGAGGACCGATACTTCTACTGCTCGGTGGATATGTATACCATGGTGTGTCTCATAAAAAATCTGGATTCTATCGTTTTTGTGAGTCACTTATGCTTTGCCTCTGTTTTCTTCTCTCATGCACACAGTCTGGATGTATGCAGCAGAACATTCACATTGGAAACTCAGAAAGAACAAGAGGGAAAAGAGAGAGGAAGAGAATACTTAACCCCCACCGAAACACAAAGCACCTTCACAAAATTCAAGGTCCTTTTTGTTTTAATTAACTATTTCCTATTTCCTCTGCTTTAGAATCGCCCTCAGGAGGAACTTAAAACCCTCAAACTTCATAATGCTCTGCTTCCCCAGAAGCCCCTTATGCCATTTTTCATTTGTCAGCATCCATGATCACACTCCCTGAAATGTTTAACCGTTTTTTTTTTTTAAGGTGAAATATCCCTTAAAAGTCAGCCCCTGCATATACACATCCAGCCTTCACTGCTTTAAAAGCATTAAGAGGAGAATGGATTGACAGGGAAGACTACCCTTTGAGGCAATATACCCTGGGAAACTGCAGAGAATCTTTAGAAATTGCATTAACTCTTTCAGGGAAAGCACGGACACTGACCTTCATGCCACTGTGTTGCTTCATTAGATGTCAGCATCTGTAGGCAGCACTGAGATTTGAAAAGGTCAGAAGGATTCTTAAGGTTTTTGTTTATGTTGTTCTCAATGACATTGGAGAGAGAGGATGCTCATTATTTTTCTTCAAAAAATTATTCCTCTACTTTGTAAGAGAGTCCCTTTCCTCAAGGAACTGAAGAATGTTTTTGTATTTAGATTGGAAGTTGCTAACACATAATGAAGAGAGAAAGCAGGGTAAAAGTTTGGAAATGTTAGGGTGAATGTCCACCCTTTGTGGGCTCCATAACCACAGATCCAGTCAAGCACAGATGGAAAATATTTTTAACTGAGCATATTTTTTTCCAGTTAAATTTTTTGTACAGAACATGTACAGACATTTCCCATTTTTCATTGTTCCTTAAACAATAGAGTATAACTCTATGCAGAACATTTGCATTGGATTAAGTACTGTAAGCAATCAGGGATGGTTTAAACTATGTAAGAAGATATGTGTCAGTCCTATGCAAATATTACAGCATCGTATACTCTAGACTTGAGAATCTGCAAAGTTTTTTCTTATTGGGGATCATAGAATCAGTCCCCAGATACTGTCAGACTACTACACACTGTTGGGTTGGGTCTTAAGTCAGGGTCAAGCTGTCCTGGAAAGTCATTAGGGGAAGTCCAGAGAGTACCCTGTTAGTTTTATTCTTTTTTATTCAGTATATATTTTTTATTTAGACCCTCTCCCCTATCTCTAACAGTAGGAAGCTTTGTTTTCATGCCAAACAGGGACCACGTGGCCCTGCTAAGGGGGATGGGGACATTGTGCCTGCTTTGCAGACACTGTGGTGGAGCTGGCCTCGGTGCAGAGACCAGCCAGCTACTTCCTGTAGCCCAATCTAAGTGGTAACTCCAACTTAGGCAGGCTCTTAGCCTGGAACCATGAGACACGTGTTCCACTCTTGGCCGTGACTTCTCACCTGCCCAGAGCCTGGACAGGACTTTCAGGCTGATGGCTGATCGCCTCACTTCAGCCTACCCACTCACAACACAAGCTACCCAGATTGGTGGTCCACAAAGGGAACCTTTTTCCAACCCACTGGCCACCCAAACGAAATGCAGGTCTACCTTAGCCTGTATGTTCGCAATAATTAATAAAAATAACGGCCGGGAATTCTGTGATGATGTTACTATGGAATTCAAATTTACTCCTTGCCACAGCTTGCTTTTATAAACCAAATGATGTCAGTTCCCAGGATCAATCATAAGCCCCCCAACTCCATGCCACTGCACACCCGTGCCC
Source organism: Rhizomys pruinosus (assembly GCA_009823505.1). NCBI lineage: Eukaryota > Metazoa > Chordata > Mammalia > Rodentia > Spalacidae > Rhizomys > Rhizomys pruinosus. The sequence continues at coordinate 622,157 of VZQC01011136.1, read as the reverse complement.
ATACAGCATTGTACACCTAGGCCATATTGCTTGCTCCTACTTGGGACGGAGACAGACCCTCAGCCACGCGGTGCTAGTTGGAAATCCAGCCTGCAATTCAAGATGGATTTCCCACACCTAACCCCCATAGTCCCCACACCACCAGATTTCTAGTCAAGGTTGTGTTCTCAGATATTCCTCAGTTCACCTACTGGAGCCAGTTCAGCCTATTTAATTTTTGTATTTTTATTTAATTTTTGTGAATTTCATACAATATATTTTGATCCTACTTAGATCCCCTCCCCTATAGGTGCCCATGCCTGATTTCATGTAATCTGTCATATGCATAGGCCTATCAAATCAAATAACCTTCAGCTTAGTCCATCTCCTGGTACCTTCTGGACCCATCTAGTGTCATATCCTTAAAGAAAACCCACTCTCCCTCTCCCGGTAGCTATTGGCTGCCAATAGTTCCTCAGCTAAGCTTGGGTTTCATACCCACTTCCCCACCCTATGCAGGGAGTTCTTCTGCCTTCAGTTTATGTGGGCCTTGTACATACTGTCACCATTGATGTGAATTCATAGGAATCTCTGCCTCCCTGTGGTCATCCACCACCTCTGGCTCTTACAATCTTTCTGCCCCTTCTTTTGCAATGATCCCTGAGCCTTCGGTGGCAGAGGTTTGATATATTATCCTACCCATGGACAAGCACTCTGTGGTCTTTTATTCTCTTCACTTTGGACAGTTGGAGCTCTCTGGGTAAGTCACCATCTGCTGAAGGAGGAAGCTTCAGGGGAGAGTTGAGAGATGCATTAGTATTCTCTCTACCTCCTGTTCTGCTCTGTTCCGTGAATCTTAGGTGGAGAGGTTCCATTATAGATGTGTCCCTTAGGGCTGGGCAGCTCATGGACAGTTATTTTCTGTTTGACCAAATGTGGGACTCTGTAATAGTCTCCGAATGTTGTAAAACAAAAATTTCTTTGATAAGTGATGAAAGGTACACTTGTCAGGCTTGGCAGGAGTTCTCCAACAGGTCCAGCTTTACTCTTGAAGAATTCATAGGAAGATGCTTCTTGGAAAGCCTCTTGATGACTTCACAAATAGATCATGTTAGCTTTGAAATAGATAGCTGATTAATTAGCTGGGCAGCAACAGGTGGGAAAAGTAGGCTTATTTTCAAGGTCATATACATATACATACACACACACACACATATATATATATGCATATATACATGTTTTTATTATTTTTATGTGTATGAGTGCATTGCCTGCATGTATGTCAGTACACCTGTGTCATGCAATACCCATGGAGGTTAGAAGAAAGTGTCAGATCCCCTGGAACTGGAGTTACAGATGGTTGTTCGCTGGCATGTGGGTGCTGGGAATCAAACCCAGGTCCTCTGCAAGAACAGGTAGTATTCCCAACTACTGACCCATCTCTTTAGACCCACACCTGTGTTTTTTTGTGGGTATGTATATTTTTTTAAGTAAACCTTGGATTTGTTTTGATTTATGTGGTAAGACACGCAGAAATGGAAATGACTGTCCTGAAAGTACTTTGCTCAGTTTCCTAGAAACAGGAAGCAAGCCACATCCTAGAGCATCACACAGGTAGCCAGGGGCTGAGTGCTAAAGGGGACAATGTGTATACATGGATCAAGGAACTTTTCTGTGGTTTGCACAAATAGGAACAGATGAGCCAGAACAACCAGGTAGAGTATGGCTAGTCTGAACAATTTTGATTAGCTTTGGGTATAGGTAGAGTTCTTTTCTAATTGTCTGGTGCCTGGACCAACTGTGATTAGTGCAGATAGAGAGTGGTCAGGCATCAGAATTCTGTGGGTACTTGGATTGAATGGTGTCCACATTGAAGACATATTTACTGGGAAGTCATTGTGCTTTGTATACGAAGTAATTAACCTTTGGAGTAATTATTGCCAATACAGAGAACATGTATGCATATATCCATACAAATACATATACATATGCATATATTACCAAGAAGAGGACATGTAGTCCAAGCTAACATAAACTGTCTCTCCCATGAAGGCGAGCCTTGGATAGTGTCACAGCAAAAGGAAATATTGGCCAAAACTGATTCATAGGGGTAGCACAACATAGTGTGTTAACTTTCAACCTGATTTCTAAAGCTTCTTTGGGTTTGGGTCTTCCTAAAGTCCTATTGTTCAGTATGTTCTTCCTCTGAGTTTCCTGGTACACTTTAATTAAATCTGTACTTAAAGCCAATTTCTGTTGCTCACAGGCAATGAAACTGAAGAAGTCTACCCTTAGGCAGAGAACATGATAATGATTCAGAAGATTTTCATAGATTTTAGCTCTGTAGTTATTGACAAAAGCTTTCTTCTGATTCTGTTTTATATCCTCTACCATAGGAAGAATATTCAAAAGATTTCAGTTGAACATGAGAATGTCTTCCATTGCTAAAAATTGTCACCCAACCCAGCTTGGTCTCCCACATTGCTGATGTGCTTACTCATGATCAATGGCAAAAGCTTGCTTCTGAAACCCCAAATGGAAGGCTAGACCCAGGTACTGACTTTTAGATCTCATCACTCACTGAAGACCAATACCAGACACAAGCTCTCATCACTCTCTCCTGCTTTTTAGAGGTCTCAATGACACTTCAGGGACTGAGTTGGAAAGGTTAACACAAAATTACTTTTTGGAGCTTGTGGTCATGGCAACCAGAAGAAAACTATGTCAATGGCCACTCTGGCAGCTACCTGGACATCCAATTTCCTCCTCTTGACATTACAGCAGTTCAGGCCCTCTAAACCAGATTCTTCTTTGCTGCCAGCCCATATAGAGATTTTCTTATTGGTCTGTGCATAGATGTTTTTGTGCTCCATAGATTCATGCAAGGGCCAGGTCCTCTAGTCAGACAATGGCTGAATTGGGTCTTAAAGCAGATGGGTTCTGACAGCTTGAATACATCCCCAAATAATATGAAGGCAACCCATGGCTTTAGGAAATACACTTGGTTTTGTTGAACTCCGGTCTTTCATTACTCCAAAGGGAAAACTGGAGCAATTCAAGTTCTTAGACAGGAGCATTCAAGAGGCAGCAGAAAGGCTGCAGAGCGCCTTACCTCTTGAAGGAATAATAGGTCATTGTAAATCCAAGCTATGAGATGGTCTTTGTCAAAACATGGTTTGCTGAATGATGAGCACTGATACATTAGAAACTGATATTGTCAGCAGGCTTGGTCTCAAAGAAAGAGAGAATGTTTTGATTTTTCTCCCCTTGATCCCCAATGCAGTTGACAGCATTTCCAAATGAAGTGTTTATTAAAAGATATATCACAGAAAGGAGAATATGAACCCTGAAATCCCATGTTTTAGGAAAGGAAAACACAACCTCCTCAGACACACAACCATACCAGACGTATCAGTGAGAGCCGAGTATTGCTGGCTTGTTGCCTAGAAAACAGACTTGGGGGTATTTTTTATACCAATCAAGGAGATTTCATTAAGGCATAATTAGTATCAGACAACACTAGGAGAGAGCCTTTCATCTGACACATCAAGCTTATAAACAACTTAGTTTCAGCATGCCATAGCTCCAGGAAGTAAAAGGATGATTGCCATCCTGCGTTATGGTCAGTGGCTATGCAACAGAAGTATTTGTAAATAAGAAAGCCCAGAACTCTTGGCTGTCCTCTGCCAAGGTCTATATCCTGTTAGCCTTTTGCTCTCTTCCCTATACAGAGACTTTACAAATGTCTTCTGCTGAATAGGACTAGCCCAAACATTTAACCTACTCATTATCAAAGGCTTCAAATGTTCCACAGTCTCTTTTGTGATGTTTGTATGTATTATTCAATTTAACCTTCTGCCTCTAAAAATATAATCCCATGTCTTAGAGGGGAAAAAACAGGACATGAAACCTCCCTCCCAATCTTTCTCATTTGGCTATATAACAAAGTGTTAAGTTCAGTGGCTAGCGAGGATGTACATGTCCCTGGCTCTGTTTCTCTTCCTCATATAGCCTGTTGGTATATTCTACCTTACACATGCCTCTAATTCCCTTCTGAACCCTCTGGATATATCCCTGTTTCTTGGCTTTCATACTGGTTGCTCCATTTCCATACAGACTGTTAAGATAGAATAGATAATAAATGTTAAGCTCCAGGTCAGATACCTCAATAATGTATACCACTTTCTATGGACTCAGTAAATATGTATTGCATAAATGCCCATATAAATGAGTGAGCTTGGGGATATTAGGTGGCACATAAAAATCATGTTCCTATTTAGTGGTAGTAGACAAGATTCAAATGTAGGTTATGCTAATTTTATTACTTAAAAGAATTTTTAAAAATTTTTGTGTATGTGTGTGTCTATGGATTGTTTTTGTATACACCACATGTGTCCAGGTGCCCACAGAGGGCAGAGGAAGTTGTCAGAACCCCATAGAGCTGGAGCTACAGACAGTTGTAGGGTACTTGTATATGTGCTGAGAAATGAAGAAGTCAGTTCCTCTGTAAGAGCAGCAAATGTTCTTAACCACTGAGCAATCTCTTCAGTCCCCAGCCAGAATTATAATTCTTTCTCTCTTTTTTATTTTCTTTTGGAGACAGGGTCTCTCTGTAGCCCTGGCTTGCCTGGAACCAGCTACATAGACCAGGCTGGCCTTGATCTCAATCTCTCAGAGATAAAAGGTGCGTGCCACCACACCTGGCTCAGAATTCCTAATAAGTATCTTACATTGCTTCTCTGTGGAGCTTCAAAAATACCAACTTTAGGGGCTGGAGAGATGGCCTAACGGTTAAGAGCGCAAACCGCTCTTGCAGAGGACCCGGGTTCGATCCCCACACCCACATGGTGGCTGAGAACCTTCTTTAACTCCAATTCCAGGAGAACTCCAGTTCCAGGGGAATCCGACGCCCTCTTCTGACCTCCACAGCATTGCACGACATGGGTGCACAAATCTACATGCTGACACTACATTTGTACACATAAAATAAATAAATAAAAAATACCAACTTTAATTCATCTGGACATATGCTGAAGAAAGTGAGACTCTAGAGACTTAAGGTGTGGTGATCATAACAGGCCACATGAAAGCATTCCAGGCTGGCCTCCACCTGTACACCACGAAAGGGCCACACCTGGGTTGAAATATTATATACCTTCCAGGTGATTGGCAAGTATACATTGCCATGAACTAACTCACCAATCCCCTCTGCTGGGATCTTCTCAAGCCTTGGAACTTTCGTCCAGGATCTCTATTTGATGCAGTAACTAAAAGGCGTCTGTTTAGTGGGATCACTTCTGACCATGCTGAATGATCATCCAACCCTGATCCTCACTTCTAATATCCCTAAATGAACAGAGAAGACAGCCATTGTAAATGCCAACCTCCTACCTTGATAACTCCTCCTGAAGATATAACCCATAAGCCTTATCATCCCAGCTGCAGCGTAAGACAAAAATGTCCTTTACTCTTTAAGTTCAATGAATGCTTCTTATAAATTTCAACTTAATAAAAAAAGCAAAGGACATAAGATCATGGAGGGTAATTGCGAGCTACTAATAGAACTGGCAAGCCTGAAGTATCTTAAAGTCTTAGAGTTCTACAAGGGACCATAATAATCATTTCCTTTCGAACTTGAGCTTTTAATGCTTTGACCCCTGGCCTCCCATTCATAATGAAGGCTTAAGTACAACTTGATGAATAAGCAGATATAAAAAGAAGCTTCCAGATACTTTTCATAATGGCCAATGTGTTTGTTTTACATATATAATGTTATTCTAAGCCACCAAATATAACACAAATGTACAAGATGGACAGTCTCCTCCTTCTGTAGATGAGAAAAATGAATGTTGCAGGCATTCAGAACTTGCCCAAGATCCGGGAATTCCTAAGTGTCAGGAGCACATTTCAACCCTGGTCTCCATATTTTTGAACTACTTTTCAGATATGCCTCTATTTTCTATTTCGTTTTGTTAAAAATACATTTAGTCAAACTGTTCTTCCAAGTTTATAATTCAGCAGTTAGCCAAGGGAAAAAAAAACAAAAACAAAATAGTTTGTCTAGAGGTTCCCACTAAAATGAAATAACTAACTCAATTGAGTTTAAGCAAATACTGCAGCAATGGTTATGTTTTCCTCTAAAAACCAAAAAATCTTTCCATATGTTCCTCTTCCTCTGGCATATGGTAATGCTGAATTTAAGATCATCTCCTAGTCCTTATTGAAAAGAAATTAAGCCTCTGGAAGGATGAAAACCTCATCTCATGCCTGCAAGTCCATTTTACTAAGATGTTTCTGGTGTATTCATCCATCCAAAAAGTTAAGGGCTGTATTAGTTGCTTCTGGGGCTCTGAGTTCATCCTTGTGCTTGCCTGACTTATGACTACCATTAGTAGACTTAATGTGGTCATGGCACAGGCAGTCGAAATTCTGCCTATTAAACACACACACACACACACACACACACACACTCACACACACTAGGAAAGGCTCTTGTGGAAAAAGCAAATCCCTTAAGCATTATTGATCAACTAATTAGCCAACATTTATAAAGAGCCTTGACAATTTGTCTCACTATATATATTTTAAAGATCATTTTATTGATAACTGTGCAGTATGGAATAGAGTTCCTTTTTTGGCTGAGTAATTGATGACATAAGAAATAGGCACAAAATGGTAAAAGGTTGGTGATAGAGATATGGTATCATCTGGCTACGTATCTATCTTTTTGTACTTAAAGCACTCAGTCTGTCAAGGAAAATAATCTGATTTATTGGATATTAATTTATCCAGAAATAAATAATGCAGGCTGAGTATGATCCAGGTCTTCCATCCTCTTAAATATATATTACATTTGTCACAACTCAGTGACATTATGAGAATAGTGATAGGACTGATAAATGGAATCAGATATCAGATGAAATGCTGTGTTCTTTCTTCCTCTTCAATTTATTTGACCACCTATCTGGCATGGATTGCCCGCACCCACACGTGTGTGTGTGTGTGTGTGTGTGTGTGTGTGTGTGTGTGTGTGTACTGGAATCTTGGCTTGGCATGACTTTGGAAGTCAATATGGAAGCCAAAGCAAGTCACGGTTACTGCTTTGACTACTATTGCATAGAACATGTAAATAGTTATAAAGTACAGCAACATGTTAAAGACTATAGGCTAAGCACACCAACACTCACACATATGTATCCTTACACACATAGGTACTGTATGAAGGTGAAGCAACATGGGAAACCAGGAAGTATTGTTTGAGCAACTAATACATGCGAGATATTGCCTTAGATGGGTGAAATATGTGATTTAAGCTTTATCTAAGACATTCACTCACGTGGGAGATAGGTCTTACCTGCTACTGTTTTACAGCCACTTTCAGATTCAATGTGCTAGTAACTGAGTAAGCTAGGACAAGATGCTAAGATTCTAACTCCAATATCTGTCAGACCTCACTCTGTAAGAAGCTGCCTAGACCCAGGCTCTGATGGTTCTGAGAAGGGTTCAGCATAAACATGAAAAAAATGTACAAAACTTTGAATGGTAGATTTGACTTAGAGAAAGAGTGTATTTGCTTCAGATTACAAGGAGGATAGTGTATAAATATAAAAAGACAGACTAAAGTTTTACCTTGAAGGGCATATGATTCAGGTTTTTTGTTCTGTTTTGTTTTGTTTTAGGTTTTTTTTTTTTTTTCAGTATTTTTGAGATGGGGTCTCCCTTTAGTCCCAGCTGGCCTGGAGCTCGCTCTGTAGACCAGGCTGGCCTTGAATTCACAGAGATCTGCCTGCCTCTGCCTCCTGAGTGTTGGGATCAAAGGTGTATACCAACACACCCAGCATGATTCAGGTTTTGATAGCACAGATTGACATGTTCTATATGACATCAGGGAGGATAAGACATATACATTAGTGACAGTACTGAAAATGAATTACAGGAAGGAGAAATCTTATTTCTAGAGGTTTAAATGGGTTAAGTTTCTGTGTGGGAGGCTTCATATGATTGTTATAGGAAACTGGAATTAGACAGTCACAGCTGCAGTAAACAAAGGAATGGAGAGATGGTCAACTGCAGCCCAAAGAAAGATATCCAGATTGGACCCTTTCCCCTCAGCCTTTAAAAGGAAGCAGTCCTTTTGATCTTGGTCTTCTAGCCTTTAGAACCATGTGAAAATAAAATTCTCTCCTTGGGCTATGCACTTAGGCAAAGTATATTAATGCAGGAGCTCTGACATCAGCAATGGATTGTTCTACCAGGGGGATGTTGGCCAGGGGATCCAAGGCCCCACAAAAGGTAAGGGCTCCTTGTCCCTAAGTTGGGATACCTGCAGGAGGAGAGGCGATAAGACCCTGCTGCCGAAGACCTGACGTTAACATGGGAGGGATGTATTGAGACCGCACACGCAAGTGTACAGATGGCCTCTGGAATGCCAGAGAGTGTTACCAAAGGCCACTAAACCAATAAAGCAAATATGGGTCTCCCTGAGTCAAGCAAGACTCCACCGTCAGCACCAGCTACACCTCACCTGCCTGGAAATACTGTGCAGCAGAGGCAGCCATGTGCCTGTATATCCCAAATCTAATTGGCTATTGGCTCTCTCCTTGGAGGAATAACCCATGGCTGATGCCACAAGCCTGCATCCTCTACAGGTTAGGAGATGTTATAAGCCACAGTAAGACCCTGTCATATTTATCAGGGGGTAAAAATGTAATTCATGGATTAACATATCATCCAAACATATGTGTCTATGCCAAAGTAACCTACCATAACTATTAGTGCTGCTTAAATACCTATATATCTAATTGCTTGTGCTTCATTAGTAGGATTGAAAGGTTACTCCTGAACAAACTGTCAGCCCATGAAAGGAAACAGCCAGAATTGACCAGAATCCAAGTCAACAGCTCCAGAGAGAGAGGACAGTTTTACTTCTCATCCACCTGTGCCCCTTTTCTAAGCCTAGGGAACAATCTGCGGAAGAGGGGGCGTGGTAGAATGTAAAGGCTGCGATTGGGGTGAATGGTGAAACTACAGCGATGTAGTCTGGACACTCATTTGATCAACTTGATTGAACAAACAACCTGTCACCCCCCACTGAATGGTGGGACTGTGGCGGTTTGGGCACAACAGTCTGTAGATTGGTTTTGCACGAAGGATGCTTATACTCATGGATTATCACTTATAGCTAAAAAATGAAAAAAAAAAACCTGAAAGATGCAGGACAGTTATGGCAGAATACATGATCTGGGGTGGGGGGGAAGGGAAAGGGAAATATGCCTGATCTGAATTGGAAAATGATGTACGAAATGCACAAACCATCAATAAAAATTAAATTAAAAAAAAAAGAAAAGAAAAGAAAATTCCCTTGCGAAAGCAACCTAACCTGAGGTACCTTCTTTGAGCAGCACAGGCAGCACAATGCAACATCTTGATGGTCCGACTCTACCAAGGTCCCAGTGTAAGGAAGTTCAGAGTTTCCGTTTTAGTCCAACCCACCATTACCATCCCAGAGCCCACCCTACCCTCATGATTCATGTTTCAGGTTCATTCATGCAACAATACTCTGTTAGCTTTGCTCATGAACTGTACCTTGGTATTTTGAAACTCTCCCACGGTGCTTCTATCGAAATCTTCCCTATACCAGATACGGAATACATCGAAGCACCTTCCTTGGTCACTTTAATCTTTTATATAAAATTAATCATCTTTTCCTTATTGTTCTTCCTTACTTCATTTGCTTTCTTTTTTTTTATCCATTACACTCCTTTATAACCCTAATGAAGGTATAAAAAACTTAACCTTTGTCCTTCGAAGTTTCAATAACTGAGTCTGTAAAAAAATACTAACAACGGGGGCTAGAAAGATGGCTTAGCAGTTAAGAGCACTGTCTGCTCTTGCTAAGGACCTGGGCTTAACTCCTGGCACCCACATGGAAGCTAACAAGCATTCATAAGTCCAGTTCCAGGGGACTCTAACCCCCTCTTCTGACCTCTGTAGCCATTGTACAACATGGGTGCACTACACATGCAGGCAGTATATTCCTATACATAAAATAAAAAGAATAAAATATTAAATACTGACGATAGACATTAACAGCAAAACAAAGAAATGCATTATATTCAAGGACACATGAGCCACACAAAACATGAGAGCTGATGAAGTCTCAGAAGGGTAGTTTTAAATGTCACTTGGAGCAGCAGAAACCAATAATGGCTTCCTTTGGAGTTTCTTGAAGGGTGGCAAAGAGGACGTACCAGGACGGTGTGGACAGGGAGGACCTACATTGCAATCAAAGTGGTCTTTTATGCAATAAAATTCATGTAACAGTACGTGGGCAAATAGATGAAAATCCATTCTGTGCATGGAGCTTTCATTCCCTTCCATATGAGCAAATTTCACTAGCTAATAGAGAATCCAGGATGGGAGATGGCAGAGACTTGACAATCACAATTCCTTCCACAAGGACCCCATCCCCTTAGATAGGTAAGTAGAACTTTAGGGAAAGCCCTTCCTTGCACTTCAAGAGAGATAGACAAAGTTTGCAGGGCTGGAGGGGGAAAGGCAGGAGAGAGGGAGGCATTGCTTCTGAGATGCTTTTCCTTTCAAATCCCCCGCAGGCCAAAGTGCTATATGTTTGGGGTTTCAACCTCACAGCCTCTACATCACTCATCTAAAAATTAGGATTATTCAGGCAGTATAAGTAACTCTAGGATATACAGAGGTGACTCACAAAGAACTTATGAAATTATTTTTTTGCACATCCAGCACCACTGAGACTCTTTTCTGCCTTTCTATCATCAGCAACAATGTTCCTATTATAACCATGGAACAAGAACACTGTACAATTCAAACATAGCAACTATCAAGTTTATCTTTTTAAAAACACTAAGATCAAAGATCTCAAGATCACAGATTTCCAGACCATTTTACATATTTCTGCAGCAAGCTGGTTTTGTCTCCTTGTAGTATGGAGTTAAATTGATATTGTTTTGTTTTAACATTGTTTTCTTACAAATTAAATGCTTATTTTCTCCTTCTTTTAGAACATTGGAAACTAAATAAACATAGAGATATTGTCAGTATTGCTTGCTCTGCTATACCCAGCATCTAAAATACTCATATAAATGGTTGGCAGTAATAACACTGGATATTTCATAAACATCTATTGAATGAATAAAAAAGATTCTTTGTCTCTTTGAGTAATGGAAAGATGATGAAAATATTTCATAGAAACAGACTAATTGACTAGAATTTGGGCTTACATTTAAGAACATGCTTTTAAGTGCTTTTAGAAAAAAAACATTTATTTATCTATTTATCTAGAATAGAATCATGTTACCAACTGAAGGTAGGAATAAATGCCAGAAATGTTTTAAGTAAAAAAAAAAAAAATGAAGAAATACTCAGCTGAATCTTCAAGGAAGATTTATCTTGACTCAATCAAAGAATAATGTATTTTACTAATTGCATGTAAATGAAAATATAATGACTCCTTCTTCTTGGAAGTTAGTAGATAAAAACGGTGAATAGCCATTTTTCATTACAATTGTACTATAATTTGGATTTTGAAAGAAGTGGTTTTGAGAGAATCACTAAGTTGATATGTATTTAATTAATTTCTTATTCAAATAATAGAAGAATGACAAAATACGTCACTTTCTTATAAGCCTTTATGAGGCAGAAATTTCTTTGGTGCATCTAGTGAAAGAAGCAAGTAGGTGGGAGACAACAATGGTCTTCATCGCATGGCTTCCTTGAATGGCTACTAACACACAGCTCCAGGTGATTTTCAGCACCCTGTTTTGAATTATTCTATACACTCTCCCTAGTGGAGTAGACCAAAGGTAAAGAGAAGAGCCAAAGAGCAGTTCGTTTTATTCTGGCTTATGATCAGATGTGAGAGTCACAGGGAACAAAGTGCTTCCCTCTTCTGGGAACTGAATCTAGAAAGTGCCGAGAGAATGGGCAGATAGTGAAAGCCAGGCTGAGGGAACTGGGCTTAGAAACCATGATAGAATAGCTAGAAAAGTTTTGACCTGAAAAATATCTGGAGATAAATAACCTCAGGAAACCAAATCTCTGAGATGAAGACACGCAAGGCAGTGCTGCGCTCTGGCGAGTCCATGGCCTCCCGTGTCTTCCTATTTTAACTTTCCTGTTCGGTGGTGCTTGCTGTCACCTCTAACAAATGTGAGCTAGGCTGTTAAAGGAGGAAACTGAGTTCTCGTTCCTGATATCAATTAGCTCTAGGTTCTCTCCAAGTATATTCTTATAAGAAATTCCATTGCCCTTAGAAATGTAAGAGCCTTATCAAGCAAAGATAACTGTGCAGACCAGAGTGGGAGTTCTCAGTAACCTCCTCCCCCTTTCACATGCTTATAAGGATATATTTGAAGAGTCATTCTAAGATTAAAAAACAGGAGCTGGAGTGGCTTAGCAGTTATGAGCAGGTTGCTCTTGGAGAGGACATGAGTTTGGTTCCTGACACCCAAGTCAGTAGTTCACAAGAATGTGTTAACTCCACCTCCAGAGGATCTGATGCCCTGTTTTGGCATCTGTGGGCATCTATATGCACATGCATATACACACATAGACATAAATAAAAAAAAATCTTTAAAAATCACAAACCTATATTCAATCAGGGTTTGTTGGATCACTTGCTTTTCTTTTGACCTTCTTTGGACCAGTCTGTGTCCCCACGTAACTTGTCATTCTCTTCCTTTCACATTCGCAGCACTGTTGTACTCAGGCTCGGGCTGGAAGGTTGTTTATTTCCTTCATGTCTTAAGGAGACAGGACACATACCCCAGACACAGAAAGCTGTAACCTAATATAAAGATTTATAGTCAGAAGAAGGAATGCAACAGGGAAGCCAACATAAATAACACCCAGAGAGCTTGCTTGACTGTTTTGGAAATTCAATGCTTTATTTGTTCTCTATAGTTCCTTTGTTTGGGCAGATAAGCTATTTTTCTATCATTTCCCCAGTCTCCTCAATAAACACACCTATGAATGCAGTGTGTGGGTTGAGGATAGAATATATATACATGACAAAAACAGAGGCAGAGTCTCTGTGGCTCTTATCCTGTCCTTATTTGCTGTCTTCCGGGGCTGAATAGCTCGTGAATTCTATGATTATTTGTCTCATGGCAAAAGTAAAGGAAGTAAAATGGCTTCTTTTAAATGAGAGAACTAATGGCCTGCTCCTGTTAATTCAGCTCTGACACGAACCCTGCATTCTAAGTATAAAACACAAGATGTCTAGAGGGAAGCTTCCACCTCAGAGACAATGTTATCAGTCCTGTCTCTTTTTTAGCCTTTATCATTGTTTATAAAATTGGTGACTTAACAATAAAATAAATTCCTTATGCATTCAATTCCTAAGGAAGGGAAAGCCAGGCAAGTAAAATTAAATTCCTAGTTGGGAGACAAAATCTAAATGAGAATTTGGACACTCTCTGCAGTTAGATCATTGATTTTGTGTGCTTGGCAGCATAATCACTTGAAATTATTACTCCAGCTGTGAAAAATTTTAAAGACAAGACTTCATAGCCAATGCCACAGTCAGTTTCTCACACTTTCGGTTCTGATTGGCTGAGCCCTGACTCCAAACGTGCCTAGACTTCAGATTTAATCAAAGTTCAGAATCCAAGGCCACCCGGTTTACAAGCACACACTGCATTTCTATAGGTCACTTTTTAAAACCTTATTTGCATGTAGTTTTGAATAAGCAAAATGTGCAGTGTTTTTCATTTTGTTTTGTTTTTCTGGATTTTGCTTTAAATATATATGTGTGTTTATACACACACACACACACACACACACACACACACACACCAAAGTTTGCTGGGGAAACATAAGTAGTGTTAAGAAAGTTACTCCGCCGGGCATGGTGGCACTTCGGAGGCAGAAGCAGGTGGATCTCTGTGAGGTCAACCTGGTCTACATAGAGAGCTCCAGGCCAGCTGGGACTAAAGGGAGACCCTGTCTCAAAAAGACAAAAATACCAAAAAAAAAAAAAAAAAAGTTGCTCCTTGTCTTGTTACCCTCTAATAGTCATGGATTGATTGAGAGAAATCCAAATCAAATTCATGGACGTTTTAATGGAATTCACACCATCCTCCAGAACAAGGTGATCAAGGTGAAGCAACTGTGGGAAGTGTATCTGACTCATTCCCAGGTGAGCACCCAGTAGGTGATGTTCAGCAGTACCTCTGCAGCCATAGTCCACTGATCCAGGCAGGATGACCGGGAACAAGAATGGTCCATTCACCTGTCCTATTGGCTCAATACTGCCTACAGCCAGTCAGCTTTTCCTAGATTGTAGGAACTTGTATGTATTCACTGAATTTGACAGACAGGTCAAGAATTCCCTTTGTGAGTTTATGGAGACAGGGCTGCTCTGGTTTGGATATGGTTTCTCTTCTAGACATTTATGTGCTAGATATTTGTGGCAATGCAGTAGTAGTATTGGAATATAAGGCCTTGGCGAAGATTTATGCTCTTCTCATGAAATGAGTTCATTGGTTCCTTTGAAAGCAGGTTGCCTGTCTCATGCAGATCTGCTGCACGTGCTGTTGACTGCTGCCCTATGACACCCCTATCATGTGATGCCATCTAAGTTGTTTAGATACGGATGGGAAGGGGGCTCACCAGGTGCCACTGACATGAAGTTTGGACATTCAGCTTTACAAGTGTAAGGCAAAGGAGCAGACTTTTCTCATTCCTTACCATGGATTCCATCATCAGTTTCTCTCTTAGTGCAAAAGACAGAGTAAAAACAAGGGTCTGGAGAAGTACTAGGAAGCTTGAGACTCTCCAGTGAAAAGAGCAAGGGATTCAACTCTGGGACCATAGTGGTACCTAAGGGGTTGATGACACACTTAAGATACTTATTCTTACATCAGGTAGACAGAGAGAGAGAGAGAGAGAGAGAGAGAGAGAGAGAGAGAGAGAGAGAGAAGAGTACGAGGAAGAAGAGGCGCGAAGCAAGGAAAAAGAGATCCCAGATCTTACACACTGAAATCCATCTTAGGGAGGCTGTTTTGAAGGGCCCAAGCCATTTCCCCTCAAATCATTACTTGGTTTGTGGATTTTTCTTTTTGTACTCAATTACCATATTTTAGTTTTCAGGAATTTTTAGCGAAAAATGTCCTACCTTTTCATTCTAATAATCCAACAAGCTATGCTTCTATTCTAGATATTTCAGATTTCCTCTCCCTCTCTCAAAATTACTATCTTAGCTCAACAGAACAGAAAGCAGGATCCAAAATTAGACCCAAATATACATGCAAGCTGGCCATAGTGTTTAACAAAGGGGCTACAATATGTCACTAAGGTGAGCTGGACATTTCAGGATTTACAGTTGTATTGCTCAGTTATTTGTAGAATGAGAACAATATCATGCATGAAAGTTACTAACATGTCTGATGATGAAACAAGGGACAGAATTGCAGAGATGGCCCACTAGCTAAGAGCCTGTGCTGTTCTTGCAGAGAATCTAAGCTGGAATCCCACTACCCACTTAGAGTGGCTTACAGCGGTCTAGAATTCGAGCTCCAGTGATTTAACACCACCTTTGGCCTTCATGGGTACAACATTCATGAGAATAAATCTATACACAGATATATGCATATATGCACAATTAAAAGTAAAAATCTTAATAAAAAATCAAGGGATATTCAATACGAATCATCTATTTCATTTGATGATAATGTAATAATACTCTATGTGAGATTTATGAATGACATAAAAATAAGACAAGATAAAACATTACCAAGATACAGGAAGCAAGACCTCACAGATAAAGAAAATGGGGTACTAAATAATATTATATATTATTTTTTTTTTTATTTTTTATTTTGTTAATTTTTAAGGGATTCTACAATATAATAACCACAGTTTGTTTTGGAGATAACATTGATGTTACTCAGTGTTCCATACAATTAGGTAAATTGGTGCATTTTGCGAAGTATCTATGTCCAAATTTTGAACACCCAAGGTTTCCCATGTCCAGTTGGAGAAGCTTGTATGCACAAGCTGTTGAAAACAATGTGGCATTCCAGACTTATTCCTGAGGTCTCATATTCCCCCTCTTCTCTGCTCCCAGCGCCTAATCTACTATTCTTCTAACTACCAACGCCATCCTCTCTACCTCGGCAATTTGTTCCCTGGGTTGGAAAGGGGCACAAGTGGTTTGAGAAGAAAACATCTACTTTCTTTGGGAGTGTTCAAAAGTTTTTTTTACTTGTCTGTTTAAACAGGGTTGTTTCCCTTCATGGGTTGGACGCTTTCCAGTGATACCTTTTTAAGCCATACTAACAAAGACACAAGCAACTTGGATGTTACAGCAATTTTAAGCAGTACTAATAATTGTGTCAAGCTAAGTGTGAGCATAGACACAAGATGCTTGAGTTATGCTAATCCAAACTGTGGTTTCTCTATAAAGGGTGGACAAGTTCTTACTGTGGCTTATAACATCTCACTAACACTAGAGGAACATAAGCTGTTGGCATCCACTGTGAGTTAAATTCCGTCCAAGGTTAGAGAGCCTAATAAGCTATTAGATTTGGGATCAATATATATAATATATATATATATATATATATTATATAGATATAGAGAGAGAGAGAGAGAGGAGAGAGAGAGAGACACACACTGGCTCCACTGTTGCACAGTATCTCCAGGTTGTTGAGGTGAGCTGATACTGACGGAGGAGTGCTTGCTTGTCTTCAGGAGATCAATATTTGCTGTATTGCCTTTAAGTGCTTTGGGAATGCTCTCTCGGCATTCAGAGGCCAGTGTGTAAGCTAGCAGTGAATGTCTCATAAACATTTTTGCCATACCACACCAGGTCTTTGAACAGGAACTTACTCTGGCCTTTCTCTCTCCTGCATATTATCCCATTTATAGGAAACGGCCTTTATAATTTGGGGGGTGGGTGGGGTTTGAATCCCCTACGCAACATCTCCTAGCAGAATAATAGATTGCTGATGTCAGCGCTTTCCTGTAGTAATATATTTTGTTAATTACCCAGCTTATAAACACTTTACTAATACTTGGCTCTGAATAGAGAATTTCCTCTCATAGTTCCTATGCCTATCAGTCAATTAAAAAAGGGTAGTTATACCTGTTTTATAGGAAATTACCACTGTAACAATTGGCTCTAATTTACAGTTAGGGAATGATTTCATTACCAACATGTTTTTCTTTTTCCTATAAAGGGGAGAGGTAGGAAGGTTTCTCAGTATCTGGAAGATAAACTTCATTAGGGCCCATTATAAACAGTTAACCTCAATGGTAAATATATTTTTAAAGTCACTTTCATTCATAAGAAAAACTCTAACTAAAAATTATAGGATTGCCGTTGTTGCTTGGTAGTTTGCAAAGACACCAAAGGTAAAAACAAACAAACAAAACAAAACAAAAAACAAACAAAAAACAAAAGACACTGTCCAGTAGTGAGCAGGAGGACAAAGAGGAGTTCTGGCCTGGTGACAAGGACACGAGGTGGCTTCTCAAACTGTAGCTTCAGGCAGGCAGCAGGCAGAGACGAGTGCTAGTTTTTAGGACCGTTCTCCTTTTCCTCTTTCAGCTCAAGACCCCAACCCATGGGAGACAAGCCTTTGAGCCTACCCATGATGAATTTTCTAGATTGGGTTGACTGAGGCATGTAGACTTAGCCAAGTGACAGCACCATTGGCAGTTGGAGTCCTGGAATATATAAAATGAAGGAAGTGAGTTGAACACCGGAATTCATCCCTCTCTGCTTCCTGGCTATGAAAGCAATGTGAATCGTTGCCTCGACCTCCTGCTACCATGCCTGTCCCACTGTGATGGACTTGAACTGCTGGCCAAAACAAGCCCTTCCGTCCTCAAGCTGCTTGTGTCCGGTATCGTGCCTCAGCAACGAAAAAAAGCAATATAGCGTCTTTGTGTTCAGTGAAGCTGTTAGCTTGAAAATGGCCATGGTTGGAAAATTTACTCCATGGGCATAGACAAACTTTACAAGAGGGGCTGCCACTGTTTCTCTCCTGTGGAAGCATATTTGAACCATTTACCTCTATGTCAGTATGTACAATCAGCTTCATCTGAATGTGAGAGGGAGAGGCTGTGAGTGGGAGAGGCGTGGCCTCCTGGGGTAGAAACAGTTCTGGGTGATAGAAAGTAGTACATGGCTATGTCCCAGGACTGGCCTATAGCATTCTAATTCAAGGACTTAAACCAAACGACCCTGCAGGGGGCAAAGAGATCATCCTCTTGGATTTCTCAGACTGAAGGAGGAAAGTGAGAGGTAAATATTGTGAAAGGGAGCAATGCAGATGATCTCTAATAAGGAGACGAGATATGATCTGACAAGATCTGTAACAGTTTAAGACCAGGACGAAGGGAAAGAAGCGGGAAACAAGAGGGAAGGATGTATCTGAGAGGAAGATGTTCAAGCACTTGCAAGGTCCCCCTGTAGGAGGGGCCAAAATCCCCTAAATGGTTTCCTTTAGCAAAAGTTGCAGTTCTATTAGGAATGGACAACATTATCTCTTGGTTCATCAAAAATCGAATTGGGTTTCCAACTTTCCAAGTTTGAAGAAATAAGGGTACCTGGTAAGCCCCAATTTATGGAGTACAGCTATCTATTAAGCTCTTCTCAAAAGTATTGGTTTTGAGGCTTAGTTAACCCAGCGTCAGGTGGGTGGCCTGTACAGGTGGCAGATTTCCAGGTGCTCAGAAATGCCTCTGAATAAAAGTTATGAGGATTAAAAGTGGAAAGAAAATTCATATAAAGTTTCACCTGCTCTTGTCACAACTACAGAAGCCTCTGTACTGACACAACATGGGGAAGCAGCATGCTGAAAAAGAGTCAGACATAGAGGAGAATCCAAAGACTGAAGACATCAAAGTGTTGATCTTAATGTCCCAGCTCAACAGAGCAGAGCTGTACTCTAGGTCTTCCTGGGATAAACATGCTCTTTGAAGGAAGGCCCAGAAATAATGCTCTTAAAAGTGAATGGGAAAGAAAGAATATGTGGTTAGAAGGACTTACATTATCTCAATAAGATATTAAATATTGATATTGCTAAAACAATTAAAAGCAAATAAGGCTGATCTTTGAAAGACTTCTTTTATGTTACAGAACATGTTCTGTGGTCAGTGAGCTCTTAGTGTGAGCTGCCAGCCCGGTTCTTCCTTTTCCATATGTTGCAGTGTCCTCTTATTGGCGGTGGGTTTCAAAGTGTGTGCTGGTTCTGTGCATATCTGCCTTAGATGTGGATGCCTCCTGGGCTTTGCAGTAGCCTTCTTCATAACCAGCAGTTCTCTGATTCTGATATCCATTCATTCTCAAGACACCCTGATGTTGAATTCATTTCCTCATGGAGCTACTAAGTCAATATGTCAAGGAATTGAAGAAAAAAAAAAAAAAACAGCCTGGAAATTACTATACAATTTTCAATTAAATGAATTTAATCAATTAACAGATATTTACTGATCTTCTACATTGTAACGTACTGGGGTGGAAACAAAGTTGACAGTTTTTTGAAGAGAGAAACAGAAAGAAAGAGAATTGAAAAATGAGTGAGAGAGGGAGAGAAGGAGAAAAAGGTCAGAGACAGGTGTGCACAAGAGAAGGAAGAGGAGGAAGGGAAGAGTAGGAGGGGGAGGAGGAGGAGGTGGAGAAGGAGGAGGGAGAGGGGGAGGAGGAGGAGGGAGAAGGGGAGGAGATTTTATTTCAAATGATGGCTAATTGTAGTTTACGGGGGGGAAAAACTTTAAAAATAGACAGGGTATCTGAGAATATATGAAGATAGTTTGTGAATTCAGTCAGTTGTAAAACACTGGAAATGGGAATAATAATTGCTCCCAATGATGTTTGCTTTTTAATTGGGCTGAAAGCCTTAATGGAAAGAAATGGTATTTTTATAGTTCAGTGGTTCCTGAAGTTGTTCAAGTGTTGAACCACCTGGAAGTGGTAATGTTCCCTTCTGAGCATAATGAAATATCATTACAAGTAATGCTATCATGAATATAGTTAACACAAACTTATATAATTTGATTAAGTTTATGGTACTTGGGGATGTTCAATTTAATTAAATATTCATGCAATAAAACAAACCCTTAAAATATTCACAAAGGAAAACAAACACTTCTCTAAAATCTAAACCCCCAACACATGATATCTAGCAATTCCAAATTCCATTGTCAATATTCAACTCCCAAAATTAAATCATAGACAAGCACACAGGTGTTTAAAAGACTTATGAAAAGAAAAAAGAACCCTCAAAATGCAGAAAATTGTAATAGTGATTTTGTGTTTGTTCATCCCCTATAAATCAAGAGGATTTGCTGCCCAATACTAATTTTTTTTTTAATTTTTATTTATTTATTTATTTTTATGTGTATGAATGTATTGTCTGCATGCAGGTCTGCGCACCCGTGTCGTGCGATGCCGCGGAGGTCAGAAGACGGTCTCGGATTCCCCTGGAACTGGAGTTCTCCTGGAACCGGAGTCACAGACGGTTCTCAGCCGCCATGTGGGTGCTGGGGATCGAACCCGGGTCCTCTGCAAGAGCGGTCGTCGCTCTTAACCGCTAGGCCATCCCTCCAGCCCCCCAATACTAATTTTTACCACATTGACTTGCCTGGTAGACTCTCTGGAGTCAAACATGGCATTTTATACTCCCAATGCCATTCCAAAGATAAATCACACTAACAGCTAAGTTCTACTGTTGTGCAAACAGTTCCATGCAGACTGTCACTTGGGTGTGTGCCCCTTAACTATGAGGGACTTAGCAAGGACTCTCATCAGTGTTTGAATTCAAACGAATTTTAAGAAAGATGACAGTTCGGGAGGTATAGCTCCCAAGTGTTAAATAAATTTTGAAATGTGCTTTAGAGTCTCAGAGATTGATTTATGGAGTCATGCAAAAATGGTGTTAGGCTCCTTAATCCTCACTTCCCTGTTTCCTTCCTTCTGAGTTTTTCTAAAGAGCTACTGCAATAGCTATGTTACTACAATCTGTTTATCCACTGCCCTCTTTCAGACACATTTGGGAAGTCAAGGTTTGTTCAACCATCATCACAAATTATATATAAAATTTACATTTTTTTTCTTTTGGGCAAATAGTACTAATAAGATCTTTTTTAATTTTCTTTTTTTTTTAAATTATTATTTATTTATTTATTTATTTATTTATTTATTTATTTATTTATTTATTTGTATAAATGTATTGTCTGCATGTAGGTTTGTGCACCCGTGTCGTGCAATGCCACGGAGTTACGGACGGTTCTCAGCCGCCATGTGGGTGCTGGGGATCGAACCGGGTCCTCTTAAAGAGCAGTCAGCGCTCTTAACCTCTAGGCCATCTCTCCAGTCCCAAGATCTTTTTTAATTTTCTGAAGCACCAGGGTAGCTATTTCGAGGCTCCACAGAAGTCTCTTAGTTTGCAAATGATGCTCTTCAACTCATCATCTTAAAGTAAGAGATATGAACTGATGTTGTAATTCTCAAGACAGCTTGACCAGAGAAGCATATCATCCTGCTCATTCTGCCAAATTTCCTCAAGTATCTGATTTGGAAGCAGAAAGTGATTAGCTCCAGATAGCAGAAAACCCTGAACATAGCACTTCTTGTTTAGTCAGTCTTCAGGAAATCAGCTCTTTATAGATTACATCAGTACATCCTGCTTGCCATTGCAGCATCATCTTCAGTCTCTATAGGAATGTCCATGATTTCTCAGTAAACCATCAAATCAGGAAGATACTTTGACAGTAAAACATCATACGTTGGCTACTATCAGTCACAACACCATGGACGTAATCTCATCTAAACTGCTTACAAACCTCTGAATCATAATGCAGTTAGCATGATGGGTCACTTGTTTGCATTTCTTGATTTATATTTAGCTTTTCATAATATCGGTTTTTCATATTTATCCATTTCCAAAATGAGTGAAATACTCTGACACTGGGAAAAATATGTTAATCAGAATCCTAGAGTGATGCTTGTAAATTATATGATAAACAGCCATATAAATTTGAAGACTAGACATAAACTAATGTACATGAGCATAAAACCCATTTTTTTTTATTATTTATTTTTTTGTATGTGTATGAATGTATTGTTTGCATGCAGGTCTGTGCACTCGTGTTGTGCAATGCCGCGGAGGTCAGAAGAGGGTCTCAGATTCCCCTGGAACTGGAGTTCTCCTGGAATTGGAGTTACAGACGGTTCTTAGCCGCCATGTGGGTGCTGGGGATCGAACCCGGGTCCTCTGCAAGAGCGTCGGTGCTCTTAACCGCTAGGCTATCTCTCCAGCCCATACTACGTTTTTATTTATTTATTTATTTATTTTATTTTTGTATGTGTATGAATGTACTGTCTGCATGCAAGTCTGTGCACCCGTGTCGTGCAATGCCGCGGAGGTCAGAAGAGGGTCTCGGATTCCCCTGGAACTGGAGTTCTCCTGGAATTGGAATTACAGACGGTTCTTAGCCGCCATGTGGGTGCTGGGGATCGAACCCGGGTCCTCTGCAAGAGCGTCGGTGCTCTTAACCGCTAGGCTATCTCTCCAGCCCCAAAACCCATTTTTATTTATTTATTTTTTATTTTTTATTTTTTGGTCTTTTTGAGACAGGGTCTCCCTGTAGTCCCAGCTGTCCTAGAACTCACTCTGTAGACCAGGCTGGCCTTGAACTCATAAAGATCGGCCTGCCTCTGCCTCCCAAGTGATAGGATTAAAGGCATGTGCCACCATGCCTGGTTAAACCCATTTTTAAACAGTACCTATGAACTAAATATCCAAATGGAGATATATTTGAGAAAGTGTACAATGATTCTTTCATCATGATGATTTTATAAAAAGAAAATTATTTGCTGCATTATTTTTAAGTATTCCTCAGTTTGCACTAGAAATCGAAGATTTCTCATTTCTAATCTTCAACTATTAGCCTCTGTTCAGAAGTAAATGTGTAGTATACAAAAACTTTTAAGCTTGAATCTTAATTCGTTTATCCAGGAACTGCCTTTAAAGCATAATTAAGTCAGGCAGTTTCCCAGGTGTCTTAAGTCAAAACACTAGATGGGGTGGGGCACGGAGGAAAAAAACAAACAAACCAAAACTCTCATGAAACACTGCACAACATTCTGTGCTTATCTTTTTAAATAGAAACAAACAAATTAAAGCAAAATAAACAATATCATTAGGTTTGGCAAATGGAAATAAGTAAAAGGGAAACTCCCACTTGATGCTTTCCCTAAAAATAATCTGTAATTTCTGACAGCTAATCCTTTTAACACATATTGGAAAGACACTAAAAACATGGTATGGCTTATTTATTCTCTTTCTCTCTCTCTCTCTCTCTCTCTCTCTCTCTCTCTCTCTCTCTCTCACACACACACACACACACACACACACAACCACACCTGAAATTTGAGTGGTAAATACTAACTCCATTTAGAAAATGGAATTTCAGGATGAAATATTTATTTAAACCCAAGAAGTTACATTTTGAAAGACTCTGGGTGCCTTTTCTCTTCACTTTGCTATTTAAGTCACTGTGAAATGTTCTGTAAACACAGAGCACATAGAATGCTGTTGATGCCTAAAGAATAATAGAACAGAGGCAGATGCATGTTACTCTGTGAAGAGAACCTGCCTTGCTACCATTCATGTAAAGGGTTAGTGGATATCTCAAGGACACATGTCCTATGAAAGTCATTTTGGTTCTGTCTCTCATATACTCCCCCCTCTCTCTGCAATGCTCTGTGCTATCTTCGGACTCTAAAGAGTTGCCCTCAACAAAAAAAGACCTACCAATTGAGGCCACTTGACCCCGAAATCTCAGTTTCAAAAACCATAAGCTAAATAAACCTTATTTTTAAAAATAAATTGCCCAGTCTTTGGTATTCAGTTTACCCAGCAGAAAACATACCAAGCAGTACCAGACAAGCAATAATGCAATTATCATCTGGTTATCTGGAATGTGGTATGGATGGGGGAACCAAGGATGCACTGTACCTGCCGATTCGGAAAGGGAGCCAACACAGAACAAAGTAAGTCAAGTAGACTGCTTATCAAAGGGGGTGTGATCAAGGTACTGATAGTTTGAGACTATTCTTTGTTGAAAATGTTGTGAGAATAGAAGGATCCCATCAATGTGTTAGGGAGCAGTCACGAGGGCAATGTTTTAAAAGTGCCTGGCTATATCATTCAGCTCAATAAATATTAACTGCTCATTGGATTAGTTTACAGTCCCCATAACCAAGGGAGAAAGAATAAAAGGAGAGAAGGAGAAGACAGGAAAGAAGAAAGTTCAGCTAGAAAAAGAAGGAAAGTTGCCCATGCGGTTTCATTCTTATCTTTTAAATTAGTTGACTGATTTTTATTTTATGTGTACGAGCATTTTAACTGATGTATATAAAATGCACCCATGTCATGCAGTACCTGCAGAGGCCAGAAGATGGCTGCAAATCCCTTGAAACTGGGGTTACAGATGGTTGTTAACTGCCATGTGGGTGCTGGGAACTGACCCCAGGACCTCTACAAAATGCTCTTAGCACTTGAGACATCTCTCCAGCCTCTATATTCTTTCCTTTAAAGAAACTGCATTTCGCCGGGCGTGGTGGTGCACGCCTTTGATCCTAGCACTTGGGAGGCAGAGGCAGGCAGATCTTTGTGAGTTTAAGGCCAGCCTGGTCTACAGAGTGAGTTCCAGGACAAGGACAAGCTGGGGTGGCTACAAGGAGACTGTTCTAGTTTGTCTTTCATTGCTGTGACAAAATACTCTGACCAACACCAACTTGGGGAGGAAAGGGTTTATTCAGCTTACAACTCCCGGGTCACAGTTTATCACTTAGGGAGTCCAAGGCAGGAACTCAGGGCAGGAACCTGGAGGCAGGAGCTGAAGCACAGTCCATGGAGGAATGCTGTTTACTGGCTTGATCTCCTGGCTTATGCCTAGCCTGCCTTCTTATACAGTACACAACAATCTGCCCAGGTTGGCGCCACTCATTGTGGGCCAGGCCCTCCCACACTGCTTGACAATCAAGACAATACTCCACAGATGTGGCCACAGGCCAATCCAATGGAGCCAATTCCCCAATTGAGGCACCCTCGACCCAGGTGTGTCAAGTTAACACTAAAGCTATCGGGCACAGAGACCCTGTCTTGAAACGACCAAAAAAAAAAAAAAAAAAAAAAAGAAACTGCATTTCAAAAGACACCTTTTTCAGTTGTTCACGAAGGCTGGCATTGAATCATTCAAGTTCTGGATGTGGTTTTCTTCTGTCACAGATTGTGGAAGGGCCAGGACAATAAGTGAACATGTATGAATTGCGATAAACTGCATCTCTGCTGGGTCTGGAGCCCCAAAGTCATCTCTGGCACTTCTTAATGCTCGTTTACATCTTCAGCAGTGAGAGGGTTCACAGGCCAGAGAGAATTTTTTTTTTTTAATCAACATCTTCTTTCATTTTAACTCAAGCATTTTATCCATTAACCTAGTCTCTTGTAATATTATTTTGAAAGGTAATTCTCCCAGAAAGAGCTCTTCATGTATAAGTGAGATTAGTTCTAGGGAATGCCATCCTGGGCATTCTTGCATTGAAATGCATTTTCTACAAGCACTGACTTCTAGGAAAATTTGCACAGTAATTACTGTTAAGGAAATAGCAGCACAGAGGGTTCCCCCATGGCTATGAGTAAGATTACTTTAAGTTTTTTGTGCCTAAAATGTCTAGTTGATCCCTGTAGGCCCAAGGTGGGGTGGGGGGTATAGGTTGGGTGGGGGTTAAATTTAGAACAGTAGTTTTTATCTCAATCTTCTATCTCCCTCTCTCCACACCCCAGCTTATCTCTTTCACTCAGCGAGGTAATTTGTTCGTGTCAAGGTGAACAAAATTGGCTGTAGAGTCTCTATCAATGACTGAAGGAAATGAAGAAACTGCTTTTGAAACCATTCCAAGACTACACATAAGTGTGCGAATCCCTTAAGCCCTTTATTTTGCAATGACATCTTTTCTCTGGAATAAATTAGAAATAGCCTTTTCCAGCCAAAAGATTAATTTGGCATTTCATAATTTTTAGATAGATGTAATTCTTTTCTTTTTTCCCCATAGGATCTATGTCTTTCTTCAGGGGTCAATTGTTTTTAAACATCAAAGCCTTTCTTTTCATCTTAGGGGATTTTCTTGCTTTATCAACAAAAGGCTAAAAGAATCAAACTACAGAGGACCCACAAGACAACAACCCCTATCAAGGTCACTAGCCACACGATACTGGCAGAGATGCCGAGTCTTCACAAAGAAACCAGAAGACAACCAGATGGTTCAACCTACAACTAGAAAATGGAGTTCATTCTTCTAGAAATTTCAGTGCAATTCTGAGGCGAGACTCGAGAAAACCCTGGTGGAAGTTCTTAAATCTTGGAAATAAATCTTCAGATACCTTGATATTTTATTCTGAAGAAGATAAAAGACTGGAAAAATTTCTTCAATTATGTGTTTTTATTTTCTTGATGGTTTATTTTGAACCATAAAAGGTTTTAATTTTGTTAAGTACAAATTTGTCTATTTTATCTGTAATTTCTACTTTTTGTAGCATATTTAAGAAGTCTCTATCTCAACCACGGCTTAAGATTTGCTCATAGATTTTTTTTTCTAAGACTTTCGTAATTTATGCTTCTGCATTTGGGTCTATGGTTCAACTGTAGTTAATTCTTATGTTATGAGAAAAACTCCAGCTTCTTTCCTTTGCATTTGTCTATGCAGTTCCCCCAACACAATTTGTTAAGGAAACTGTAGCCTCCTTATCTACAATCCTCCATTGAACTACTTTATGGAAATATGAAGTTTTATGTCTGGGCTAACAATTCCATCCCAATGATCTCTTCTGCACTACTTTGTTAACTCTGTTAACGTTTCATCTTATTTATTGAGACTTGTTAGATTTTCCAGGTTATTTCTTTATTTGCTTCATGCCTTTAGAGGAATTTCCTGTAATTTTAAATGATGTTTTAAAATTAATCTTTTCTTTTTTTTTCACATAAATTTATTTTTATTTTTTTAACAAATCTAGACCCATGTCCCCCACATTCCCCCACCCCACTAGAGCTCATGCATTCTGCCAAACATGCTTTTCATCTCTTTCTCAGTCTTTCTCAATATTCTCCATGAGGAAGTTGACTGTTTTGAGCAGAAGTTCACTGTTTCAGTTAGTTCTTTGATGCAGTCCTTTCTGTTGTTATTGTTTCCAATATGCATCACTCCCAGCTGCTTTGGACAAAAGCTCAGGGGGCCCTACACAAGAAATACTTACAACTAGGTAATTGGCACTAGCATCCACAGATGAGGGATACCATTCGTCGTTTGTTTTTCTGGGACTGTGCTACTTCACTCAGCATGATGTCCTCTAGCTCCAGCCATTTTCCTGCAAAGCTCGTGATGTCATCTTTCTTTACTGCTGCATAGAACTCCATTGTGTAGATGTACCACATTTTCTCTATCCACTCGTCAGTTGAGGGGAATCTTTTCTTTTTTCAGTGCTTATCACTGTTTTTCTGGAGAAAGAGTTCATGGACTTCCTCATGACACCACTCCAGATGTAGCCAGTCACTTCCCGCACCAAGAAAAAGAGCAGGAAAATCAATGAAGGCATGGAACAAAGGAAAATGAAAGAAAAAATAAATACATTATAATGTAATTTGAGAGGCCATGGAAGTTAAAACACATAAAACCTAGCAAAAGTTTCAGGGGATCTAAGTATCATTAATAAATTTGCAGTGTGGTGGTTTGAATGAGAATGTCCCCCGTAGGCTTCAAGTATTCAGACATTTTTGTCCCCAGTTGGTGGGGCTGTTTTGGGAAGTCTTAGAAGGTGTGGCCATGATGGAGGAAGTACGTCACTGGGGGTGGGCTTAGAGAGTTCAACAAGCCTTGCCAGTCTCCAGTTGCTCTCTCTTTTCCTGTGCTCACCAGAAGATGTGATGAACCTCAGCTTTCTGCTCCAGCTCCTGCCGCCATGCCATACCTCCCTCACCATGATGGACTCTAATTCCCTGGAACCATCAACAGTAAGCTCAGATAAGCTCTTCCTTTTATAAGTTTCCTTGGTCATGGTGGTTTTATCACAGCAACAGAAAAGTGACTAATACACTGGGTATATACTCTTTTAATAGAAAATATGCCTTCATTTAACATCTGCACAATTAACTATCCAAAAGTATAATTCTAGATTAAGTAGAAGAAAAGCACATGAAAATTTTAGAATTCCAAAGAAATCTCCCTCTTAAACAAGAAGTTGAAGTGGAAACTACCAAGTCCCTTAGGGGAAGTGATAAAAATTCCTCCTATCGGTTTAGTATACATGGCTAAAATAATATTCAGGAGACATCCATAATACCACACGTATAAGTATGTAAATAAATATGAATATAAATGATTTAGGCATTCAATTCAAAAGGGGAAAAGGTAAATAATCTGCTTTTTAAAATGAAGGTATAATGAAAAGAGAAAATAGTATATTTAAAAGATCCATGAATTATCCAAAACAGTACCATATGATACAGCAGTCCACCAGTTTGAATGCCAGAGAAACACATACACCCTCACTCAGTGCAGCACAGCTCACAATAACCAAGAAATGGAAACAACTTAATCTAGACCAACTGTCAAGTGGGTAAAGGAAATATTAAACATGTACACAATGAAAATTCTATTCAACAATAGCAAATATAATTTTTTTTCTTTGCAACAGCATGGATATAACAGGAAGTCATTTTGTTGAATGAAACAAGGCAGGTGGAGAACCACAAACATCATACAGGTCCACAGACTCTGTGAGAAGAGAAGTTTCCAGGACTGGAGAGAATAAATGAAGGCTAGATGGATTTATTGAAGAGCACCAAGTTAAAATTAGCTCGGGAAAATAAGTTCTGGTATTCTATTGCACAAAAAGGCACTGCATATTTTAAGAGTTATGGCCAAGAGCCTTTAACCACAAAAAATTACAAATGTTTGAGGAGATACACATGTCTACCTTGATTTGAACATCAATCAATATATACACATGTATGAGAATATTATAAGCTATCCCATAAATACAGATAATTACAAAAACAGTAGGGACTGCTTTCTTTCATATATCAATAAGGTAGTCAAACCAATACTAGTTTATACTAGTTAAGAATAAAGGGAGGGCTGGAGAGATGGCCTAACGGTTAAGAGCACCAGCTGCTCTTACAGAGGACCCTGGTTCGATCCCCAGCACCCACATGGCGGCCAAGAACCGTCTGAAACTCCAATTCCAGGAGAACTGCAGTTCCAGGGGAATCCAACACCCTCTTCTGACCTCCACGGCATTGCATGACACAGGTGCACAAACTTGCATGCAGACAGTACATTGATACACGTACAGAAATAAATAAATGCCGGGCGTGGTGGCCCACGCCTTTAATCCTAGCACTTGGGAGGCAGAGGCACTCGGACCTCTGTGAGCTCGAGGCCAGCCTGGTGTCTACAGAGTGAGTTCCAGGACAGCCAGAGCTACAGGGAGACCCTGTCTCAAAAAGACCAAAAAAAAAAAGGGAAAGCCGGGTGTGGTGGTGCACGCCTTTAATCCCAGCACTCGGGAGGCAGAGGCAGGCAGATCTCTGTGAGTTCAAGGCCAGCCTGGTCTACAGAGCAAGCTCCAAGCCAGCTGGGACTAAAAGGGAGAACCTGTCTCAAAAATACAAAGAAAAAAAAAAGAGTAAAGGGAAAAAGATAGAAATGATCACAGATATAGATGAAGTTAAAAGAATTACAAAAGTAATTTTTCAAAACCACAATCTGGCATTATCTCAAAACTTGAAGTGTGGCTTAAAATGTGTAATATGTACTCATATATATCATATATCATATTCTGTTAATGGACAATAAGCCAATATGCTGTTTTTTGAGACAGGGTCTCTCTAGCCCCAGCTAGCCTGGAATTTACTATGTATACCAGGTTTCTCTTGATCTCACAGATTTCTACCTGGCTCTGCCTCCCAAGTGCTGGAATTAAAGGTGTATGCCACCACACCCTGCTAATACGACTTTTTAGTGCTTGAGTTAAAATTTTTCTTTAGTCCTATGACAATATGAAAGATAATAAGAAAGGTCTCTGGGGAGGAGGATCTCTAAAATCTAACAGCATCTTTGTGCATTTCTAGCACAGTGGTGTGTATTACTGCATAACATGGACCATTTCAAACTTGGCCTCTTGCCCAACAACCAGGTGAGAGACACTGTATAATGCACTGCTTTACAACAGAAACCATGGCTTTGTGTGCTGGACAACTTGCCCGTGATCATCTGACATCCTTATTTCTTTATCCCAGCATCCACAATTGGATCTTCAGATTGGCTTTCCACTCTTAGAACCCTTTGGATACTCAATAAAGATGGGAGAATGGATAAATATTTTACTACATACAATTAAAACAAGTTATGGTGGTTAATAGTTACTGTCAAGTTGGCAAGATCTATAATCACACAGGAGAGAAATCTTTGGGCTTATCTGTGAGAAAAGTTCCATACTGGAAACTTAATTGAGGTGGGTAGGTGATAGTATTCCACGGGCTCCAGTCGCCATTTACTGTCTGTAACTCCAATTCCAGGAGAACTCCAGTTCCAGGGGAATCCGAGACCCTCCCTCTTCTGACCTCTGCGGCATTGCACGACACGGGTGCACAGACCTACATGAAGACAGTACATTCATACACATACAAAAATAAAAAAAGAAAAAAGGAGGAAGCAAACTGAGCCCTCTGCTTTCTGACTATAGATATGTTGTCACAGCTGCCTTGTGTCTTCTCACCCGCCCCAACTTTGATGGACTGTGCCTTCAAACTGAGCCCAACTGACCTCTTCCTTCCTAAGTTGCTTTTTTTTTTTTTTTGTATGTGTATGAATGTACTGTCTGCATGTAGGTTTGTGCACCCGTGTCGTACAAGGCCGCGGAGGTCAGAAGAGGGTGTCGAATTCCCCTGGAGCTGGAGTTGAAGATGGTTCTCAGCCGCCATGTGGGTGCTAGGGATGGAACCCAGGTCCTCTGCAAGAGCAGTCAGCGCTCTTAACTGCTAGGTCATCTCCCCAGCCCCGTGAACAGGACTACTTTTATGATACTGTTTGTCTTGTCCTGGGAAGGGAAGGATAGTTAAACTTGGAGAACTTGCCTGCTTCCAAAATTAAAAGTGAGACCATGCCTTCCCTTTTGATTTCTATTTGTTTGAAGCTTAAGACCAAGGGTGAGCTTCTTCCCTCCTGATGGTGCCTGGCCAACCTAGTGCCCATTCATCTACAACCTGTTCTGCTCCTTGACTTTGGCTGCTGGCCTCTACATCAGCTCAGGACTGGGATTGGAGAAACATTAAGATTCGCCATTACATCAAGCTTGTTCACCACTGAGGAGCTTAGCTTCTACAGAACAGACATTTCCCTGAATTTTCTCCTCATCTTCCCTTAGTATGTGACTCACAACATTCATCAATGGGAGGTTTTGCATCTTGGTTTGCACCTTATAATGAGTTTTTCTTCTTAATAAACTCTGATTTTCTAACACAAGGTGTGAGGTAATGCTTCCATACACCCTGATATTTACTGGATCTTAGAAGTGCTCATGTAATCATGGTCAGAAAATGAAAAGTGATCAGGATACTAAATGAAGCATTGCTATTTCCAAAACCAGAGTGGACCAAAGTTACTGGGACAGACTTGTGATATATTAATGAGAGAATTTCCAAGGAAACTCCATGAGATAAAGCTAATAGTGTCACTACACACAGAAGAGAATTTAGGTGTAGAGAACTCAAGAAACACTCCCAAAGATACCCCAGAACATGCAGAGCTATCAGGTTTTGATACTTGACTGACCCCTCATTATAAATAAATCTCCAGAATAACACAGCAGATCGTAAACAACCAGCTGTCAAGCACATATGAATATATAAACATGTCCAGCATATATGAATGTATAAAGGAAACATTGTGTATCCATACAATGGAATAGCACTGAGCAATAAAAGAATGAAACCTGGGCTTCAGAGATGGCTCAGTGGTTAGGAGCACTGGCTGCTCTTGCAGAGCATACTGCCTTGGTTCCAGTACCCATATGGTCACTAAGAACCACTTATAATTCTAGTTCCAATGGATCTGATACCCTCTTCTGGACCCTTCAGCCACTGCATTCACATGGTGCAGGAAAAACACTCATGCACATAAAATATAATAATAATATTAATAATACAGAATGAAATCATGCATCCTACCACATCTAAGAATTGAGAAACCAGTTATGCAAGACCACATATTATAGGCATTTATTTTCATGAAATGCTCTAAATAGGTAAATCTATGAAGCTAGATGGTATCATGAGTTGGGAGTTGCTAAGGCTTAGTGAGAGGAGGGGATTTGAGAGAATGTTGTTGCTAAGGAACATGGGATTTCCTTAGAGAAGGTAATGAAAATGTTCTCAAACTCACCTCAATTATGTTTGGGAAAGTTTAACTTAGGCACTTAATTCAAGTATATGAATTTAATGTTGCTGTAAGGAACCAAAAGATCCAATGGATGAACATCTGAGAGATGGAAAGTTCAGACCCTTACAGTCTTTCTAAAATTCCTAATTCCCATGTATTTACAGTACAAATACTATATGATACTGCTGCATTGAAAGATAGCTAGATGATAGCTAGATGATAGATAGGTAGATAGAGTGATAAGAGTGATAGATGATAGATATAAAATGACCCCAAAGACAATTCAAATTTATTTGGCACTCACCCAAGAGAGAAGAAAACAAATTAGAATTGGAATGTTAATGCATAAATCAACTACATTAAACTTACCAGATGATAATACATATGACTCAAATACATATGACTAAAGGTTTACTCCACAGGACTTTTAAGGTGATAGCTACATTTCACATTGATTATAAAGTAATGCATTTTTTTTTTGTTCTTTTTGAGACAGGGTCTCCCTGTAACCCCAGCTGTCCTGGAACTCACTCTGTAGACCAGGCTGGCCTTGAACTCACAGAGATCCACCTGGCTTTGCCTCCCGAGCACTGGGATTAAAGGCATGCTCCACCACTCCTGGCAAATAAAGTTAACTTTATTAAATTGGTTAATAATACTTTTGTGGTCTTATGATGAGTTTCAATTAATAACTAAACTATAACTTTAAAACATTTGCAAAGATCTGAAAAGGATTTTGTCATGGTTTAAATGAGAAGTGGCTGCAACAGGCTCATGTACTTAATCACTTGGTGCTGTCAGGGAAGGTTATGGAGTCTTATTAGCTATAGCTAATAAGGCTTTGTTAAAAGAATACATCAGGGGCTGGAGAGATGGCCTAGCAGTTAAGAGCGCCGACCGCTCTTACAGAGGACCCGGGTTCGATCCCCAGCACCCACATGGCGGCTGAGAACCGTCTGAAGCTCCAATTCCAGGNAGCTGGCCTTGAAGTCATAGAGATCTGCCTGCCTTTTGAGTGCTGGGATTAAAGGTATGTGCCACTATGCCTGGCCCTGTTGAACATCATAAAGACCATCAGGTTAAACATTTTGTTTAGTAAATCCATGTCCAGGCTTCCTCAGGATCAATTTCTATTCATTTCATTTCCCCTTGATCAAGTCATATTTTCTTAGATATATGAATACTTTATAATTTTTAGGTGAAAATTCTACATTTTGAATATTATGATATGATAACTGGAATTCAAATTCTCTCTTGCTCTATAGAATTTTTATATTTTCTGACTGGGTTATATAGCTTTTGTTTAGTCACAGTTTTAATTTACTTCTGTAAGAACCTATACTAGGAGAACTCCAGTTCCAGGGGAATCCGAGACCCTCTTCTGAACTCCGCGGCATTGCACGACATGGGTGCACAGACTTGCATGCAGACAGCACATTCATACACATACAGAAATAAATAAAAATTAATAAAAAAAATAAAAGAATACATCATTGGGGGCAGATTCTGAGTTTGTACCCTCTTCCCACTTCCAGTTTGCTGTCTCTGCTTTGAGTCTGTGATTGAAGATGTGATCTCTCATCTGTTTGTTCTTGATGCCATGCCTGCCTCCTGCTGCCATTCCGCCAACTATGATGGATTCTTCCCTCTGAAATCAGGGACCAAAATAAACTCATTCTTACATACACACACACACACACACACACACACACACGCATCAAAGATTAAAATGTAAAAAAATTAGCAGGATGCCATCCAAGTCTTTAGTCTTCACCACTATCCTTTTCTTGGATGTGGCACATACACTTTAAATATCAGAGCTGTTATGTCTTTTGGTCATAATAATTTATCACAGCAACAGAAAATAAACTAATTCTGACTTGTATATAAACATTTAAAGAATATAATTTGGTGATAATAAAACTAGTTTAGAAATGGATTAAACCACGTTTGTGGAATTCTTTCCACAACTTCATAACCTCAACATAGTCACAATGAAAAGTATCCTGCCAGGCTTGGTGGCACACACCTTTAATCCTAGCACTTGGGAGGCAGAGTCAGGTGGATCTCTGTGAGTTCAAGGCCAGCCTGGTCTACAGAGTGAGTTTGAGGCCAGCCAAAAAAAAAAAAAAAAAAAAAAAAAAAAAAAGTATCCTATGTCCTGGGAAGCCTTGTAAAGGACACTTTGCCATGGCTTCTTGAAACATTCACCTTATGAAAAGTAGTAAAAGACTAATAAACACTGAGAGATACTCAGAATGCATGAAAGCTGAATGTAATATACCACCTGAACTTGAAGACTGAATACAAACAATAAAAACAGAGTGGTAGGGAACTATTTCAGCTGGTTAAACGCTAGTCCTGAAAACAAAACACTGTGTTTGATCCCAGAACTCACTTCTAAAAAGATAAGTTTTATGTAATACCAGTGCTAGAGAGGCCGAGACAGGTAAGAAAGTTCATGGGACTTTCCAGCCAGGCACTCTAACTTTCTTGGGGAGCTTTAGGTCTGTCTGTCAAATAAGGTTGACAGCTCCTGTTGACTAATGACTGATTTTGTCCTTTAACGTTCATATGCATATGTGTACCTGCGTACCCAAATATGCATTAACACACACACACACACACACACACACACACACGCACACACACGTCAAAGATTAAAATGTAGACAAATTAGCAGGATGCCAGTCAAGTCTTTGTTTTTTCCATCAGTGTCCTTTTCTTAGTTGTGGCACATATACTTTGAATATGAGCTGTTAATAACAGGGTAACTTGCATGAGAGGTAGACAAGTACGCTTCATGAAAATTTTCTAGCATTTTTTTTCTAAATTCTAAACTATTCCAAAATAAAAGGCTCACTTAAAAAAAGGGCAAAATATTTGCACAAACATTTCTCTAAAATCAATACATTAATGGCCTAAAACAAGAAAAACTGTTAAACTGTTCAACACCACTAGTCCTTAAGGACATGCAAATTAAAAATGCAATTGTGTGTCACTGCATATATATTGGAGGAGCAAACTGAAAACAGTGTCAACCCCAAACACAGCTGAGGATGTGGAGAAATGAGACCAGTCACACACTGTGGCGAGAAGACGCAATGACACCACCACTATATAGGACATTCTCGTTCTTAAAACCTTAAGTTTCAATTGGAAAGATGATGAGAGATTCCATGTCTAGTTATATGCTCAAAGAAAAATGATGATGCCTGCTCACAACAGTACTATCCACAACAGGTGGAGCAGGAGTAGCCCAAGTGTCCATCAAATAAGGAGCTTACACATGAAATATGGCATATTCAAATGATGGAATGTTATCTACACACACACACACACACACACACACACACACACACCCCACAGCAGTGCAAACCTCAACATAGATGTTCCTGGAAATCTTAATGATCAGTGAGGGAAACAAGGTACAAAAGATGGAAATTTGAGTGACTCTATCTATGTGAACTGCTTCCCCACAAAGTGAGAGACTAAAAAGAAATCACTGGTCTCCACATTTTGGGAGGAGGACCACAGAGTGGCTACAAACATACACAGGGTTTCTTTTGAGGGAGGAAGAAAAGCTCTAAATTGAAATGTGAAGGTTACTTCACAAATTTGGTAATGTGATAGAACCATTCATTGGTATTTTTAAAATAGAAGAATCTTACAGTGTTTGACATATATATTTTGATAAAATAGATTTGGTAGAAAATGTAGACAAATACAAGCATAAAGAGAGGCTACTCACTGCAGATAATTACGTCACTTAAAAATACATTTTTTGTTGCTTCCTGGAGACTAGCTCTCACGTTATCAAAGAATACTATACAAGCTGGTCCCACCCAGATATAAACACTAATAGCCACAACAATGACCAG
Organism: Rhizomys pruinosus; assembly: GCA_009823505.1. Classification (NCBI taxonomy): domain Eukaryota; kingdom Metazoa; phylum Chordata; class Mammalia; order Rodentia; family Spalacidae; genus Rhizomys; species Rhizomys pruinosus. The sequence continues at coordinate 585,809 of VZQC01011136.1, read as the reverse complement.
CACAGCACACTATTTCTTTTGTTGGAGTAGTGGTACTTTTATCTTGGGGGCAATCAACAGCTATCTAACTGGAATTAAGGCCCTCTCAATGAGCAGGAATTCAGGTGTGGTACTATTAAATGTAGCCAAATATATATTGCTGGAGAGGTCAGAAATTCAACACAGAAAACATACATCGACATATCCCTATACAAACTTAATTTCTTTCTTTCTTCTTTTTATCTTTTTTCTTTTATTCCAATCAAAAGATGGAGTAAAGAGCCGAACAGAGACTTCTCAAGAGAAGAAATAAATATGGCTAAGAAACATCTTAAAAATGTTCAACATTGTTAGTTATTACAGAAATGCAACTTAAAACCACTTTAAGATTTCATCTTACACCGGAAAGACTGGCTATGATCAAGAAAACAAAGGATATCAAATGCTGGAGAGGTTGTGGGGAAAGGTGAAGGAACACTCATCCACTGCTGGTGGGAATACAAACTCATGCAACCCCCATGAAAGCAGTGTGGAGAACTCTTAAAAGACTAAAAATGGACCTACCATTTGAGCTAGTCATGTTGTATATCTATCTATCTATCTATCTATCTATCTATCTATCTATCTATCTATCTATCTATCTATCTACCACTCCTGGGTATATATCCCAAAGATCCATCCTATAGCAGAGATACATGCACATTCATGTTTATTGTTGTTCTTTTAACAATAGCGAAGAGCTAGAAACAGCCCAAGTTCCTCAACTGATGGGTGGATAACGAAAATCTGGTACATTTACACAATGGAGTTCTGTGCACTGGTAAAGATAGATGACATCATGAATTTTGGAGGTAAATGGATGGAGCTCGAAGCTGTTACGCTAAGTGAAATAACAGTCTCAGAAAAATAAATGGCATATGGTGTCTCTCATTGTTGGATCCTAGCACCAAATCCTTACATATGGACCTCATTTGAACAACTGAAGACCTGAATAGAAGATAAGAAGCCAAACTCTTTCCCCCAGGTAAGAAAGAATTCCTCCCTCATGACTGCCTTCAATAGAGACATCAGCCTTTTCCTGCCTTTCCATTCAACCTGAAATGTGGAGTCTTCCAGTTCCACAGCCTGCCAGCCTTCAGGCTGAAGACTTTCCACCAGTAACCTCGGTTCTTGGGCCTTTGGACACAGACAGGTTTAAACCAAAGCAGGATCTCTAGATTGCTGACTCATCTGGAGGGTCTTGGGACTTGAATGACACAGTACAACTTTAGTAGGTGGTTCTATCTCATCCTATGGATTTATCCAGTGTAGGGATGGCAATCAGACATGTGCAGCAGTCCAGTTTTCTTCTCTCTTCCCTGAATATCAAAATGTCCTCTATATATCATTGCCAAGTTGTCTGTGTCCTCAAATACTAGAAATAGAATTATGCTCAAAACAATGTGCTAAATCTCCAGGAGCTCTTGGTGAGAAGAGAATCTGCTACCTGGGGGTCCTGAGTGCTGCAAGAGGAACTTGGCGGCTTTCTCCTCTGAGCTCCATTTTAAGTTGTCGATGAATCTTCAAACTCAAGATAAGTGTGGAATCGTCATCATTGGTTTTGCCCCTGTTAATTCTTAATACCAAATAAGACTTATTTGATAGAAACTAGAATAAAGTATATGCACTCTAAAAAAGAAAACAACTCTTCAGCATACCCCAAATATGCAAGTTGTCTTACTGTTTCCATATATGTATATATGGAATACACACACACACACACACACACACACATATATATATATAATATATATTATATATATATATATATATAGAGAGAGAGAGAGAGAGAGAGAGAGAGAGAGACCATTTCAATGAATACGTATTTTCTTTTTTAACTTCTTTTTTTGCTAATCTAGTAAGAAACAGTCCTAAATTTTCTCTTGCTGTCTGGGCCTTGGCTTTTTCTCCACCTGCAGTGAAAAAACAGAAAGATATTTGTCTCTAACTACTTTAGCTTAATTCCAAACATCCTAATTAGAAAATGCAAGGCATCATTAGAAATATACCCACAAGCACTAGAGGGCAATGCTAGACAAATATTACTGTAATTCAAGAAAACTGGAACATGTGTGGCAGGTGCTCATTAGTTTCAAATGAATAATGCTTCAGATACAACTTTGAATATTCTGACTCTGACGACAAATAAGTTTCTAGTCACTGCTTCCAGCCTGATTACAGGAACAAAGAGTCCAAGGTTTTCTTGATAGCAATCAACTCAACTTCCTGCTTCATCAAGACACTTTGCCCAGACTGAACCTGGTCCACTGTAAGAGCAAGTCAGCTGAGTGAGGAGATAATGGCCCATGTCAAAGTTAAGAACCTTTCTGGAGCCAGAAATCAGAATCAAAACCTTGAATCTACAGCAGGAACAAAAAGTGTTCATGTAATTGTCATCTCCAAGAATGTAATGAGGAGAATTATTTATACAAGTTAAGAACTGATTATCAAGTCTGATTATCAGCTTATAGTTTGGTGCTGGTGAGGCCCCTCAGTAAATTGTTGCTGAGGAAGCCTGAGGACCCAAGTTTGAGGACCCAGCACACATGTAAAAAGAGCCGGCATAGACATGCTGTCTGTAACTCTAGTGCTGGGGGCTGGGTAGTAGAGACAAGTAGATCGCTATTGCTCACTGGCCAGTCCGTTGAATTAATCCTGGAGCCCTGTGATCAGTGAGGGACTTTCCAAAGGTCAGGTAGACAGTTATCAAAGCAAACACCCAACATCATACTTTGGCAACCACACTCACACACATAAGCATGCATACACCCGTGTACTCTTACACACAGAGACACACATATATATGCACACACACACATACACGCATACACACAAACACAAACATTCAAGCACATATACTACACACACAAAAGAAAAAGAAAGCTGTGTATTGCTGTAGGCATCACTGGTGTTTGGAGGACGCTATAATAATAAAGAATTAAATTCTGCATCTTTTTTCATTTCCCTCTCTTTGGAGTCTCATTGTGCTTTGGAATTTGAGTTCTGCCAGGTATCTGGATAGAACACCCAGTAGAGGAGATTTGACTAGAGCAATGGTCTACAAAAGTGGAATCCCCAGACCAGTAGAGAGGGGTTTGGCAAGGAGCTCCAAATAAAATCCTTAAACTTCTCAAGACTCAATCTGTGAGGGTAGGACTTGCCAATTTTCATAGTTCTCATTTCTATGCATGAACTTATACAGAGGAACATCTGGGGACACTAACTTGACACGATAGGCCTCAACACAAATGATAGAATGTACGAATTCTGGGGGAGGGTTAGATGATTAAGAATGATTGAGATGTTCTGTTCGAAACACACAAAAAATATAAAAATATTTATACTGAATATTGACAAATCATAATTCTGAATGTTTAAGGGTTAAAAAATGATGACATAGAAGGGTGTAGTGACTGAATAAAGGTGATTAAATATGCATCACCCCAAATATTGGCTTCTCCTCAGTAGTATCTCCTCAAGCCCTTCGCTCCCACCATTCCATTCTCTGCCTCCATAGTTTGATTGCTTTGGATTCCAACTAGCTCTAATATAATGAGGCATAGGTTAGATTCTGAGGGCCACTGGCCTGGAGGATAGCATAGTGTGTGTATTAATCACTTTTCTGTTGCTGTGATAAAGCACCATGACCAAGGAACTTATAAAAGGAAGAGTTTATCTGAGCTTACGATTGGCGGTTCCAGGGAATTAGAGTCCACTGTGGCGGGAGGCGTGGCAGCTGGATCTGGAGCAGCAAACCAAGGGTCACATCTTGCAAAGAGCACAGGAAACAGAGAGGGCGACTGTAGACGACGAGGCTTGTTAAAACTCACTAAGCCTGCCCCCAGTGACACATTTCCTCCAGCTTGGCCACACACCCCAAGACCTCCAAAAGCAGCGCCACCAACTGGAGACAAACGTCTGAATATGTAGAGCTTATGGGGGAACTCATTCAAACCACCACAGTGTGCTTTTAGAAAATAATGATTACATAGTACCATGCAAATTAGAATTGTGTAGTGTGCAATCTATTATCTCTTTTACATTTGCTTTATGTAAGATTCACAAAAATCTTTACATTGTAAAGATTTTCCAGAATTCATTACTTGCTTTTATGTGAATCAAGATGGATTTTATGTAGAACTGATTGAATTATTAACGTCTAGATTAGAAAACTCATTAGAGATTCCCATTATATTTCTCATATCATTATTAATAGTGATAGTAAAGCACATAAATGTGTGATCCTCTAGCTTACAAAGTAAGATTTAAAACAGAATACTTGATGGGCACAAGTATCTTGCAATGAGTAAAAATGCATGGTTTGGACTTAGTACCTTTGTCACCAAAGACCAACGTTTTCCCTCTGTGATGTCTATATGTGCTCTGAAATTGTTTACATAGTTAACAGCCTCAAAGTAATGTTTTCATAATAGCAATTCGGCAAAATGACATTTTCTTAAAGTTTTCTAGTGTTAAATGAACACCAGATTAATTAGAAAAAGAAGAAAGCAGATGGAGTTTTCTGAAAAGTAGAAGGAAATGTTTGGATATTTTGCAAGAGCAAACGAGGGAATCCACAAGTGCAAAAGAGATGATGGGGAGGGGATGAGAGAGGTGTGATCATTAGAAATTATAGGATGATGTGCAGAGAGATGACGGGGAAGGGCTGAGAGAGGTGTGATCATTAGAAATTACAGGACGATGTGCAGAGAGATGACGGGGAAGGGCTGAGAGAGATGTGAATGGTAGAAACTATAGGAGGATGTGCAGAGAGTGAAATAGGTACTAATTGGGGAAATTATAAGATCAAGGGCATCTGGTGTGGGACAGTCCTCCTACAGAAGAAAGAAAAGAAGGGGACATGGCTAGTCTAGACAGTTGGCTGCTATTAGAGCTGAAGGGGTTGGAATATTTAACAGACTGGATGTGTGAGCAGCTAATGACAAATCAGTCAATATTTACTGAAGATCTATGTGTCAGGCACTGTTACAAAGCCAGAGTGGGGAGATTCAAGCTTGTCTCAGGTATAAAGTCAAAGGGAAGGACAAAAGAAGAAGCCAGAATCAAGGCTGTGTTTTAATGAGACACTGTCAAATACTTATCAAAATTCCATACCTATAATGAAGGAAATAACAAAATTCCAAATAAACATGTGATATGTTTTATCCCCCCCTTAATTTCATATTTAGATATGGCTCATTACAGTTTGCTGTTACTGATATTGCCTTTCTTTTTTTTTTTTTTTCTTACAAATGTTGATTTCTTTCATCTTCTGGTTCAGTATTTTGATTTTGAAAAGTAACACATGAAAAATAGTTGCACTGGTTAAATTTGTCAAATTGATGTAAACTGAGTCACCTGAGAAGAAATTGCAATTGATAAATTTCCTCCATCAGATTGGCTTGTGGCTCATCTGTGAGGTGTTTCCAAGGCTGTTAATTGATGTAGGAAGGTCCAGCCCACTGGGGCCATGCCACACCTGAGCAGGTGGGCCTGGAATGTATAAGAAAGCTAGCGAGCAAGCCGGAGGAGCAAGCCAGTAAGCAGCACTCTTCCGTGGTCTCTGCTTCCATCCTACTTCAGGTTTCTGCTTTGAGCTCCTGCCCTGACATCCCTCAATGATTGACTGTTACTTGCAAGTGTAATATGCAATAAACCCTTTCCTCTCCAAGTTGTTTTTGGTCAGGGTGTTTTATAACAGCAATAGAATGCAAACTAGGATGATAGTATTTCTCATGATTAATGAGTTTCTTGGCCCTTAAATTTTCCGAGGCAGGTGTACTATGGTCTGTCCTGGTTCTGGCTGTGCTAAAGGCTTTTAATTAATTAAGTCAAGAAATCATTAGCCCATAAAGTGTACAATTGGCTAGGTATGTAAATGGGGTGTCCAATGCAGGAAAGGACTTTGTGCTTGAAAACATATTAAAATGTGCCAATGTACAGATAGTTATGCAATATTTGAATGTATTTGGGGGCCAGGATGAAAATCTCACATGCCAATTTCTATTTGCAATAGTAAAAGCATGCAAAGACATAGCTGCATGTGTTTTAGCTCTTAATTTCTATTTTTTCACTGTTTTTCAATTTTTTTTTTAAACCTGTAGGATACTTTATTTTTTTATTTTTATTTTTTTTTCCAATGCAATTATTTTTTTTTTAAATTAATTTTTATTGATGCTTTGTGCATTTCATACATTTTTTCCAATTCAGTTCAGGCTTATTTCCCTTTCCCTCCCCCCCCACCCCATCCCAGATCATGCATTCCGCCATAACTGTCCTGCATCTTTCTCTCAGTTTTTTTTTTCATTTTTAGCTATAAGTGATAATCCATGAGTACAAGCATCCTTCATGCAAAACCTATCTGCAGGCTGTTGTGCCCAAACACCTACAGCCCCACCATCCAGTGGGGGGTGACAGGTTGTTTGTTCAATCAAGTTGATCAAATGAGTGTCCAGACTACATTGCTGTAGTTTCACCATTCACCCCAATCGCAGCCCTTACATTCTACCACGCCCCCTCTTCCGCAGGTTGTTCCCTAGGCTTAGAAAAGGGGCACAGGTGGATGAGAGGTAAAACAGTCCACTCTCTCTGGAGCTGTTGACTTGGACTCTGGTCAATTCTGGCTGTTTCCTTTCATGGGCTGACAGTCTGTCCAGGAATAACCTTTCGATCCTACTAATGAAGAACAAGCAATTAGATATATAGGTATTTAAGCAGCACCAATAGTTATGGTAGGTTACGGGTGTATATTCGATTAAGGCATATTTAATTGACGTGAGCTCAGCAAGTACCCAGTTTCGCCTAGACACTGTTTTTCAATTTTTTAAAGACTTAAGAACTGATGTCTGTGTATGTGCATGTGAATGCAGGTGCCTGTGGAAGCCAGAAGAAGCCCTTTGATACCCTGGAACTGGAGTTACAGGCAAATCTGGACCTCAGCATTGGTCCTGGGAACTCAACTCAGGTCCTCTGTGAGTATACCATGAGCTCTTAGCCACTGAGCCCTCTCTTCATGCCCTATTTTTCTAATTTGAACATGTGAAGCATGATCTAATTGCATTAGTCCTATTATCTCTATGTATATTTGGCCAATTGCAAGAAGTGCTTCCAAAAATCTATATCTCAAATATTTTATCCATACAATTGATTATCTGAGCTGTTACATGGAATGGAGACCATATGAATGAGTGGACTAGTATGGGGACTTCAGGGAACCCTACTAAAGGAAGCACGGAAGGAACAGGATGAAGAAATGATTGTAGAATCAGTAGCAACAGATAATCTCGTAAGGTAGAGATTGTTGGCTTGTTTCCATTTGCATCAGAATCACATATAACGTGGCATCTGCAATACTGAGCTTTAGTTTCAGTGTCTGGGACTGTGATGATTAATATTAAATATAAACATGACAGAATCTAGAATCACAGAATTACCTATGAGATGAGTCTCTGGAAATGTTTTCCAGCATGCTAGGGCTTTTCTAGCCTGAAACACTAAACTCTTCTTCATTTCAACCACAAAATATTTCCAAAGGCCTAATAATCCCATGATGATCAGGCTTATCAAAGGAATGGTCCCATTTCTAGGCATTGATTTCTGCCTTAGTTTCTCTTCTGTTTCTGTGACAAGGTACTGTGACAAAGCACAAAGAAAGAAGGGGTTTATTTGGATTCACAGTCCAAAGTACAGTTCATCATGGCAGGGAAGTTAAAGTGACAGTAACTTAAAGCAGTAAGAAACATCATATATATAATCAGAAAAGAGGCGGTAATGAATGCATGTTGCTTCTTAGTTCCCTTTCTCCATTTATACAGGTAGTATAGGATCCCAGCCAGGGAGTGGTACCATCCATAGTGCCTGTTTCTTCCCACTTCAATTAATCAAGCTAATTGCCCAGATACACATCTTCCAGGTGATTCTGGATTCTGTTGACAATTAACATTAACTATCACAAAGGTTTAGCCTGAGAACCTCAGATAATGTCAGTGTATATCTAGTGAGGAGCACTGTGCCAGACAACCTAGGGACTAAGACTTGATTGACGCTGGGCAAATGGAACTTTCCAAAGTCCTGACTAAGGAATGCTAGATGCTACATTGTGCTGTAGAATTCATTTATTTGGGGGCAGGGACATGAACAGGTTTGCAAACAGAGGGGAATCTGAGTTTTTCTAGAACAAATGGAACTTTATGAATGTTTGTGTTTGTTGAAGAAGAGGGATCAAATAGTTGTCAATTAGGAAAGAGGGGTGATATTCAGTTTATGCCATGCAGTACTGAACACTGACCCCCCCCCCAAAAAAAAAGCTTAAGGGGCCTTCCGTAAAATATTTCTCATTGATGAGCTTTTGGAAAGACTACCCTTTGAGGCTAGAGTCAAACTGCTGAAGAATTTTTCAAAAAGAAAGATGAGAACATGGACTTCCCACAGTGCAATTTCTTCTACACAAACTTTATCAAGGAAATCCTAAGAAAAAGATGATGGCAGGGGAAGACTTGAGGCTCTTCACCTCTGAAAAGCTGGGGTGCCATGTGTCACAGACAACTTTCTTGCATGAATGCAAACCCCAAACAAGGGGGTACCTGCAGAAACTTTATTTTCCTGGAGTGGCAATTTGAATAAAATTTGTTTTCAGGCTTCTTGAGACCATTTCTTGTCTCCTTTTTTAAAAAATATTTTTATTGTACTTTTGTGCATTTTATACAACATTTCTCAGTCCAATTTAGGCTCATTCCATTTCCCCTTTCCATGCCCCCCACCCCAACTGAGTTCATGCATTGTGCCATACATGTCTTGCATCTTTTTCTCAGTCTTTTTAAAAATTTTATTTATTTTTTATGTGTATGAATGTACTGTCTGCAGGTAGGTTTGTGTGTCTTGCAATGCTGTGGAGGTCAGAAGAGGGTGTTGGATTCCCCTGGAACTGGAGTTAAAGACGGTTTTCAGCCGCCATGTGGGTGCTGGGGATTGAACTTGGGTCCTCGTAAGAGCAGTCCACACTCTTAACTGCTAGGCCATCTTTCCAGACCCATTCTCAGTCTTTTTAAAGTTGTTTTTTTTTCTTCTTTTTGTTCCCTTTAATTTTATATTATTCCAAAATATGCATATATACACTCCACACATAAATCAAAATTACAAATTCTGAAAATAAACTATAGGTTCATTCCTAAACACATTTAGAGACTCACATTTTAACGGTAAATTTGCACGCAGGTAAAAAAATATGAATACAATATGAATACATATCTTCCATTCATATATGGTAATTACTATGTGTGAATACAAGTGGTACGACAATTCTAGAATTCATTAAGAGATTCACATAGGAATAGCACAGTTGCTTTCCGATACAATGAAATATAATAATAAAGTTGCTCAGTTTGCCTTCCAACTGGGGATTAGATGTTAGCATCCACAAATGCGGAAAACCATTCGCCTTTTTTTTTTTTTTTTCTGGGACTATGTTACTTCACTTAGCATAATGGTTTGAGTTTCCTTTTAATGCCTCCATTGAAGGGTCATCAGTAAATGTAGTAGAGGTTTTGAGTTTCATTTATGTGTGAGTTTCCATAAACCTGGCCTCTCACATACGGTTCTGGAGAAGGTTCTACAGGTCTACTCATTTGAAAGAAAGATATTATAAAATAATTTTGTGAAATGTGAGCGTTATGATTGTATTGAGAGTCAGAATCACAGGCACAGTTTTGGGGTAGGGAAATCTGGACACGGAGGCAGAGCTGCCGTGGAATCCATGGTAGTTTCTCTTCTCACTTTGGATAAGGGGTCCAGGAGTTGGCACAGAAGTGGCACTGCACTCCCTATCGTTCATGTTAAATAAAGTCATCGATTCTGTGGCATTGCTAATAGGACCACAGTCATATTTTTATTATTTTTTGTTGTTCTAGCACTTCTTATTTTATTTATTTGCTCTCCCTTTGGACTGAACATGTGTGTGACTACAGTTTCCCACAGAATGTGGCAAAAGTGGCACTGTGTGAATTTCCAGACTAGGTCACAGCTTCTCTCTCTGAGTTAAGATATAAGAAACCAAGCTACCCTGAAGCCAGCATACTGGAGCCTTATGTGTAGAGAAGCCCACACGAACAGGATGATGCTCAGGGAGTCCTAACTCCTTCAGTCTCCAACCTCCTGAGTCTCCCCAACCCACAAATAAGATGCTTAAGTGAGGGATCTTTGATCATTCTGCCCTGCACGTTTGCCTGTCCAGGAAACTGAAAAGAGCGAGTAGGGTCATCTTCACACCTCCTTAATACAACTGTAGAGTCATGAGAAAAATAAATATTATCATTTTAAGACACCAAGATTTAGGAAGGATTATTTTGTAGCTGTGGATAAAAAGAACAGAGGCAGGAAATCTATTAGTGACAATAAATATCTTCAATCAATGAAAGCAACACTCTAGGACCGTCACACATAAAATTCTAACTCCTGCTCTTCTTAGTATATATTTACCTTGTTTGGCATTTTTCCACAGAGATCACCCCTACCTAGGTGGGTACAGTTATTTGATTAGTTATTCTTCCTCCCCTACATGCATAGAGTAAGCTCTCTTCAGCCAGAAAAATACTTTGCTTCACTATGAAGAATCTAGAAAGTACTAACATATTGTGATGTAGATAGTAAGAGATATATTTTGTGATCTTACCAAAAAAAGTGAAAAATTAAATAATTTATTTATTACATTTAACTTCTTTGTTTCACATTATTTATGAAAGTTGGGTCAAATATTTGATGTGTGTCAAAAGATAACCATCCTGCTGGGAGTGGTGGCTCACGCCTTTAATCCTAGCACTTGGGAGGTAGAGGCAGGCAGTTCTTTGTGAGTTCAAGGCCAGCCTGGTCTACAGAGTGAGTTCCAGGACAGCTGGGGCTACAGGGAGACCCTGTCTCAAAAAGACAAAAAAAAAAAAAAAAATATTGATAGGAACAATAGCTTGGTTTGCAAATAGTTTAGATTTGGCAGTGATCCAACCACTGTCCTATCCACCCCTGGCTTATTTAGACNACCAAGTGCTGGAGAGGTTGTGGGGAAAGGGGAACACTCATCCATTGCTGGTGGGAATGTAAACTTGTACAGCCACTATGGAAAGCAGTGTGGAGAACCCTTAGAAGACTCAAAATGAGCCTTCCATTTGACCCAGTCATACCACTCCTGGGTATATACCCACAAGACACAACTTACTGCAAAGATACATGCACAGCTATGTTTATTGCAGCTCTGTTCACAATAGCAAAAAGCTGGAACCAGCCCAGGTGCCCTTCAACTGACGAGTGGATAGAGAAAATGTGGTACATGTATACAATGGAATACTATGCAGCAGTAAAGAGGGACAACATCATGAAATTTGCAGGTAAATGGATGGAACTGGAAGACATTATGTTAAGTGAAGTAACACAGTCCCAGAAAAACAAACGACAAATGGTGTCCCTCATATGTGGATGCTAGTACCAACAACCCAGATATAAATATTTCTCATGGAGAGGGAGGCGTAGTAAAAAACATAATGCCATTTCACTTTGGTTTTCTGTTCCACTTTAAAAGTTCTCAACATTAAGCTCCAGATCTTCAATAACTTGCTAAAAAGATTCTGCTAAGCAAGGCTATTAGGTTATTTCTTGTGTATGATCTCAATGCCTTCAGAGTTTTAGTTCCACCCACAGAGAGCAAATGGAAGGGTGAAGGCTTAAAGTAAAAGGTCAGATTTCAGACCAGTGGTTCTGAAAATGATTAAAGGCTTGAAAACCTTATAATGGAAATATTTAGGACACTTAAAACATCCATGAGATTATTCCTGTGTATGGGTTGTGCATGCATTACTGTGAAACTTCTTAATTTCTATCTAGGTGTTACTAAGTAATATTTTTATACAAGTCGTGTTAATGAACTATAAATATTTCTAATGAACTATAAACATCTCTAACATATAGGCTCAAACCACGAGACAAATAAAACATAAGAGATTATATATTTTAGTAGGGGAAACAGATGAAATCACTCGACTTTCCAACTGTGTGCCCATGACCTTTTCCTGATTCCTATTAGAAGGTTTGAGCAGCACTGAAAAATCCATCTCCATAAATGCTGAGACAGCATTTGTACCCAGCTGCTTCACGAGGGCTGTAACAACAGCACAATAAATGATGATTAAAAACTTGGAGGAACAATTAATACATAAATCTTTCTCTTCACTCAAGTTACTTTCATTAAAGAAATGAAAATGCTCAATCAAAAAAAATCAATATTTCTTCAAGCTGGGTGTGGGCACTCCCACAGGTAATCTCCGTGCCCACCCCCCCCCACCCCCGATGATAAAGCAGAAGGATCTCAAGTTGGAGGCCAGTAGCCCATGATACATAGCAAGTTCCTGTCTAAGAAAAAAAAATCAATGTTATTAATTCACAAGGCATTTTTTCAACCCTATATGATACATTGCTTCTCATCTACATTGTGTTCTGTCTTTACAACATCAAGGATATTGGCATGGAGCATTATGTTTTAAAATTTTTGGTCTGTTCCTTAAATGAATAATTTCAATTTCTTTGCTTGATTGTCAAATGTAACAAGTTTAATCTATTGATTCATAATGATCTTATTTTGGTAACATACATGTAATGCATGTCACCATGTAAAGATTTTTAACTCACATTAAGTTCATTTTATAGTACTGTATGATTATCCATTTCCAGAAAATTTTCATAATCCCTAATGTAAATTCTGTATCCTTAAAATAATAATTTCCCTTTGACCATGTCTTCTACCCTGATCTCTGGCAGCTTTTATATTGCTTCTTGTCCCTAGGAATTTGCCCATTATAGAATTTTCATATAAATGGAATCATAGTATTTGTGGCCTTTGTCTGGCTTATTTTACGATGCTTACAGCCCAATGGTTGAGTATCATTTTGTAGTATGTATCAGAATTAAGGCTAAATAATATTCCAATGTAGTACATTCTATTTACCTATCACCAAGGCACAGAAGGAGAATGTCTAATCACAACTCATGAAAAAGGAGAAAAGAGCAAGTGAACAGAAAGGGTTAGGAAGAGAAAGCAAATAAAATAGAGGTTGGGACTGCCTCGTGTTTTCCACATGTGGAAAGTGACTTGACTGGAGAGTGGCCGATGGGTATTTTATAAACGGCGAAAACAACTGTTCATTCTTAAACTCTTCTAGTTAATCTCCATTTCTTTCATAAAACCATAACCATATTAATTTGTATGTGTCAGGAATGATACTGTTAATTTATTTATATCTCAATTCTTGAAATGAGGAATACACTGGACTTTATGTCTAATTCTGAAGAAGGACTTACATAGTTGACCATAAGATGGTCATCTACTGAGATATTGGAGAGAATATTAACTTTTCATGGAAATTCAAGACTGTGTCAGAACAATTACATCAGTACAGGCATACAGACTTAGGCATCCCATCGTGAACCTCAGCATTAAATGGCAAGACCTTCTGATTTAATTTAATTTAATTTTTGATACAATGTCTCACTCTGCAGTTTTGTGTATCCTAGAACTTGCTATGTAGACCAGACTGGCTTGAATGCAGAGGATCTGCCTTCCTCTCCCAAGTGCTGGGATTAAAGGTGTATGCCACTACCCCTAGTTAAATGCATTTTATAGAAGGAGAATTTTAGAAGAGTCATTCCACCATCCGGTCTAAACTCATATACAGTCCTTGCTGCTGGGGATGCTGTCTTTGAAGGGAACACAAGGGTTACTTGGGAATATTCTCATTGGAACTCAGGCAAACATATCAAGATTTTAAGAGTCAACTATGAGCCAGGCGTGGTGGCGCACATCTTTAATCCTAGCACTCAGGCGGGCAGATCTTTGTGAATTCAAGGCCAGCCTGGTCTACAGAGTGAGTTCTAGGACAGCTGGGGCTATAGGGAGACCCTGTCTTGAAAAGGCCAACAACAACAACAAAAAGACCCAAATGCACAAAAATTTTAGGAAAAATTTCCTGGCATCTGTTTTATAAACAGAGCAAAAACACTCCAAGATGTGTAGTTTTCAGCAAGCAATGCTAGCAGAAAGCTCTGGAGTATGTCCTCACAGAAACAGACATGCATGTTTGGAGGAAATGAAAAACAAGCCAGAAGTTTGGTTAGACATTACTAAAATCCTCAAGAAGTGATTTGATTATTTTACAAATATTTTATTTATTATTTTTATTTTTGTATAGGAGTATGTTTCCTGCAGGTATTTACTTCAAGTTAAAATGTTTAAAGAGAGTTTTCATGAGGCTGAAGCTATGGCTTACCGGTTAAAAGCACTGACTGCTCTTACAGAGGACCTGGGTTCGATGATTCCAGCACCCACATGGAGGCTAACAACCATCTATAACACCAGTTCCAGGGGAATCCAACACCCTTTTCCAACTTCTGTGCATTACACAACAGGGGTGCACTTCAATACATGCAAGCAATACACTCACACACCTAAAAATAGTAAATATATTTTTAAAAGAAAAATCGAAAGAGCTTTCCCCTTAATGATCAGATTTTCTGCTAGTTGATGTTCATGACCTTTCCACTTGTCTCCTGTCTCTTTGGTTTTCAGCTCCATCCTTGCCCGTCCCACATGCTTGTTTCCACTCATGCATGGACACACACACACACACACACACACACACACACACACACCCTTCACTGTCCTTCAACACTAACCACTTCTTGGGAGTACACTTATCTTTATCATAAGTTTCATCTCTTTTGAATGTGCCAAAAAATCCATTAACATATCGATCTAAACATCATTACCAAGCAACAGGGCTTCAGTGACTGGCATGTTTGCAGTTATATTCAACTCCTTATCAGCAAACAGCCTGATGAAGGGAAAAGCTACCAAATAAACCAAGGGCTATCTGGCACTGTTATGAAACAGTTTGGGGTTCTCTTCTCAGCAGGCAGATCATGGGGCCATGTCACATGTTATACTTATCACCTGCTGTTCTGTGTTGATGTCAGTTTTGCCCTCTCAAGTACACCTCTGAATTACAGGAAAGGTAAGTGGATCTGATAGAGTCATCAGACACTTTGCCTCGTGTAATTACTTGACCTCGTTTTATGGCTATCCTTGTTCAAATGGCCTTGCTGAATCTCCAGCACACAGCCTGGTGCTCTCTGTTGGCTGACAATGCACACCTGAAGAATTTCCATACTGGGAAGAGGACATCACACATTCTCTGTGACTCTGCTTTCTGCCTTTTGGTGGTACTTTCTGGATATGTCTAGATAGATTGCAGAGCTGAGGAAAGGCAAACCTGATAGGGCTCCTATTTAGACATTAGATGTGTCAATCAAAGTTATAAAAACTAAGTAACTAACCAAATATCAATGGAATTTCTTATTTACTCTTTCTTTGTTCAACTAACACATTAGCCTTTCTAGGAAATACTAGACTCACTCCCTGTTCTTGGCTTTCTTTTCTAGGAAAAGAATAGCATTTAAGCAGCGCTCTCATAGTATAGGCAGAGATAATTGCTATGATTTAAGGAGCCTATGCAACAGGGCAAGAGAGATGGCCTGGTTGGTAAAGTGCTTTTCCCAGAATCATGAGGATGCGGGTCTGAGTTTGGCTCTCTAGAACCCATGTAAAAAGCCAAGCACTGTGGTGCATGCACAGCTGTAAATCCAGCACTGCAGAGGTAGATACAGAAGGGTCCCCTGGACTCACTAGCCAGTCAGTCTAGAAAAAGTGGTGGATTCCAGGTTCATTCAGTGAGAAACCTTGTCTCGAAAGTGAGGTAGAGAGCAATTGAGGAGGATACTCGATGTCCATGTCTGGCCTCTATTTCCAAACATACTTGTTCCTCTGTTTATGTACATGCATATAAACACATACACATGTATTACAAAAACATGCATATCCACATACCTACGTACACAAGCACACACATCTACACACATACATGAAGTACTTACAGAGCTAGGAGTTGAATCTAGGCCAATATGAAAGATTCTCAACTAGATCAGTTCATTACGCATACTTTTCTGAGTCTTATTATTATTTATGCTCTCCTTTTTGTCATTCTTCTTTACATTTATTTATTCACATTTGTTGAATACATTTGTTCCTAGGTATCTGCTGGGTATTGGTTTCAAGACTCCCCCACTAATGCCTAAATCTGTAATGCAAAAGTCCTTTAACATAAAATAGTACAAGATTTGCATATAACCTACAGGCATCCTCCTGCACACTTAAAATCATTGCTAGATTACTTTTAATACTAAGTACAATGCAAATGCTATGTAAATGCTTGTTATACTGCAGTGTTTGAGGGATTATGACAAGAAGTCTGTACATGATCAGCACAGATGCAACCTTTTCTACGATTATTCTAAACTTGAGTTTGATGGAATTCACAGAAGTGGAACTTAGAAATACAAAGAGCTGACTACATAATGATGAATCATACAGACAGACCTACTTCATGGAACTGATAATCCAGAGACAGAGTACAAAACCTTTGTCCCAGAGGCTTTTAGTTTTTATTACTGATTTCATTACTAAGGAAATACTAACCCTAGTAATAACGAGGGCTCATATTTCTCACATAATTGGCATGAGTCTTGGCACTCTTCTAGTGCTGTAAATGTATTTATTTGTCATAGAAGTTCCAATGTGAGTATTCCTATATCTTTTTATACCTGATGATAAAACTGAAGCTACCTGTTTCACACACCTTGTAAGTAGGAGGAAGCCCACCCTATTGCTCTAGGCTCTCCAGGATTGCTCTATCAACCTCTTGCTCTGAATGCTGGGTACTGGTGTTATCATTGAAGGTGGGTTCTTTTTCAAGCTCTCTGCTGATAGCAAGAGAAAAAAAACCACTGACATATCAGGAAATTGACAAATGCAGAGATCTAGAAGCACCCATTGAAGAGTAAGAGCAGTCAGCAGACAAAATTGAATGGAAGGGAGATATAATGAAAAGTTGTAATTAGATTTCACTTCAGAAGAAAGCCTGAAAGTATCCTACTGTGTCTTTAAACACTTTATGAAAACCATCTGTGATCAAACATCTCTCAATAAACCAGGGATACCATTTATTATTAGTGATGACTTTAGTATTATATAAAGGAAGGCAGAATTACATGACTTGTATTAAATTCGAGGACTGGTATCCAATCAAAACATTTCTACCACTTCCTTTATTATTAACTATGAATCACAAGTTTATTCTTGCAACAGAACTTCCCATAGCAACACTGAATGTCTGAACTTGGTAAGTTCTTTTTCTTTTTCTTTTTCTTTTTCTTTTTTTTTTTTTTTTTTGGTATTTTCCAGACAGCGTCTCCCTTTAAGTCCCAGCTAGCCTGGAGCTCACTCCATAGACCAGGCACAACTCTTAGGACAAAAGATATGAACAGCCACCATCTGAGAAAGCACCACACCACCTCAGTAGCTATTTAGAAAACAATGATAAAAATTTTGACTACTAGTGTGTTTTAAGGTAGCATGGTGATATAGTTTTAGTTATAAGTCATTCTTTCTTATTTCTGGGATGGTAGATTGATTCTTTCCACATGCCTCTAGGAGAGTCTTTTATAAAGTGGACAGAACCTGAACTAATGATTTTTGGTTAACCTTGTAACCCAAAAGCTAATACCAGCTGAATGATCCATGTACTCTTGTGGCATGGGCACCTGGTCTTGATTCCTTGGAACCTCAGTTTGCTGTTCTACATTAAGATAGTGAATAGATGTGGGTATGCTTAAGAATTAACATGTCGGCCAGGTGTGGTGGCGCACGCCTTTAATCCTAGCGCTTGGGAGGCAGAGGCAGGTGGATCTTTGTGAGTTCAAGGCCAGCCTGGTCTACAGAGTGAGATCCAGGACAGATGAGGCTACAGGGAGACCCTGTCTTGAAAAGACCCAAAACAAACAAACAAACAAACAAAAATAATAAAAAACCTAAAGTTAAGAGTCAGGTTGTTTTATTCTGGGATCTACTGTAATGTGGCATGGTAATCCCCAAACATACCAACTTTGATGAAGAGTTAGAAACATTGCTGTCACTGAAGTAGAAAAGAAATAGAATCCAGGGCTGGAGAGATTGCTCAGCAATTAAGAGCACTGGCTACTCTTGCAGAAGGTCCCAGTTCAGTTACCAGCAACCATCCCTAACTCAAGTTTCAGGGGATCTGATGTCCTCTTCTGACTTCTGCAGGCACTATACAACATGGGTGCATATACATACAAGCAGACAATATACTCATACACATAAAATAAAAATAATATATAAATTTTTTTTTAAAGAAAGGAGGGGCTAGAGAGATGGCTTAGGGGTTAAAAGCACTGGCTGCTCTTGCAGAGGAACCAGGTTCAACTCTTAGCACCCATATGACAGGTAACAACTGTCTGTCACTACAGTTCAGGGGAATCTGACAGTATGTTATCTCCATGGGCATTGCATGACACAGGGGCACCTACTTACGTGCAGGCAACATATTCATACTCATAAAATAAATAGAAATGCTTTTTTAAAAAAGAAGTAGAATCACAAAACAGCACATGCAAAAATCAATTTGCAATATGTGTGACAGTTTCTGGATGGGGTTGTTGCTATGGCCTGTATGCTATCTGTCCCTGAAATTCATATGTTAAAATTACTAACCCCGAGTTACTGAGAGGCAATAGGGATGTAGCCCTCATGAGTTGAATTCCTGTTCTTATAAAAGAGCCACCAGAGAGTTTATTAACTTCTTCTATCATGTAAGGATTTAGTGAGTACATGTTGTGTATGATGTCAGACACGTGGCAGAGGCTTGAAGCAGCATGCTACATTGCGTCTGCAGTTAGGAAGAAGAAAGTGAATACTCATGCTAGGCTAGCTACTTTCCATGCAGTCTGAACTCAAGCTGAGGATGAGTCTTTCCATGTCAATTAGTGTAATCAAGGCAATCCCAAGGTCAGAAGAGAGCCTAATCTAAATAACCCCTCACAAGTGCATCACATGCTTGCCCCCCGGGGGGATCCTAGATCCTGTGAAGTTGATAATATTAACCAGAATAGGCAGTCAGTTTAAAATAAAGATATACTTTGGAACACAGTTTCAGAAGCTTTAGCTGATAGTTAGCTAACCTTGTTGTTTTGGGCCCATGTTCACACAGCACCTTGTGGAGGAAGCATGTCTTAGAGGAAACTGCCCGCTTTGTCACAGCCACAGTGCAAAATGAGAGAACAAAGCAAGGCTGTGATGACACACCTCCAATGACTTCACTTCTACCCACCGGGCTCCACCCCTTTACATTTCTACCTCCCCTAACAGTGACACAGGCTGGTACTAAGGCTTCCAACTTAGGAATTTTAGGTGACATTTATGATCCAATTTATTTTTTTTTTTAATTTTTTTATTTAATTTTATTTATTTCTGTATGTGTATGAATGTACTGTCTGCATGCAAGTCTGTGCACCCGTGTCGTGCAATGCCGCGGAGGTCAGAAGAGGGTNTTTGACCATTATGAATAAAGTTGTAATAAACATCCTTATGCAGATTTTGTATTTGTATTTGTTTATTCCATTTGTTTAAATTTATTTATTTCCGTATGTGTATGAATGTGCTGTCTGCATGCAAGTCTGTGCACCCGTGTCGTGCAATGCCGCGGAGGTCAGAAGAGGGTGTCGGATTCCCCTGGAACTGGAGTTCTCCTGGAATCGGAGGTTCAGACGGTTCTCGGCCGCCATGTGGGTGCTGGGGATCGAACCCGGGTCCTCTGTAAGAGCGGTCGGCGCTCTTAACCACTAGGCCATCCCTCCAGCCCCTTATGACCCAACTTATAATGAGCAACTTGAGCTTGGAATTTCCAGCTTCTAGAACTTTGAGGAAAAAAATTTATTTTGTTTACTAGCCACTGTACCCTATTATGTATGAACTGTTGGGATAAAAGATGACTGGCCAAAAATTTCTTTATAGAAATTTTAAACAGTTATAGAAATAGAAACAACTCATGTTCTGTCTTGCTTCTATGCAACAAATGTGAAGAAGGATGAAAACAGCCTCTTATCAAAGCATACGAGGAGATGGAAAATTCCACCATGCTTTCCTTCTGCCCTAAATTTGTAACCCTTTGGGGTGAGCACGTTGTATTTTGTTGTGTCATTTCTTTAAGAAGTGAAATTTAGCCTCGTGCTTGAGGCTCTACAGCATGGAGAGATGGCTTAGGAGTTAAGAATATAGATTCCTCTTACAGAGGACCTGAGCTTGGTTCCCAGCATCTACGTCAGAAGGCTCACACCTACCTGCAACTCTAGCTACCAGGAAACCAACACCTTCTTCTGGACTCTGAGTCACCTGTACTTACATATACAGAAAATACACTTAGTTACAGAGTTCAAGACCACTGGGGAAGACCACCCAGACTCAATCAAATTTTATTCAGCCAAATTTTAATTAAGCTGCAGCTGGCTACAGTCTCTCCAGTTCCCGAGTGAGGACTGCAGCCTCGATTGAAGCCAGGATGGGACTTTCAAAGACAAAAACTGCAATTGCTTCATTTCTGTGGAATTTTCAGCTATGTGGGGTAACACCATGGTACCCTTATGCAAGCAGTGATAAGCAGGTTACAGAGGCCCAAGTCAGCAGTTAATCATGTCACAACAAGTTCACAGTTTAACATTCTTTAACTTTGCAGTCAGGGCTAGACAAGCAGATGGTCAACAGGTGCATATTCTGGGAAGGGATAAGAGAATTTCTCTTCAGACTTAAGAAGAGGTTTCTGGTGAGTTCTTAAGATGGCTACCTTGCACAAAATGGAGTCACTCCAATCATCATCACATAATTAAAAATAAAATAAATCTTAAAGAATTAAATGGCAGCTCCATTAATCACTGGAATTCGTGAGTATGATAGTTATTTTGTTTCGAATTTATTTTTAACTAAATGCCCATGAAAAGTCACTCCATTGTTGGCCTCCTCAAAGGGCTATAGTAAGCATAATTAAAATAGAAAAATTACTAATTTTTTTTCATAGCAGAGCTAGTATTTACAAATCTTTAATAAGCTAACTAGCAATACTTGGAGAACTGAAAAGCAATGCAGAAATAGATCTGAATTCTGTTCTTACTGCCAGAAACACATTGTGGAGGAACCTGCTTCCTCACAGCCTCTAGGAAACAGAAGGGAAGAAAAAAGGAAAGGGTCAGGGTCCCACTAGCCCCTTCAAAGCTACACCCCCAGTGACACAGCTACCTGCTACTAGGTACCACCACTTAAATACGAATTAATGAAAACATAATAAAGCTCATCTATGCAGTTGGACTTAAACCGTTTCCAGCACAATTACCTCTTTTACCAAAAGGTCCCATTTTCTTGTAGACCCAAAAAGCTTAAAATATGCTGACTTCATGCCTATGCTAAAAGAGTCCGACTGTGGGTTTAACGGTGACATTTCTCCAGCTCTCTGGTGTTTTGTCCATTTATATACCATCACCATGGCTACTGTGATAACATTTAAAATCACTCCAGTGTAAATCTGACAGCACCTCATTAGGTTTTCTCAGAATCCTGTAATTAGGTAAGAAGAGACTGCTGATTGAGAAGGTGAGAGCAGTGTGGGAAGGCTGCATTTCCATATTAACCATCTCAATATGCCCTCTCCACTCTCCTCCCTGATATAGCAAAAGCTTCTTCCAACCTGGAATCTTCAGTTTTCAAGCTGAAGGCTTCCGTAGAGGAAAAGAGAGCAACACTGAGATACCATTTCCTGCCTTTAGATGTTAGTAACTAGATTTTACCTTTTTCCTTCCTCATAGCCAAGGGGTTATTGAAGATGCCTCCATGTTGGCTTCAGAAGAGCCCAGATTTCTGTAAGGGACGTTTAAGCCCCTTGACACAAATTAGAGTCACCTAGCAAGAGGGAACCTCAAAGGAACTTCCTCCATCAGACTGGCCTATAGGCATATCTGTGAGGCATTTTCTTAATTATTTGATGGAGGAGGGTCTGCCTCCAGGTTCCTGTCTTGAGTTCCTGCTTTGACTTCTTTCAATTAAGGCTGTAATTTTTTTTAAATATAATACTGTTAGGTTAGGTGGGGGCAAAAAGCTAAAAGATGGCATAGACTGGAAAGACCCTCCTTCCTTTTCCGGTCAGGCCAGATTCCCATGAGACCTCTGGACCTGAGATCCACCTCCAGATCTGAGCCCCTGGCCTGGTTTAATTAGCCAGATTCCAATAGGTTACGATCTCCCTTCCCCCTATAAAAGGTTCTCCCCACCTTTCAGAAGTGTGCTTTCAATGGCCTTCAGGATGGCCAGCTGCCGTGGATGAGAGAGAGAGAGAGAGAGAGAGAGAGAGAGAGAGAGCATTTCCTGCATTACCTTTTTTAATATGCTTTTTAATTCAGACTGATTTGGCCTTTTCTTAGTGTCCGTTATACTTCTCAAATACTTTTATTGATGTTTTGTGTATTTCATACATTATTTTTCAGTTCAATTTAGACATAATCCCCTTTCTCTTCCCCCTACCCCACCCCAGTTCATGATTTTTGCCATACATGTCCTGCATCTTTCTCTCAGTCTTTTTAAAGTTTTTCTCTGCAGAGGTTTATTGCTTTGGGCAGAATTTAACTGTATTAATCTGTTCTTTGACCCAGTCCTTATTTAATAATTAAGGAAATGAAAATTAAAACTACTCTAAAATATCATCTCACTCCTATAAGACTAGTTAAGAACAAGAAAACAAAAGACATTAAATGCTGGAGAGGTTGTGGGGAAAGGGGAACACTCATCCACTGTTGGTGGGAATGTAAACTCATACAACCACTGTGGAAAAGTGTGGAGAACCTGGGCTGGAGAGATGGCCTAGCGGTGGTTAAGAGCGCCGACCGCTCTTACAGAGGACCCGGGTTCGATCCCCAGGACCCACATGGCGGCTGAGAACCGTCTGAAACTCCAATTCCAGGAGAACTCCAGTTCCAGGGGAATCCGACACCCTCTTCCGACCTCCTCGGCACTGCACGACACGGGTGCACAAACTTGCATGCAGACAGTACATTCATACACATATGGAAATAAATAAAATTAATAATAATAAAAAAAGTGTGGAGAACCCTTAAAAGACTCAAAATGAGCCTACTACCTGACCCAGCCATACCACTCCTGGGTATATACCCACAAGACTCATCCTACTGCAGTGATACATGCATATCTATGTTTACTGCAGCACTCTTCATAATAGCAAAGAGCTGGAACAGTTAGGGTCCAAAAATCCACACCAGACACACTGAAGGATGGAAAACCAAGACTTTATTTTGGGGGGAAAAAGTAAGCCAGCATGCTGGGGTGGGAGGGAAAAGGATCCAACCCTGATAACTTGGCTCACAGACCTTTTATACAGGGTCTAGGGGATTTTTTCTTTATCCGTTCGGACCCTGTTTCCCAAGCCTCGGATGTATCTGGTGGACTTCAGCTTGGGGAAAAGTGAATACCACGGGGCCTGATTCTCAATGCCCCAGATGCATCTGGTGGACACCAGCCTGAGGTGAAANTTTTTTGTCTTTTTCGAGACAGGGTCTCCCTGTAGCCTCAGCTGTCCTGGAACTCACTGTGTAGACCAGGCTGGCCTTGAACTCACAAAGCCCACCTGTCTCTGCCTCCCAAGTGCTAGGATTAAAGGCGTGCGCCACCACGCCTGGCTGGAGTTAACTCTTATCTCCTCAGAACCAACCCAAGTGTCCCTCAACAGATGAGTGGATAACAAAAATGTGGTACATGTACACAACGGAGTTCTATGCAGCAGTAAAGAAAGATGACATCATGAACTTTGCAGGTAAATGGATGGAACTCATAAAAGCTGTTAACGTTTAAGATAAAATAAACCCTTTCTTCTTCCCCAAGCTGGTTTTCATCAGTGTTTGTTTTTGTTTGTTTTCATTTTCGTTTTTAATCACAGCAACAGAAAAGCAACTAGAATCATTCCAAGATCTTTATATGATAATTTAGTATCTTTGCTTTTCATAATAAATTGAATATAATTAAGAAACATACACAAAACTTCAATTAAAAATGTGGAAACAGGGGATGGAGAGATGGCCTAGTGGTTAAGAGCACCAACTGCTTTTGCAGAGGACATGGTTCTATCCCCGGCACCCACATGGCGGCTGAGAACTATTTTTAACTCCAGTTCCAGGGAAATCCAACACCCTCTTCTGACCTCCATGGCATTGCACGACACGAGTGTACAAACCTACATGCAGACAGTACATTCATACACATACAAGAATTAAAAAAAGTAGAAACAAACTGTAAGAAAAATAAAATAAAAGGAAAAAAAGACCCCTACACAGATGTGTAGAATTCAATGTTTATAATAGTTGAACAAGTGAAAATAAATGTCAATAAACTGATGGATAAATATTTTTTTTTAAAAAAGAAAGAAACATAAAAGTGCTATTAAATCTAGGTCCTCTCTGGACAAAAGCTGCCTATGGACAGGACTAGTAGAAACCTGAGTCATATTCCTACTAATGTTTAAATCTATGGCTTGCTCCTGGCCCCAAAGGTGAGTTAAAGTAACTTATGATTTTAATACAAACAAATTTTGTATTCTGATGAGGTAAGCCACATGAAAGCTATTTAAGCCACCGCCCGTGGCTGCGTTGTTTGCAGAAAGGCATCATAAATGCTCAGTTTGACATTCTTTGGGGTTTAAATGAGAGGAGAATGTTTACTCTCTTGAAATCTTCTGTAATGAGGAAGAATTTAGACTAATTGGCAAACCTAATAGGGGAGCTGATTAGTTCATACAAATAGCTCGGCTCCATTATTTGACACAGAATTCACAACTGTGCCCTGTTTGAAGGAAGCTCCGTGGAGGTTTATAAGTGAGAGAGAGAGAAAAATAAATGAGATAGAGATACATGCAGACAAAATCAGTTGTTCATTGTCTTCAAAAGAGTTGTTCTCCACTGTGGAACGGTCTTATAGAATTTGTGCTTAGATGCAATTATCCAGTCTGAGAGAGGACCCTACATGGATGTAGCACTCATAGCATGGTAATAACCAAAAGGAAATGGGCTAGAATCACACTGCAGTGTGCATGAATGATAACAGTAAGGACTCATTGCTTCCTATAAAATTAATGTTAAAAGGGAATGCATTACTCCCCAACACTATCTCAGTAGTCCCTGTTTTTACTGAAAAGAGGTACACATTCCTCACTGCTCACTTATCACATTGAGAGAAGTAGAAGGTGACAATTTTAACCTTTTACAATTGAATTTAATCATTGGTTAAAAGGAAGGGGATAATTCGACTATTTCCAAAATTACATTTTGTTATCTCAATTGTGACAGGGAGAGCTGTGTCCTCCAAGGGGCAGAGGCCAGGCGTATCGTTAGATGTCCCACAATGCCCAACAGAATCCAAAACAGTGTCCGAAGAAGTATCAATAATACCACCACCTGTTGAAAGGCTATAAATTGATGCTGTTGTGATTTGAATGTGAAATGTCCCCGGAAGACTCCAGTGACAGAAAACTATCCCCAGCTGGTGGTGCTATTTAGGAAGATTGCAGAGCCTTCAGGAAGTGGGACTTTGCAGGGGGAGGTGGGCCTTGAGGTTTTCTATCCTGACCAGCAGCCCCCTGCACTATTGCTAGGCCTCCCAGGCCTCTCATCATAGCTTCCAAACTCTCACGGAATGAGCCCCATTGCTTCTGGTCAAGGATAAGCAAAACAGCAGTTTGCACAGCAATTTCCAGGGCAGCCGGGACTACAGCAAGACCCCATCTTAGAAAACAAACAAACAAAGAAAAATTCAAATAAATATTTTTTCAAAACTATTCATTGTCTAGCCTTACCAATTTGGTCATCCAGAATCTTCATGAAAGTGAAGATTCAAAGTGGAACTGTAGTCAGTAATGAACTCCATTCCTTCAAAAATAATTTAAACTTTTTGCTCCATAGAGAAATGACACTTCATATTGTGACATCCCAGTGTTATCCAGGTTATTGCGCGCTCCCCAGATGAAATAAGAGACCACAATGTTTAGGATCTCTGGGTTAGAGTTTACTTCAGGGTAGCCTGGGCTAAGTTCAAAGGAAGGAAAGAGCCAGCACTGAATGGCGTCTGGTCCAGGAATTTAAGGGAGATAGGGTAGGGGCTCAGGTAGGAGGTGGGGGTAGGGCGTTTAGTAGAAGTTCTGGCTTTTCCAAGGAGGGGAAGATTCCTGAGTATTCTGTGATGGCCCGTTTTTTTCCATAATCAAAGGCAGGCTGGTAGAGCAGGTTCCTCAGGGTCTCTGGCCTTGGATGCCTTTGCATTTCAAATGGATTCCTGGTCTTCTCCGAATCCACACTCTGACACCCAGTTCTTAAGATCTACGTGATCTTATGTGATCTTCAGAACACCTGCGGAAAGGCAGGCGTCTGCTGACTTGGAGCCCCAGATTCTTGAAGGCCTCCAGCCATCTTCAGGAAACAAGACTTAGACCAAAAGCGAGTGTGCCTATGGAGGCTTCACTGCCACCTCATACAAAGACATGAACAAACCAAATTCTCCACCAGAAGCCGAATCACACGAGAATTTGTCATAATGATCAAAGATGGGTTTATGGGTGACCTTGAAAGTAGCACCAATCATGAGTGAATTATGGGGAGTCAAAGAGAAAATGTTCTTATTTTAAGACAGAAGGGATGCTGGGGCCTTGGTGATGCACGCCTTTAATCTTAGCACTCAGGGGATCAGAGGCAGGTGGATCTCTGTGAGTTCAAGGCCAGCCTGGTCTACATAGTGAGCTCTAGGCCAGCTGGGACTGAAGGGAGACCCTGTCTCAAAAAGACAAAAAAAAAAAAAAAAAAAAAAAAGACAGAAGGAAAACACTGCTGAAAAAGCACATTGGAGCTGTCTGCATGTCATTCCTGCACCAAGACAGAGATGAAACTGATTTAAACCCAAACACTGGGGGAAGTGGATGGCATACATTTCACGACAAACATTAAGTCAGAATAAATTTATTCTTAACACAGCAAGTTCTGTGCTGGTGATTAAATGTGTCTATTGCCACAGGTCACACCATTCGAATTAACACAAATATGCAAGTATTAAATTATTTCACCAGCAAGGCAAAAGCTTTTCTAGAAATAGGTACTTGGCTCGTATATCTACGTATCTCACCTAACTCCTTGACAAAATGGTTGGAGTCCACAGGAATTATTACCCCATAGAGAGAACGCTTATGAAGTAGGTATTTTAAATTCAAGACTGCAATTAACTCAGCTCAAGTTAATGTTTCAGGATTTATACCAACACAGGTTTCTGGAAAAAGCTGAGATCACACTGCAGACTGCATATTTTACTTTGCTATATGATTCTAGTTACCCTGAAAGCATAAAGCCACTGTCTTTGAGCTACAGTCACACAAGGGTGGACGTCATAAACAGCCACATTTAGAAGGATGACATTGCAAAGCTAAATCCTCCAAAAGATCAAGCAACTTTGAAGCTAAAAACACAGCAGCTTCTGCCTACTGTTAAAAAATGAGGATGGTCATTGAGATGAGGACCAGAGTTGGGTCCCCAGGGCTTACAGGTAGAAGGAGAGAGCTGACACCCAGGAATTGTCCTCTGACTTCCAACCTGTGCCCTTGCATGTGTGAATCTGCCACCCTGTCCCAGTACACAAAATAAGTATAGAAAATGAATACATGAGAAGTCATAGACTACTAACTGGCAAATACTCAAGGTACTCTCTCTACAAGAGAAAATTGCTGCCTCTTCAGCCTGCTGTCTATCCACTTTTCATCACAGCCACACAAGCTATATCACTTTCTCCCTGGCCCAGGGTGCTTGAATCTTATTAGACAGGTTTTGCTCAGTTAGAAGAAGTAGATCCTTCAAAATATAGGCAACAATGTGTTTTTATGCATTTTATCTCACTTTCTTTTTAACACGGAGGCTAACACCTGTATTTCTGTTATCTATTTATCTGACAGTTTCTACAGCTATAAGGTAAGCACTGGTAAACATGAGAATATAACACAGGGGAAAAGGAGAGATTTTTAAAATATTTATTTTATTTTAAATTATGTGAGTGCAGTGCCTACACAGGGATAGGGTCCCCTGGAGTTACAGTCACAGAGGGTACTATGCCATCCAGTGTGTGCACTGGCTTCTCTGCAAAAGAAATACATGCTCTTGACCTTTGAGCCACCTATCCAGCCCTAAGTGGAAAGATATTTTAAAAGAGGGAGAGAGATATTTAGACACACACTTGTATACCTCTCGCTATCATGTTGTACCAGACATAGAGAAAGGCTTAGCAATCAAATGTACATCCCATATTACATTTGCGATCTACGACATGGAAGTATATGAAAAACATGCAGAGCAAAATTTATAACTTTATTTTTCTAATGGAAAGAGAGTATTGCCTGGGCTATTTTATTTATTCTATGGAATCTGGCTGCTTCTTACTGTCTTTGGTTGATTTCACAACTCTATGAGCTGTAGAATACTGATAATGATGCAAATCATTCTTGTCCATAGAAATGCAAATTCTGTGCAGTGGAGATTGAGTTGATTATTTCTCTATAGATATTGACTAAATTTACATGTTGTGAGAGAATTTATTCCAGCAAACCTGATCTCTGTGTATTTCCCTTATGGATTCTCCTTCAAATTAGTGGTTACATCTTCCACTCCTCCTTAATTAAATTAACTAAAATACGTGACATAGATTCATTTTATATTTGTACAGCATTGATGATTATATTCTTTTATAATTATATCTTAACACATGGAAGGTTTTAAGATTGGGAAACAATACCTCCAAATTAAGTTTGACATCTCCTTTTAAAAAATTACAAGTTTCAACAATCTTGAGTTGATATTTCCCAATGATACCAGAAAGTTCTTACTGAAACGTGGGGTATACATCAAAGGTAGGACATACTTCATCAGCTTTCCAGAGCCTCCATTAGCATTTGATTTGATAATTTTGAATATTTTTATTTATGTATACGTGTGTGTGTGTGTGTGTGTGTGTGTATACTTCTTTCAAGATGAGTATATGCTGCATGTGTGCAGGTGCTCACAGAAGCTAGAAGAGGGCACTGGATCCCCTAGAACTGGAGTTGCTTATGGTTCTAAGCCACCCAAAGTCAATGCTCAGAATGGAATTTGGGTCCTCTGGAAGAGCAATAAGTGTCTGTAATCACTGCTTATTATTCCAGCCCCAGCATGTATTAACTTTGCTTTTCACAATTAAGATTCTTCCCCATTAAGATTTAGTTTTATAGCAAGTTTTCTGACCATAAAGTTCACAGAATTAAGTTGCTTATACCTGTGATTTCAAGACACAGTAGTTACCACCATTCTCCTCTCTTTTGCTTTGGGTGATGTATATATTACCATATGAAGATTAGGCCACATCCTGCTCTACGTTACTTCATCTTATGTAGAACAGTAGTTTGTAGGCTGGGCCTTGCCCTCCATTATTCCAATTTACAAAAGAAGTTGGCTCCATTTTCAGTGTGATTGCTGAGACAGAATGTCTCTTCATTTTGGATCTTGTTTATTCAAGTAAACAACCTCCATCCGTCCAGCACAAAACATAGCATACACTGACAGCCAATTTATTCATGAAGTAAATGATTACCACCTTTGAACTTACAGAATTAAAACAGGAGCACTTGGGCACATAAGCATAACAAAAACATATAAAATAAAATCAGGACCTTGAAGGATGGAACCCCCTCCAATGGATCACCTCACGCAGGATCTGGTGGCAGACACTGTCACTAGACCATCTAGTGCACATGTTATGGGATAGACAGGCGATGGAATTTCCACTCTGTTCCAAGAGTTTCAACTTCAATGTCAATCTTCCTAATTCAGACAGGCCTGCAACTCATTGTGTCATCTGTTCTTACCTTGAATGGATCTGTGTCTTCAAAGAGCTGCACCTGAGGTAATTACTATTAGGCAGACCCTTGCAGTGCCTCTTTGCACCTATATTAGCTCTCTCCTTCAGTAGAGCTTCTATAGGCTCAATATAACCCTTTTTAGTTATTTTGGAAAACATGCATGCACATGCTTGCACACACAAACACACACATCACCATGTGTTTGAGTTAATATTAGTAATTAGTAGCCGGGCGTGGTGGAGCATGCCTTTAATCCTAGCACTTGGGAGGCAGAGGCAGGTGGATCTTTATGAGTTCAAGGACATCCTGGTCTACAGAGTGAGTTCCAAGACAGCTGAGGCTACAAGGAGACCCTGTCTCAAAAAGACCTCAAAAAGACCAAAAAAAAAAATATTAGTAATTAGTTGAAATAAAAGAACCTGTGATCTCCTATAGCACATATGAATTGAAAGTGGAAGTACTTAGTGATTTAATGTAGCTTGTGAATCTATTGCTAGTCAATAAATTATGACATTGTGGAAAGACACAAACATAGCCATCTCCATTTGTGACATCATATATTCAGCACAGCAAAGGCATCCCTCTGATTATATTTAACAAATGTCTTCCCAGTCTACATTTTTAGATATATGACTCAATTGAAATATTTCCTTAGATATATTGGATACTTGACAGCATATTGAATTATTTTAGATTTGAAAGTGTATGAATGACAGCATAACACAAATTTCATTTTGTAGGATTTTTTGACTCAGTATTGCTTTAAGATCCATACAGCCATGTATAAGATGTATTATTCATGACTAAGGAAGAACTTCATATTAGACAACCATTTCGTCCTCTCTTCCTCTAGTAGTGCATATGTCTCTACCATGTGTCAACTGCAGTGAAGCACTGGGCATCCTTCTTTTATTCTCTATGTGGGAGGCAGAATGGATATTCTGCGTCTAATGGAATTCTTACCTGTGATTAGTCTTAGAAATATCAGGTGGGTTTCCATAGATTGGACACTGTTTCTAATCAGTAGCACAAGAACACCATGAATCTCTCAGCACTTCTCATTAGTCCAAAACTATATTGTTGCCACATTTATAGACTATGCAATGGTACATTTTTTCTGTTTTAATTTGTATTTTTTTTTTTTTTGGTCTTTTTGAGACAGACAGGGTCTCCCTGTAGCCCCATGTGTCCTGGAACTCACTCTGTAGACCAGGCTGGCCTCTGCCTCCCAAGTTGCTAGGATTAAAGGTATGTGCCACCACACCTGGCTTAATTTGTAATCTTTGTCATTTATTTTCTTCTTGAAAATGCCCCTGATGCTAAGAGAGGATACAGAAGAGAATAATGGAAGAAACAAAAAAAATCATATTCAATAAATCACTTTCCTTCAAGTCCAAGAAGAAAGAGACATTGGAACAATCATTTTAGAATCAGATCCCAAGACCTACAGGGTATCTGATTCACTCATTGAAAAAACAAAGAAAAAATGCACACTTACTAGAAAATTGCAAGCATGTTTACTAAGCATCTAAATTTTCTACAACTAGTAGTTAAAACAGCTGTGGGTTTATTGTTCCTATATTGTATATACTTATTACACAATTTATTTCTGCTAATTTTACTAATGAACAGTGTCAACTTCACAGTCAGAGTAGCCCAGTTCCAATGTTTCAAGCACTTTTGGGCCCTGAAAAATCCTTTTAATTTCCATTGAAGAAAACTTGAAATACATGGTTTAAATTAAAGAAAATATTTTAATATACTATTTTTAATGTTTAATGGAGGAAAGCACATACCTATTCATATTTAATGCAATCTTGTTTTATTACTCATAATATAGCCATGATTTTGCAGTACTACAAAAGGTGAATAATTTGAGTGACTACAGAGATATGTAGTTTAATGTACTTATGATCAGAAAAGCAATTTGTGAGATAACTTTTATGGAAAATAAGATCTACTGCAGATCCAGGCCTCATAAAGTAGATATTTTTCAGGAATATTGCTCAGGGAATCCTGGGGTCTGATCATCTTCAGAACTTTTTGTTTTGAGTCATGGTCATGCTAGATATCCCAGCAGTTCTCTTTTTCCATGGATAAAGGATTCTTTTGACCCTTTTTTCCTAAAGTTACTTAATACATGATGCATTATTTCATAGTATAAGTATTATACTGTACATGTTTGAATATCCCCCAATGGATTGGCACTTGAATCTTTAAGAAAGAACATAGATCCCTTGTTTTTCTTTCTGAGTCTGTTACTGCAAACGTAAACAACACGAGAGTTTTGCGTGGTCCAGTAAGCACGATGTCATACATTAAACACAGTGTGGTCACTGCCTTGAGTGCGGTCAGAGCATGAAGAACCACTCTGAGAATTCCGGATCCATTCTATTTTTCATTAATGGGACAGAATGAGGGTGGGAGAGAAGGTCTCAATCCTCTCAATAGGATGTAAGCAAAAAGCAATGAATTTCTTAGGAATTCTGTTACTTCCAGACATTCAGATTATTTACCATCTTTTGAAATTAGACAAATAAAGTGTTGTCATGACAATACTTGTAGATTTGAAATATGCAAATGTCATCTGTCTTTACTGCTGCATCGAATTCCATTCAACAATCAAACAAGTGAAGAGAAAATCCAGAGAGTGGGAGGACACCTTAACCAGTGATACATTTGATAGAGCATTAACATCCAGAGTGCATAAACCACTCAAAAAACAAAGGAGGAAGCAAACAAATGACATACTCAAAAGTCTAGAGCTGAACAGAGACTTCACAAGTGATGAAATAAGGATGGCTGAGCAACACCTTAAAAATGTACATCATCACTAATAATTAAGGAACTGCAAATTAAAGCCACCTTAAGATTTCATCTTACCCCAATAGGACTGGCCATGATCCAGAAAACAAAGGATACCAAATGCTAGAGAGGTTGTGGGGAAAGGGGAACACTCATCCACTGCTGGTGGGAATGCAAACTCATGCAACCCCTATGGAAAGCAGCATGGAGAACTCTTGAGAAACTGAAAATGAGCCTACTACCTGACTCACTCGTACCACTCCTGGGCATACACTCATAAGACTCATCCTATTGCAGAGATACATGCACATCTATGTTTATAGCAGCTCCCTTCAGAATAGCAAAGAGCTGGAAGCAACCCAAGTGTCCCTCAACTGACGAGTGGATAGAGAAAATGTGGTACATCTACCCAATGGAATTTTATGCATTGGTAAAGAAAGATAACATCATGAACTTTGCAGGTAAATGGATGGAACTTTGAGCCATTATGCTAAGTGAAGTAACACAGTCCTAGAAAAACAAATGATGAATGGTATTCCTCATTTGTGTATGCTAGCGCCAAATCCCTAGATGAATGGCAAGCTGGGCAAAGTTAATGTTATATTTCTTTTTATATGAAGACAACTATGCTGTTATAATGTGAATCCCTTAACTGGCTCAATAATTAACCCACTTATTTTCAGACTTTGTAATTGTGGTGTACGTATGGAGGCTATGTATTAATATAGTAATATAAAATTAAAGGGAAAGTGTGAATTCCTAAAAAAATAAAATAAAAAAGGTGATTGATACCTCTCCCCAAATATACAAATATGGGTCTCTTTTCTAGATGAATTGGAGTTGGGCCAAAATAATAAAAGTTTTAGTAGACACTGCCAGTGCCTTCGAAAGGGACTGAGCAATTTTTATCCCTCTCTGTAACTGAATACTCTTTTCTTTTAAAAGCACCTGACTTACTGATTCTCAAATTTTAGTGTTGATGGGTAATAATTCAGGGAGCTGCTTAAAATTTAAATTCTTGGGCCTCACTCAAGACCAGAGGACTGTAGATCTGAATGACTCTGACGAACTAGACAAAATGTAAAAGAAATATCTTAAACATTCTCTTCCTCCTCCTCTTCCATCTCCTCCTCCATCTCTTTTTCTGTCATGATCGTAGGAAGCTTATCTCTTTTCACTTCACACAGTATCTCATGACTTCTATTGCCACTGACATGCTACTATATCTAAAAATATCTCCAGGCCTGACCTCTTCCAGGAACCTTACACACCCCATTTCTCTACGTGCTATATCGCCATGGAAGTCTACAAAGCCCAAAGGGCTTAATTATAGTCCTTCTGTGTTCAGCAGCTCAGTTGATGGTGTCCACATGAGAAACATCTTTGCTCCCTTTCTATTGCACTCATTCTTCATCTGTTATGAAGTCCCAACTTGAGCTCCTAAATAGTTATCCATTTTTTTCTCAACCCTGTAATAACTACCCACATTGTTATCACCATCATCTCTCTGTCTGACTATTAAATAGATTTATAATTTGTTTTGACTTTTCTCTCCTCCACATTGCTTCTACTGATCTATTTTCCTGAGAACTATTACAATAAGTTACAAAGCAAGAAACCAGTTCTATCCAAGGTTCTGTGCATGCTTCTCTGATGCCGACTCTCTCTTTAGCATCCACCTTCCATCTCTCTCTCTCTCTTTTTTTTTTGTTTTTTTGTTTTTTTGTTTGGTCTTTTCGAGACAGCGTCTCCCTGTAGCCTCAGCTGTCCTGGAATTTGCTCTGTAGACCAGGCTGGCTTTGGACTCACAAAGATCTGCCTGCCTCTGCCTCCCAAGTGCTAGGATGAAAGGCGTGTGCCACCATGCCCGGCTTGCACCTTCCATCTCTTTTCATCTTACATTCCAAGGTAAAACCAAACTGCTTCTGTTTTTTAGACACAAGATGTTACTTCTTAGGGCTGGCAAGAACTTAATAGGTAAAGGTACTTGCTACCAAGCCTAATAACTAGAGTTTGATCCCCAGAACCCATACGATGAGGGGAAAGAATGGACTCCGAACAGTTGTGCTCTGCCCTCTACAGGTAGATCTGACTCAGCCTGTGCTCTCCCATGCCAGTCCACATTTACAAAATAAAATAAATAAAAATGTAAGATAATTTTTAAGATGCTGTGTCATGACCCCATGCTCATGATATTTTCTTTATTTGGAAACCCCAGAGTCTTTTTTTTTTTCAGGGGGGAGGGTCTTTTTGAGATAGGGTCTCCCTGTAGCCCCAGCTGGCCTGGAACTCACTATGTACACCAGGCTGGCCTTGAACTCATAGAGATCTGCCTGTCTCTGCCTCCAGAGTGCTGGAATTAAAGGCATTATTTAGCTATAAATTCTTCTACAAAGTCATCTCTGGACTCTACTTTGGATAAAGCATTCCTTGTTTGAATCTCATGTTCAAACATTTATGCTTCCATCTTTTCTTCCTTCCACAAATGATGACAAAGCGATTACTGTGTGGGGGTATCTTCCTAATCATCAAGAACTCCATGGAGAGTGACAGAATGGTCCTCACTTCACAACAACAACACACCAACACAGGACTTATCAGATTAAAGGAAAATGTTCCTTTGCATTTTGTGCTAATCCTTAAGTGAGTAACAACTTCTCATTAATAATGTTTTCACCAATAATGTTTGATCCTCTTTGTTAGAATAACCCCTCAATAGTATGAACCACAATGTAAATATTTTTCTCAATTATTGTGAATTAGGAGGCTCTAGACATGCTCCAGTAACGTGCTGGCTGTCCAAGTATGAGGACCTGAGTTAAGCCCTCAAACACCCAGGGAGAAAAACCTGAGCACAGTGGTACACACCTGTAATTCTAGCAATGGGGCGGGGGTGATATGTGGAACCAGGTTGATATCGCAGCTTACTGAAACCAGTCAGTACAGTGAGAGACTCTGTCTCAAAAATTAAGCTGGGGGCTGGGGCTGGAGAGCTAGCTCAGCAGTTAGTTACAATGGCTGATCTTGCAGAAGAACTGGGTTCAGTTCCCAGCATCCACATATCAACTAACAACCATTGCTAAGTGCAGTTCTTCAGAATCTGATGCCCTCTTCTGGCCTCCACAGGTGGTGCACCTACATACATGCAGGCAAAACACTCATACATACAGAATAAAAATTAATTAATTAATAATTAATTAAAATATGGTAGGCGATGATTGAGGAAGACACTGAATAGACATTCATCTTTGTCCACATGTGTATGCACCTGCATGTACACCCACATACATGACAGTCAGGCATACACATATCACACACAAATAAAAAGAACTATTATAAATTAGCTGAATTTTTATTGAGGAGGATTTTTAGAAAATTATTTCCAATATGACTTCCTTAGAGATAAATAGTCTGATCACATCTGAGGAGTCCAGAAACATCCTAATCTAAACCGTATCACTGGGGCAGCTATCACTCTATAAATTGATCTTTGAAAGGGATCTCTCCCTTTTTCATACAGTGCAGACATTTTTGGATTTAAAATTTCCTTATAGAAAATAAGGCAAATAATTATGATCTGTAAGAGAAGATCTGTGCTCACTCTCTGCCTTACTAATTTAGCAAGCATCCTGGTTTATCAGACGCCTTCATATAGGTCTTAGATTGATGTAAAAGGCTTAACCTCAGCTCTATTCTGGTGTGGGCAAGTCCCCAGGACAATGACAGGGCTTGGTGCTTGCTCATGGCTTTATTTAGAGGCCTGGGCCCGGGAAGGGTTTGTAAAGTCAGCACACTGGGTTATCTGAAGCACCAGCTGCATCCTCACTATGCGCATCTTCACTGGGCATGAAGACTTATTTTGCTGAATTAGACTTCTGTAACATGAGATTTTGGCCATATGACTTCAGGTTCAGGGAAGCCGTATTTGGTCCTCTTTAGGTTTAAAATTTTCAAATTGCAAAGGTGGTCTCTGAAGTCTAAGCACTACCCAGAATTTTCAAGGCGCCTACATTTCCATTTCAAAGAGATGGCAGGACATATATCTTGTCAGTGGGTCTGAACACTGCCTCACAACTTTATGGGTAGGAGCATTTACAAGAGTTCTTCAAATAGTAAGGGTGATGTAGCAGATGTTAGTACAAAGGGAAGAGCAAATGGAGTGTGAATCACAGGGTGACGAAGCCTGTATGAATCTCATTTGTTTAGCCATCTGAATGGTACACTCCAGGTATTAAATGAGCTAGGTAGTATTCCGCATGCAGTGCTGAATAGCACAGGAAGGTGGCTTAATGAACTATGGCCACTTGAATGTCCTCATATCGTCTCGCCTCTTCAGTCGGCCGTAGCTTACTTAGCTGTTCTCCCCAAATCTTTTAAAGTAATGCTATGGGTGATTATGACCTTGTCGCACTATTTTCCAGGTAATGTAACATTAGCGATTATTACATGATTAGTAATTTAATTAGCAGGTGTATTAGTAGAGATTCTTTTGCAAATTAAGAACCAAGTTTTAATAATCACTACACATGGAAAGAGCTGACAGCTTGAGGCATGTAAATTTATGCACTTTCTCATATCCAGCTTGGCTGCAAACGCAGATAGCCTTGACTTTGTAAAATGTTACTTGTCTGCAGACAACTCTGGAGTTCCCACAATCCTTTCCTTGGCTTAATGGCTTGATCGAATTAGTGATGCAAAGGTATCAGCCTTAGTTATCTTGCTTTTTTTCCCCCCTCATTCATGTCACTCTTACTGGTCAGATCTGAAACCAGAGGAAACCACTTCTTTTTGAGTAGTGAATACGACTATAATTTAGTTTGCCAAGAATAATGGTTAGTTCTACGGTTTGTTTCTTATTCGCTAGATCAATTCCCCTGTTCACAGGTGAGAATTTCAGTGGTGTGGTGGGATAAGTTAATTTGAATAGCTCACCCACAGATCTACAATCTTCTCCTGGCTTCTGTAAAATCATCGTATAGAAAATAATGCTTGAAATACATAATGTTTGGCCGGGCATGGTGGCGCATGCCTTTAATCCTAGCACTTGGGAGGCAGAGGCAGGCAGATCTCTGTGAGTTCAAGGCCAGCCTGGTCTACAGAGTGAGTTCCAGGACAGCCAGAGCTACAGGGAGACCCTGTCTCAAAAAGACCACAAAAAAAAAAAAAAAAAAGAAATATATAATGTTTTTCTGCCTGCAAAGCCAACAATTCAATGAAAAAAATTTCTGACTTGAGACAGTGTGGTGTGTTTGTAATGCTTCAATTAAAGTAATTTGGCTCATATCATAAATGTCAATGTACTAAGCAGGATTCTGTTTTTCCACTTCGTTAATAATTACAATCTATTTTTTGATCTACAAACATAAAGGCACTGGTGTACAGAAGTAAAGAAATAAAACTGCTGGCATTTTTACAGATTAATATATAAAACAGATGACCTTCATGATGTACTTTAAATATTTGGAGACTTAAAGATATCCTGTGTAGGCAGGTAACTTTTGTTTCTGGTAATCAGGAAGCCAGGAAAAGAGAAAAAGACTGAGGACTATCTGTAAAGGGAAATTTAAGGATAAGGGACATAAAGATAGGATGACTATCCAAGGTTTGGCCGTCACTCAGAAAAGTTTATAAAATAAGTTTTGGAAGCATTCATCCCTAGCTCCTATACCACTGGTCCGCTAGAGCCAGGAACCAACTCTATGTCCAGGCCCACTGATTGCCTGTAATTGGCCACATGGCTTATTTTTCACTTTGGCAATTAGCAAAGAGTATAGATTTACTTTTTGGGTTTTCCACTTTTCCAGGGCTACCACTGTATCACACCCAATAGCAGGTGTGCCTCACCAAACTAGAACACAGAGCTTTGTCCAGGGTCCACCAAGTCTCTTCTTGGTATCTCAGGCAATCAAAGACTACTTTCCTCTCCTTATGTTTCTAATTCCTTCTGCTGCCCTCCCTATTGGTTTGCATGGTTTCTGAGTTCAAACAATGGAAAAACAGGTAAGATACATTTTTCCTAGAATCTGAAGGCACCTAGGATAGGCAGAGACCCATTGTTAAAGTCTCTTTCAGCGATGCATATTTTTTAAATTTTTATCTTAATTTTGTATGTGTATAAATGTACTGTCTGCATGCAAGTCTGTGCACCCGTGTCGTGCAATTCCGCGAGGTCAGAAGAGGGTGTCGGACTCCCCGTGGAACTGGAGTTCTCCTGGAATTGGAGTTTCAGACGGTTCTCGGCCGCCATGTGGGTGCTGGGGATCGAACCCGGTCCTCTTGTAAGAGCAGGCGGCGCTTATTAACCACTAGGCCATCTCTCCAGCCCCTCAAGCAATGCATTTTTATATGTGGAAGAGATCAAGCCATTATGAAAAAAATCAGGCACAACAGCATATCACTGTTACAAGTCTGAAAAGATGGAAGTCAGTGCAAGAAAAATTTCCGTAGGTAAACAAATCATATTTGCCACACCATACCATGATCCATCCTCTCTGATATAGACAGATATT
Organism: Rhizomys pruinosus; assembly: GCA_009823505.1. Classification (NCBI taxonomy): domain Eukaryota; kingdom Metazoa; phylum Chordata; class Mammalia; order Rodentia; family Spalacidae; genus Rhizomys; species Rhizomys pruinosus. The sequence goes on along the minus strand of VZQC01011136.1, from coordinate 546,571 downwards.
TCTCAATAATACATGATGTTGGATTCATAATGTCTTATCGTCAGCCAGTCCTGAAAAAAATGATAATAAAAAAAAAAAACTATTTGCCAAAGATAGTACTAAATATCAGGTATTTTTCTATATATTCAGCATATACATCAATAGAAAGTAATATATTATAATATTAATACCCTTATCATTATTGTGTATTATGAATAATGTTAAACGTGATATTTTGTTGTTTCACACGATAGCCCTATGAACACAGACAGTGTTAGAAATTGTAGTCATGAAGCCGGGCGTGGATGGCGCACGCCTTATTACATGCCTTAAGGCACTTGGGAGGCAGAGGCAGGTGGATCTTTGTGAGTTCAAGGCCAGCCTGGTCTACAGAGTGAGTTCCAGGACAGCTGGGGCTACAGGGAGACCCTGTCTCGAAAAGACCAAAAAAAAAAAACAAAAAAGAAATGTAGTCATGTAATTAAAAATTGAGATATTAAGTGCCTAAACATAGTCCTGGTTGTCTGTTATGATTTCTTGAATTTGAGTGACATTGGGTTGTTTACAACCAAAGCCCATTTCTCTCCTTACCTCTACATTCTTCTTTTACTTTACTTCTTAAATGGTTATCTTGTGTTTTATCATCTAGGGTCAAAGATCTTACTGGATCAAATATTTTCATTTGTATACCTGTATTCCACCATCCTTGCCACATCCACTCCATATTCACCCGCTGGCCTCCTGATCTATGTTCCCTTTGGTTCCAAACCATCCTGTCAGAATAAAGGTACTCAGGCTGCTTCCTCCCTTCCTCAGACTATGAAATAGATCATTGTCCTGCATCAGTGCTGAGCATGCAATTATATCTGTTGAATTTAATGTAAGATTTAGGCTTAACATTTAATGCTTTTTTATTTCATTCTTCTAATATATATTATTGGTCTATTGTATACAAGTATGGGTATGCAATTAATCAGGAAATAAAACATGATTTTCTTCTGAGGTAACTTAAGACTTGTTACTCTCTGACCTGCCTGTAACGTCCCCAGAGCCCCCTTGTCTGAGCTCATGTGGGTTTCTGAGACATAGGCTTTCTATTTTTCAAACAGGGAGACTCCAAGGGCAAGCAGGATAAATTGGTTACCATCTTCTATAGCTCTCCACCAATACTCCAAATTCCTTTGTATTAGGTAATAAAAAGGGCCTCGCACCCCCAGCCCCCAGATTAAAAGGCACATGAGGCTTAAGGCATGCCAGGAACATGATTTACCTCCACGTGGATTACCAGCAAGGGCCACCTGCAAGGGCTGCCCATGGGGCAGGGCCTCAGATACAGAGGAAGCAGTCAGAAGATTGACAGCCTCTGGAGGAAGTGGACATCTGTGTGCCTTGGGATTCTGGGAAGACCAGACCTAACACTTTGTTCATCTTTTAGCCTATTAAATCCAGGCTATGGTAAGGTTCAGCAATAGGCAATGTGATCTATCCTAGACGGATTCTGATAACTGTGAGGACCTCTCAGAGTGCCACTCAGGGGCCTGTGTGAGAAGAAACAGGCAGTACACCAGGAGGAGAAGCAGGTCTTCCAGAGCAGCAGGGGGCAGTACTCTCCCCACATAAAGGGGTTTTCTTCATACTTCTGATTACTTTCCTTGATGGTTCATGTTGTGTGTCAACATGACTGGGCCACAGGATGCACACATATTTGATGAGGCATTATTGTTTTCCCGTGACATATTGATGGATGAAATTAACATGTGAATCAGTAGATTGAGTCCAATCTATGGTGCATTCCTATGAGAGGCATTATCCAATCTGTTGGAAGCAGAATAAGGAAGGATTACTTTGTTCTGATCATCTGCAAGCTGAGACCTCAGTCATCTCTTGCACTGAGATTTGGAACCTAGGCTATAGGCTTTCCCAGTTCTCAAGGCTTTTGACTTGACCCAGCACTTAGGTGGACTTAAACTAGCCCACATTATTGTTTCTCCTGGTTCTCAATTTTTTTAGACACAGTCTGTACTTGCCTACCCTCCTAGATTGATTGCTGGTACACAGACATAAAATTGTAGGGCTTCTCAGCTTTTGTAATGGTATGGGTGGGCTAATTCTTCATGATACACAAGGAATCCTAATACCATGGAATTGGGTCATATGTAAGAATACATACAAAAATAATCTATTGTCATCTTACTGTTTTACTTATTTTCTATTGTTGAACTGACAAAAACAACTTAAATAAAGAAGACTTTATCTTCTTTATTTAGCACACAGTTTGAGGACAGAGTCCACCATAATAGGAAAATCATGTTGGCTGGAACTTAGGACAACTGGTCACATTTCACCTGCAATCAGAAAGCAGAGACTTGAATATTAGTGCTCACCTAGTTTTCTCCCCTGTACTCAGTCCAGCTCCCACATTTAAACTGGGTTTTCTAATCTCACTTAACCCAGTCCAGAAACTCTTTCAGAGACACTCTCAGAAGTTTGTTTCCTAGGTGGTGTTATCAAATTGTCACTCAATAGTAACCATTCTGCTATCTATCCATCTATTTGTCTGTCTGTCTATCACCTGTCTCATTTGGGTTCTATTTCTCTGAAGAACTCTAATGGGCACACATATATGAAAATTTCATTGACATCACTGAGCTGAATAAATTATTAAAGACAATTTTTATAAAACAGCAAACACTGCTCAAGTCATCAAACATTGTTTATGTTTTGCTACTGTTTCATAGAGAAAAATGACATTGGTCTTAGATCCAAGGGCATTTGGAGATGAGGAGGAAACCCATGAATGTCATAAATTTGTCTTCCTTGATTCAGTTTGACAAAGTCCATATTGATCACTATTTGAAAGTTCTCTAACGTATTATTCTGGAACTAGATCCATATTAATCCCGTGTCCCTAAAATCCAGACTCTCGAGAATAGATGCTATCTGATGACTCTTCTTCTTTACTGCATATACTGCATTATATCCCAAATACTGCATTGTACCAAACATGCAACATTGAGAAATGTCTCTTTATATAAGCAAATGAGACATCTGATTTCATTGTTATTCTAAGATAATATGGCTTGTTTTGAAATAGCTGCTAATCTCTTACAATTTTAAAATTATGCAGCTGATCTTTATTTTAAGCTTGCAATCTTGTTGAATAGAATCTATACTAGGATATTTACAAACATGTTATAAATTATTTCAATCCAAGAGTACAAGTTTACAATAAGCATAAAGCTTACTTGCAACAATAAACTTTCACACAAGGTTTCATAGCCTGGTTTCTCTCTTCTTGTTTTATACCAGCATTTCTTGTAAGTTGCTAGGGCACTAGTTATAGTTGTCGCCAGTCTAGTCAAGTGTGAATCTTACATGTGACACTTTCTGTTGCTGGATGTAAAAAAATATCTCATAATATGTTGAAGGTCATTCTTGACTTCTGTTCATTTTTAACAAAAAGAAAAATACTAACTTTTCTCTATGAGCAATGCTTGTTTTACTCAGAAACTGAATATTGATATGCTCACAGTTTACTGGTTTAGAATATAGGTACATGAGTTTCAACAATTTTAAGGCTTAGTGTCATCAATTAAACATGTTCAGTTAGAAACAATCAGAAGCGTACAGAATTCTAGAAAGCTTTTTGTTAAGCTACGTATTTTTGTCAGCACTGCAACTGCTCATTTCTATTGAGTTCTGCCAACTTCCAGTGAAATAGCCAAGGTCTTTGATGGGAGGTGAATCTGAATTTAAATCTTTCCCTATGCCAGCGTAGGATTCAGATAATATTACTTTTCAAGCCTCAGTTTAAAGTGTGTAAAATGGGAAAGTAATGTCTACTACACAGGGAGGGAGTGGTGGTAGAAAGAACTGTTCTTCATTTACTCAACATATATTTATGAAGTGTCTGCAAACCCTTCAGCACTCTCCTAGGTACTGAGGATACAGAGTCGAGGAAGAGCAATCCTAATTCAAGTATAAACAAGCTTGCTGATGCTCAGCGCGAGATGGGCCAGCAGGATTCACTTTCTCTTTTAATTCCAAAGATTTTACGTTGCAACTTCCAAATGACTTTATGTTGCATATTTTGACAGCAGGTTTGGAAGTGCCTTATATTAATAGACTTCCTTTTTATGTGTCTAAATATGTAGCTATTTGAAGTCAGGAAATGTAACTTACAATTTTCTATAATAGCCAGAAGTGCTATAGCCCTTGGTAACAACTGAGAAATTGCATTAATGCAATCAGCGAATGGCTGGCATTTTGTTTGGACAGGAGGAGAGAGGAGGAAGTTTGGATGGCACATCTTAACTCCAAAGGCAAACTCACTGATGGGTGACTCAGTTTCCACCTTCTCTTGAATTCTGCAAAATGTGCTTTAGAAAGAACATTGATATTTGAGATATGGCTACATCGGTGCTGTTTCTTTACAAATCCAAAGGCATATGTTAATGTTTGAATTTGGAAAAAAATAACATCCTTGAGCAACAAAACTATTTTTAGATTACTATTTTAAAACAACAAAGAGATTTAATATATCTTGCCTCAAAATATATCATGACATTGTTTTTCTAAATATTTAAAACGTGACAACAAATCTATAGCTAACAATTATACTTTGAGATTTTTCTCTAAATCCCCTCATATTTATACATTAAAACATACAAATATGCATGATCATTTCTCTCTCTCTCTCTCTCTCTCTCTCTCTCTCACACACACACACACACACACACACACACTTACTTTCCCCTGGATTCTAAAGAAATAAATATTTAAAAATTTTTTAAAAAGAATATTCATTTATACTTTATTTTATTTTACTTCATTTTAGTTGAGATAGCATAAATGCCACTGAGCCAGTGTTAAGTAAGATTATATCTAGATTTATTTTTTATCTGTGTGTATGGATTTTCAATATGTTCTTGTCAAATTATATTTGGTAGGTACATAAAAATGTTAAGACATTATTGTACTTATAAATATAAAAAAATCTTTTTATCAATGTCATAAGTGCAAGTCTAAGAAAGAACAAACATTGTTAGAAGGAAAAGATTTATGGAGACTCCAGGAAGGCATGCTTGCACTTAAAGTGGGCCATTCATTTAATTTAAACTCTACCCATTATGGCTATTCAAGTGTAACATCCTGGAACCAAAATTTCACTAGCCATGGGAATTTTATACATTTATATAGTTTAGAGAGATCTATTTTATGAATAATTTAGGAGAGAAATACAGCTCAATTATAAGACTTAGAAAAGGAACTATGAAATACACACACACAATCATACTCCGAATTATTCTTTTTTCAACAATTAGAGGGACTGTTTTTTATCCAATAATCCCAAGGAACTATTCACATTTTATATAGTTTTAAACTGGGTGTTAGAAATTATATTCCAGTTTGTGAATAGAGTCCTCAATTTTTTATTGATACTTGCTGCTGCCAAAGAAATTTTGGTACTTGACACACTCACATGACCTAAAATCAATTCCCTTATCGGTTTTCCCTGTCAGCTTTTTATTTACCCTTCAAGTTACTCCAAATGTTATAATTAGATAAGTTATTCTGGAATCTTTACCTTGTTAACACAATAGTATAACTTTCATGTCAAAGAAGATAAAGTTAATTCTGGCCTAGGAACACAGTGACCATGGCGTAGAAACACAGATTCGAGTTACCCCAAATTCCATGTTCCAACATGGAAGCAGTTTCATGAAGTTTTTTAAGAGTTAATGCAACAAAGAAAGCCATAAAACAAGACAGTTTTCAGATACATTGGTGGAAACATTAAATAGGTGGTTATAGGAGGCCTCAGATGCTGCTTTAATGATACTCAGCCTTTGGCAAAGGGGAGATAGGGCTTTGTTAAGCTAATGCATCCCAAATATTTTTATCTATTAGTCACAGGATATTAAATCAGAAACAGAGAGGGGAAAGGAATGGATATTTAGGGGGCTAAAGAGAGACCTCAAATAAATTAATCTCCAAACCTGTAACATTCCAAAGTCCCACTATCAGTAGACTGCTGATCAGTAGATCAGCCTTGTAAAAAGTTCAATCTTGGGCTGGGGGGATAGCGCACCTGTTAAAGGCTGAGGATAAGAACGCCGCAAAAAAAAAAAAAACAACAAAACAACAATTCAGTCTTACATGATCAGATTTTCTGGGAACTTTCATTCACAACCTTCTTTCCTTACTACATTTTTCTGTCCCTTTCTACTGGGTCCAGGCCTATATATCGTTGAAGTCCTTTGAGATATATAAATCTTTTCCTTGGTCTTTTTGTTCATGCTTCTTTCCTGTCATTCCAAAACATTCAATACAAAGACAAATTTTGCACATGACAAATGAATATAACATCTTTCTAAAGATTTTTTGCCTCAAGTAGGGGAATGACAGACCCTTCACAAAAAAACAAAAAAAAAACAAACACAACAACCAAAACCCTGCCCGGTAACCTTAATACACTGAGAATAACTGAATGTTCTATGGAAAGTCATACATTAGCTCCTTTCACAAAAACATCCTGTTGGCATTCAACATACCCACAAAGAAGAGTATATATGGGCATCTTCATGGAATTCCCTACACCAAGTACATATTTGAAACTAAGATCCAAATTGCAGCAGATCTCTGGGGCATCCCAACTCTTCTCTCTGATGCAGTCTGCCAAAGTGAAGGTCTGATATTGTCCAGTAGTAGCAAGATCTGCTTGCAGGCTTGTAGCACACCGAAGGTAGGTCTGTCCTCAAAATTGGATTTAGTTAGTTCTTACTACTTCCCTGGTAATCCTGGAAAGGGAAACATCACCACTATCACCTTTGAAAAGGAAAATAAATATGTTCATGTATTTAATGCTGCCCTTTGTGTGTCTGAGATCATTCTCTTATAGCTGATTCTTGTATTTTATTTTCCTTTAGGACAATTAGTAGTTAATCTGTGATGCCTTTGTTAGCAATCACTTAAATGCTGAGAGAGCAAGTGAAACAAAATGGAGAACACAAAAAGGCCAGAGAGAAATACCACATATATCTGGTGACAATTGTATTGGTGGGGACATAGCTACGGATGTCTTAACCCTTGCCCTCAACATCAGCTTCTGTAATGACATTGAGTGCTGGATCACAAAAGCATTTTCTATAATGCCTTACATACAGGTAGACACTTATGCTGAAGGTCACATAAGCTACAGTCTAAGCCCACAAATGCTATAACTATTAAGAAATGACATTAAAAAAAGCCCTATAAAGCCTGTAGATTTCTCTAATCAATGTCCAGAACTTCAGAGTGCTATTTTGTCTGTGTACACTAGAATAATAACACAGGGGTTCTGCAACTCTTCAAATGAGTGTTTGATTTCTTAGCTGCCAGGTTTTCTGAAATACCTTAAGATATAAAGTAATATATGAAAACTTAGCAGTTTCAGGGCTTTGTTGAAGTCCATTAAGGAAAAGCTACTTCCTTCTGGTCTAAAGAATGGAATTTGAGTTTTACCTCTGGCCCTGGGTGGAATGACGATACTGCGATCTACACCAAAGATTTGAACATTGCATGTCTCTTCCCTGGGAAGTTCATCTAACTATACCTGTCAATCACAGGGCCAGGAAAACACCCCCTCAGGAAGGCTGACTGAAACTGAAGATCTGCTGAAGAGATAGGAGAAATAATTATCCGCTCACAGAGATAGTGCTCTCGCTAGAAGTCTCTCCCCAAAGTTATTCACTGCTAAGCCTGCCCACTCTTCTAACTTTATCAAAATGGCATCTCTCTCTCTTCTTCTCTCTTTCCCTCCTCCAACAACTGCTGCAATGTACAGCTTGCTGCTCTATTGTTTGGTTCTCAAATTATAATAAAATATTCCTTCACCTTCCTTCTATTCTAAAATTCTTTTGTAAGAGAATACTAACAATGGTTGCGGGGGCGGGGCTGGAGAGATAGATCAACCATTAAAAGCACTGGCTGCTCTTGCAGAGGACTTTGGTTTGGTTTCTAGCATCCACTTGGTGGCTTACGACCATTTGTACCTCTAGTTTCAGGGGACCTGAAGCCCTCTTCAGGCCTCTGTAGGCACTGCTCGGCTTCATATGCACTTACACACGTGCAGGTAATGCTCTCATATACATGAAATCAAAATTTTTTTGAGATAGGGTCTCATTATAGCCCCAGCTGGCCTGGAACTCAATCTGTAGACCAGGGTGGCCTTGAACTCACAGAGATCCACCTGCCTCTGCTTCCAAAGTGCTAGGATTAAAAGCATGCACCACCATGCCCAGCTTAAAAATGGTTCTTATACTGGAGGCTAGTACAGGGGTATCAAAATAGGATGCATGCTTACTGGACTTCATTTGGAGGACCATGGGAGGGAAAGACCCCAATGTGGAGCAAAAGTGCAGGATTGATAGTTGTTTGGGATTGCCAAGGAGGAACCTTTGGGCACCTCCCTTAAGGAAAACATGACATTTATTAGAAAAAAAAGTCCTCCAATTCAAGTGATATGTGTATGTATGTATGTATATATATATATATATATATATATATATATATATATATATATATATATATATATATATATATATATATATATATATATATATATATATATATACTGTAGCAATACAATTTGGAGAGAACAACAACAAAAGAACTGAAAGAAAAAAACACTCTGGAAAGACTCAGAAAAAGATGCAGGACATGTAGGACAGAGTGCAGGGACTTGGGTGGGGTGGGAGACATGGAAGGGGAAACGACTCTGGATTCGATTGAGAAATGATGTATGACTTATGGAAAAAGTTTAATAACAATTAAAAAAAAAACGGTTCTTAGCCACCATGTGAATGCTGGGAATTGAACCTGGGTCCTCTGCAAGAGCAGTCGGCGTTCTTAACTGCTGAGCCATCTCTCCAGCCCCCCAAATCAATTTTTAAAATATTAAAACAACACTAACAATACAAAAAAGGGGAGTCCAATTCCTTAAAAATGGTATGAGTGGTGAACTGAATTTAAGCCCTTCAAAATCTAGATTTTATGCTCTTTTTCATATTCAAAAGCATAAGCAATACATAATCTAAACTAATCATACAAATATTAAAGTATCCTTAGGCTCCTGAGACTTTGAAGTTCCTGCTCCCCTTCCCAGGTCGCACCATTCCTTGAGATTTAAACTATATGTAGAAGTGGAGATATCTGAGCTTTTCGAAGGACCATTAAAGCAAGGCTATTTATTGCCTTAGGTTCAAAAACATAGACCCTCCTCGCCCAATTCAACCTCCTGTTCTAGGTGGAGATTTATCATTCCAAGGTACCCAAAGCATGAATTAATCCAGCTGGTCATATCAATCACATGTCCATGGGACTACCCTTTAGAAAAGCTGATTCGGGCTGGAGAGATGGCCTAGCGGTTAAGAGCACCGACTGCTCTTGCAGAGAACCCGGGTTCGATCCCCAGCACCCACATGGCGTCTGAGAACCGTCTGTAACTCCAGTTCCAGGGGAATCCGACACCCTCTTCTGACCTCCGCGGCATTGCACGACACGGGTGCACAAACCTACATGCAGACAGTACATTCATACACATAAAAAATAAATAAAATTAAATAGAACAGCTGATTCTCCCAAGGATATGCTAAAGAGATAATATACTTTTCCTATGAAGAATCTCCATCATCGGAAATTTCCAGTAACATAATTATTATCTGTCAAACACGTTTTACACTCCTTCATGCCATTTGTGGTAGCACAACACGTTCTCTGCTTTGTGTCCCTAGCTTCATGCCTCTCTCACCATCTCCATCTCTAGCTCCATCGTTTCTCTGCTACTTTTCCTTCGATATGAATATCCCAGTCTACTTTCTATTTTGCCTATTGTATTTTGAAATCATGCTGTAGTAAATAGAAGCCAGGCTTTGAAACAAACACTTCTGAGGCTGTATTTCAGCTGGCCCCCGTAATAAATTTTCTGAGAGCACTGTCCTCATGTGGAAGGTAGATGCCCAAATATCTGTGTTCTTACTTTTCTTAAGTTAAAACGTGAAATGCTTGGTGTATGATAACAACCCACTGAAAGGTAAATGTTATACACATGGAGTGCTCTCTCTCTCTCTCTCTCTCTCTCTCTCTCTCTCTCTCTCTCTCTCTCTCCTGCTCTTTTCCATCTCATATTTAGCTTCTTTTCATGCTCAACCTGGTGGATTTTCTTACTCATCATCCTAGATTACTATTGATTCCTTTTCTTACTTCAGCTTCATTTGTGTCAGTTCCTTGTGTTTCTAAGTGGGTAGTAAGTTCCTTGCAGGAAGAGACTGCATTTCACATGCCTATTTTTCATGAAAGGCTTGTTCGACAGCTGTGCTGTATGTTTTTTTGATTCAGAAACATCCCTGTTCCAGGGCAAATCGATGAATGAGAAGGTCCTACATCACAGATAAAAATGAGATCTAGCAGCAACCTGCACCAAATTAACATTTTCAATACAATTATTCCCCCAGTCGCCTTGATGAATTTATGGGAGAAGAGCTGACATGAATCACGTTCCCTAGTCTAATTTAATTATCTGAATCACTGTAGTTCTGAAAAGAAAGAAAATAAGAATAATATGGTTTCAACTCACTGTATTTATATTTTTAAAAATAATTTCACTGTCTAAGAAACAAACTTTTATTTAGAAAAATACACAGGACTCAGTGTTGTTGTCTTTAATAATCTAACCCCTTAGCTACAAGAAGTACTTATTATACAGGTGTAAGAAGAAACAAAAGCAGCCATGGAGTGATGAAAGGATTGGATTCCTGGAATGGAAAATAATCAATCTCCCAACTTAAGAAATGAAGTGAGAAATGAATGAGAATCCTAACAAAGCATCAACACAACAATTCTTGCCAATAATCTTCTGTGCTCTGCCAAGCACTGAGTGCTGCAATTTGGGCAGGGAATTCTTTTGACATTTTACAGGAGCAATCCTTTCAGAAGCATTTGAGCTGTGGTTGCGCTAGATAGTCCCACTGTCTATTGCTAATATTTTGTGTTGAATCATTAGGAAGAAGGCATATTAAAGTGTGAGGATTTGAGATATCACTTGGGATGGAATTAGCTTTGCTCATGTCTTCAGCTCCTGAGCAATCCTGAATGGCTCAACTCCAGAGAACGGGAAGTGAAAATGGCAGTGAAAGAGCAAGGGAAAATTGGTCACTAGAAAATCATTCATTCAGATAGGAGGAGGAAAGGTTACAAAGGAGAAGGGGGAGGGGAGGGGAGGGAGGGAGAGGGAGAGAGAGGTTTTGATAATTATGAAAGCAAGGAGAACCCAGTAGTAAAGGAAGTGAATATATTCTCTCTGGGCAATTTCTTGAGACATGAATATATAAGGAGGCCAGTGGCCAGTGCAAGTTTCATACCATTGAAGAACAGTGGGAAGAGTAACAGCTCTAAAGACTTGCCAAGAAGAAGCTGAATTGCATCACTAATAAATTGCTGATGACCAACGTGGAAATAGCGTGCAATTTCTTATAAAGCAAACCGTGTAACTAACTTTCATATGACCCAGGAATCTCATGCATAGACCTTTTGTCCAGAGAAAATGAAAACATAAAAAATTGTATGTGTGAATGTTTATCACAGTTTAAATTTTTGTTTGTCTGGTTCTTTTTGAAACAGAATCTCCCTCTAGCCCCAGTTGGCCTGGAACTGGCTGTGTAGATCTTACTGGCCTTCATCACACAGAGATCCACCTGCCTCTGCCTCCAGAGTGCTGGGATTAAAGTGTGTGTCATGGGGCTGGAGAGATGGCCTAATGGTTAAGAGCACCAACTGCTCTTACAGAGGACCCTGGTTCGATCCCCAGCACCCACATGGTGGCCAAGAACCATCTGAAACTCCAATTCCAGGAGAACTCCAGTTCCAGGGGAATCCACACCCTCTTCTGACCTCTGCAGCATTGCACGACACGGGTGCACAGACCTGCATGCAGACAGTACATTGATACACATACAGAAATAAATAAAATTAAAAAAAATAAAGTGTGTGTCACGCTCCATCATAGTTAAATTTTAATAGTCCAAATGATGGAGCATGAGGTAGAGATTGGCTAAGCAGTTCAGAGTAAAGACGCCAAAGGAAAAATGGCACGTTTCCTTCTCAGCTGAGAGTTAGAGATCTCCTTGGCTCTGTCAGTGCACTTGTCTGTGCCTGAAGCTAGAGGTTCCTGGACTGTCTAATCCAAAATATGTCTCTGTTTCCTCCATAGCTGGAGGCTGGGGCATAGCAATAAAGTGGTCTGTCTTTTTTTTCATTATCGTATCTTACATGAAGTAATACTCTGTTTCTGAAAGACATGTTGAGGATGTGACCAGGACCTCGATGGACCTGGAATAAGAACAGGACTGATCAATTCATCTCCCATTCTTCAAATTTGTGAGACAAGAACCCTAATGCTTCTGTCATGAGATAGCTTTGACTGTGTTTCCATTTCTGGGACCCTAGACTCTTAAGTCAAGCACGGCAGATCTGAGAAAGGCTCCATAGCTCTTAAAGATGCTGTGGAATTCCTGTATCACAAATAGCAAAGGATTAAGATGTCCTTCACTGGAAAATGGATCACCAATGGCACATCTATTGATGAGTTTCCACGGAACTAGGCTGAATGAAATAAGGTAACCCCAAAGCTCATATATAGACTATTTCATTCACATACCATTTTTGAAGTAAAAAAATCATAGCAGTTGAGAACTCCTCCTCCTCCTCGTCCTCCTCCTCCTCCTCCTCCTCCTCCTCCTCCTCGTCCTCGTCCTCCTCCTCCTCCTCCTCCTCCTCC